>CM034155.1:185746678-186229178 GCA_019776745.2 Taxus chinensis
TTTCCAGGTTTTTCTTTTTCAAATAAATACAATAGTATGTGATTTTTCAAAACCTACAATTGATTCATAAACTCATACTCACTAAGAAACAAGTTTTAATCAACCATTTCTTTTGCAATCTTGAAATTTGGATCAGAAAGTCCGTTGCAACATGTTTCTTTGTGTTCTTCTCCGGAGAATGTGAAAATTGGTATCCATTATATGGAATAATTTTCTTAATTGTTTCACAGCTAAGAGGCTTTGCAGTGAGCACATCTAATGTATCCGTTTTGTAGTTGTAATGAATTAATTGGGAATTCATGAATGTACACCCTCCATCTTATGAACATATTCATTTTCTTTAATATAGCGTTGCCAATCTATTAACAAAGTCATGCTAATTCCATTGATAAGAATAATCAAACAATTTTTAGCCTATGTTATGAGGGAAATATGAGGATCTACAGGATCTACAGACAACAATAGACAACAATACAAGAATAAAACGTAGTAGATTTATAAAAAGATTTGGAATAGGGAATGAAAAGGAAAACTACATAAATTAATAATAACAAAATAAAACAAACAATCTTGGCTTCAAATAACACAGATCTAGGCTTCAAATTGCATCAACAATACATTTATATTCTCCTAAAATAAACAACAGCTACAGTGGCAAACAAAGCTTTCATTCATACAATAACAACTTGATAATGTAATTTTTCTTTTAGAAAACCAGTCCAGACTTGAGCTGGGATTGCTCACACTTTTTCTCTTCTCCTAAATCTGATTTTTCATCCTACTATTACACAAAAAAACTTGAGACTTTAATAACATTCACCTACACAAACACTTGCCTTACAAAGCAGCACAAAATCTCTGACAAGAGATAATCAAGGAGATTTTTCAACCAAAAGTAAATATGTAGCTGTCATAATTAAATACAAATCTGAGATGTCAAAGAACTAAATCTGGAGGAAGACATAAATTAGTTTCACATTTAATACTCAGTTGATTTTTCCAATACTCCCCCTTAATTATGAACAGCTGGAGATCATCAGAAATTTGTATCAAGCTTGTTCAAAAACTGTTGTAACATTTCCGAAGTTTACTAGCATTTTTCTGGAGCTGCTAACTTGTGCAAAATCACAAACTCCTAAGCCACTTCATAAATACTCAAATGTCTCTTTTGCCAACGGTTTTTTAAATATGTCAGCCAACTAATCTTCAGACCTACAAAAATCAAGGCAAATTTCTTTGTTGCTTGCAAGCTCTCTGATAAAATTGTACCTCATATCAATATGATTAGTTCTCTTGTGAAACACATGATTTTTAGATAATGCTATGGCTAAACTATTATCACAGAATATTGTAGTGGCTTCTTTTTGATCACGCATCAAATCTTTCAATATCATACGCATCCAAATAGCTTGCAGCACTACTGGATGCCACATACTTAGGTTCAGCATCAGCTAAAGAAAGTGTCACAATGGGTTGTTTCTTCGATGCCCACGACATAACACTTGTAATAAAGTAAAAATTATACCCAGAAGTAATTTTTATATCGTCTTTTTTTCCCCCACAATCACTATCGGTGTACCCAACAAGACTGAAATCATTTGAAGTGGAATACAATACACCAAAATCTGTTTTACTAGTCACATACCTCAATATTTTCTTACCATCCTGCCAATGTGAGTCTTTTGGAGACTCCATAAACCTTGAAATCAGACTTACACCGTACATAATATCCGGCCTTGTGGTTGTTAAGTACACAAGGTTTCCAGCCAACCTCTTGAACAATGTAGAATCCACGCATGCTCCATCATCTTCGTTGCTTAATTTCATTCATGTCATAACCGGTGTTGCGGATACCTTGCACTTTTACATATTAAATCTCTTCAAAACTTCATTTGCATATTTAGATTGAGAAATAAATATATCATCATTGGATTGACAGACTTCAATCCCAAAAAAATACTTCATAAGACCCAAATCAGTCATTTCAAATTCATTATTCATTGTTGATTTGAAAGAATCTATGTTAAGAGCACCGATAAAGATTAGATCATCAACATACAAGAAAACAATTAAAATGTTACCTTGCTTATTGAATTTGATGTACAATTTTCACTCACAACCGCTTCTTTGTAAACCACTTTAAATGAGATGGGAGTCAATGCGGTTGTACCAAGATCTTGGAGTTTGCTTTGATCCATATAGTGCCTTCTTCAACCTATACACCTTGTCTTCATGACCCGGTAGCTCATAGCCTTGTGGTTGTTCCACATAAACATCCTCCTCTAAATAGCCCTTTAAAAATGCAGACTTTACATCCATTTGATATACATGCCACTTGTTATGGGCAGCAATAGCTAAAATAGTTCTAACTGTATCCAATCAAGCAACAAGAGAAAATGTCTCATTGAAGTCTATACTGGGTTGTTGTGTAAAACCCCTTGCAACTAGACTTTCTTTATGATTTTTCACATTTCCATCAACATTTTGTTCAGTCTTATAAATCCATTTGACACTAATTACATCCTTGCCTTCAGGAAAATCAACCAATTCCCATGTTTGGTTCTTCTCAATGGATTTAATCTCCTCATCCATGGCCTGTGCCAATATATCACTACTCACATCCTCTTTAAATGTTAATGGATCATCAATATGAGGAAACAAAGTAAAATCTGAAAATGAATTTGTTGTGTCAACATTATACAACGCACTCAAACTCCTTGTTTTTTGTGGCATCATGCTTACTAGAGTTGGGTCTTCAGATGAAGAACTACTTGGAGTGCTAGATGGTGTTACTCCAAGGATACCAATTGATGTAGATGCTGGTGTAAATGCTTGTGAAGTTATCTACCCTGTTGGTGTGGACAACAATCTTGAAAATATCCTTGGTGTGACTGAAGGTGTAGCTTGAGCTGCAACTTGTGGTACAATCTCGGGATTGGAAGGAGTTGTTGTTTGAATTATATTTGGTGTTGGTAACACTTCATCCACCCTATTATCATAAGGGACAACAACTGTAAATTTGATAGTCCTCTCTATGTTTCCATCCCATGCTTCATCCTCCAGGAACTGAACATCACAACTATTTATATCTTTCCTATTGATAGGATCAAAAAACTTATATGCTTTTATTTCCTCTAAGTAACCAACAAATATACATTTTTTCCCTTATTATCTAACTTCTTTCTCAACTCACTTGAAATATGTGCATATGCAACACAACCAAATACCTTCAAATGAGAAACACTATGTTTCCTTCCTGTCCAAGCCTCTTGAGGAACTTTGTTCCTTACGCTCTTTGTTGGGAACCTATTCATGATGTAAATAGAATTTGCCACTAGCTCAGCCCAATATTTATTAGGTAGGTGTTTGGATGCCATCATTCTATGAGCCATCTTCATAATTGTTTGGTTTTTCCTCTCTACCACACCATTTGCTAAGGTGTATAATGGGCTGTAAATTTCTTATGTATGCCATGAGATCTGAAAAATTTTAGAAACTCATTAGATATAAATTCACCACCCCTGTATGTTCTTAAAAACTTGATGCAGTAGCCGCTTTACTTCTCCACAATTTCCTTGAACTGCTGAAAATACGCAAATGCATCAGATTTGCGTTTTAAGAAATAAACCCAAATTTTTTCTTGTGAAATCATCTATAAAAGTAAGAAAATAAATGCATCCTCCTATAGACAGTGTTTGCACATTCCCACAAATATATGAATTCAAAATCTCAAGTGGTGCTCTAGCTCTATTTGACTTGCCAACCGGAAATTGTTTCTCAATTAATGGAAATCCTTTCACCATATTCTTCATATGTAGTAGTTTAAGTGCTCCAAAATATAAATTCCCAAATCTAAAATGCCATATCCAAGACTCATCCTTTACTACTGATTGAAACGATGCTTGTGTTTCTAGAGAACCATCCTTTTCTTCTTTAGAGTTTCCGGAGTTGTCTTGAACGTTTCTGTAGCTGTCTTGAACTTTTCCGTAGCTATCTTTTGATACTGTTGATTTTGTATCTTATTCAAAAATAAGGAAAGTTATTCAAAAATAGTAATGCAAAATAAAAAATAAACACAAGAAAACCCTAGGAGAGGGATGCAAAACAACCCTAAGATGGATATTTTTCTAGAGTTGTGTTCCTTTACATTTTAAATTTCTTCTATTGTGATTAACATTCAATGATTGTAGTTGTGTTGCTAATCAAGGATTTTAACTCATTTTAGTTTCTTAGAGACATTAAAAGGGGTCAATTTTTGTGGTATTTTAAGCACCTGTTGGTACCCAAATTTAATCTCCTTCAAAGGCTGAGCATATTTGAAAAAGTCACTCAGAGGAAGATAGATGATTATATATGTCATTTTGTATCCAGGGAAGAAATCTATCTGACTTTTTAGCACTCAGGCTTTGAAAAGGAGTGGGTATTACCTTAAGAGGATTTGATCTATCCTCACTATTTTAGGTTGTGCCTTTCAACCAAGGTAAGAGAACCCTTTGGTATCCTATTATTTCTGGAGGAGATGGAGATGTCCTTCCTAATGAAGTTGTTAAGGAGACCTTGCAGAAACTATGATCAATGTAACAAAATCTAACTCTCACGAGTTGTCACTCTAGATAGTGGAGATATTCTCTAGGCAAAGTTCAGGCTACTAAAGAAATTTGAAATCCTGATTGTTTTTGCATGCTTTGCTGATGAAAATTATACATTTGTTCACACATAAGACAAACATGGGTAGTACGGGTAGGATTAGTTTTTAAATAAATTTTTGTGGGAGGTGAGACAGGATGAACTTGATTCACTGTTTTCTTGAGAGCTTTTAATAAATGGAAGACCAAACCAACAGAATGTCACAGAACAACCAAAATGTTTCTTTAACCAAATTATGTGCTTCAATGGAGGCCCAAATTAGCACTTTTTGATACTATCTATGAGAGTCTAACACGAAAGCTCGAGTTGGAAGACCCAACAAAGCATCAAGATCTAAGCCAAATCACGCCTGAGGTACACCCAGAGGCTTACAAACAATCTCTGTCAAATAGGAGAAAGAAAAGTGATTTTAAATTGTTTATTTCACTCCCAGATGAAGGATCTTCCGAGAAAATAAATCATAGTTGCCACTAAACTATCACAAGGATTGAGACCTATGTGATTGTAACATATTTTAATACAAGATTGCAACAAGAACAAGAAAATCTATTTGCAGATATTCAGAAATGAAACAAACGATTTTTTTCAAGATCAACAGATAATAACTCAACTTTTACTACTTGTTTATCAACAGGGGAATGTTTTTAGAACAATCTCATAGCTTGTCAATGGTTGTACACTTGCAACCACCTTGACACAATCAAACTTAATACAAAAGAGATATACAAGCTTCTCAGATGGCTTCTCAAAAGACAAGCTTTGTCAAAATTTCCTCTTGAGAATTTTCTTCAACCTCTAACACTCCAACCATTTGTATGAAAAATTTGTGCCATTTATAATATTTACAATAGAGCCCCTTTTTCCCCAAAAGACAAAAACATTTGTGCCATTCTCCTTCCATATAATGTGATATGTTCTCTGCCTAACTGTGATATCGCAAAGCATTTATCATGGTTTCTTCACAAATGTGCAAAACTGCGGTTCTATACATGTTTGTTTTCATCCTGGTTTCTGGTGATGTATTACTGCAAGTGCAATCCAGACATGTTCGCAGTTACAAGGTAACTGTTTACATTTGCTTCTGAAACGTTTGAGGCAATTTGGGAGTGCGTTTTTACTTTGGTCGAGAAACATTCTCTTTAATTAATGCTTATATCTTTAAATTTGGACATATATTTACATGGATGTACTGCAGAAACTGCAGAACTCCGGAGAAATTTGGAAGGTAATATCAGGAAGTGTTGCCCAGGGGTGTGTTGTGCTGTTCCTCGAAATGGGAAAAGATGTTGCGATGCAGAATAGCCTCGGTTGTTGGGATGCAATATAGCCTAACTTATTATTTTATGGAAGGTGAAAAGATTGGAACACCTGAGAATACAAGCAACGTTGTAAAATTTGTATATATTAAAGTAGTAACAGATATTAGTTTCAGTTAAAATAAATAAATTGTAACTCGCCTCTGTTTTTGGGATGCAATATAGCCTAACTTATTCTTTTATGAAAGCCGAAAAGCTCAGAAAACAGAATACAAGCACTGTTATAAAATTTCTATATATTACAGCAGTAACAGATATTGGTTTCACTTAAAATAAATGGATTTTTAAATATGTATATACACTATTGTAGTTTTGATTGGTGTTAAAATAAATGGATTTTTGGATATATGCGATATTTTAATTTAAGTTACATATAACTAATTAACCATGACTATGAAAACTTCACTATTTGGCTACAAATAAAATTCTAGTGGAATCAATTAAGGTCTGTAATGTATGCATAAAAATAACCTACTACCAAATGAAAAACATAAACACACCGTGGATTTGTTGACGCATGTAGAGCTTTTTATTGTTGTCAATGATTTGTCCGTTTCCATGGTTTTTTTCAAATAAATACAATAGTATGTGATTTTTCAAAACCTACAATTGATTCATAAACTCATACTCGCTAAGAAACAAGTTTTAATCAACCATTTCTTTTGCATTCTTGAAATTTGGATCAGAAAGTCCGTTGCAACATGTTTCTTTGTGTTCTTCTCCGGAGAATGCGAAAATTGGTATCCGTTATATGGAATAATTTTCCTAATTATTTCACAGCTAAGAGGCTTTGCAGTTAGCACATCTGATGTATCCATTTTGTAGTTGTAATGAATTAATTGGGAATTCATGAATGTACATCCTCCATCTTATGAACATATTCATTTTCTTTAATAAAGCGTTGTTAATCTGTTAACAAAATCATGCTAATTCCATTGATAAGAATAATCAAACAATTTTTAGCCTATGTTATGAGGAAAATCTGAGGATCTACAAAATCTATAGACAAAAATAGACAACAATAAAGTCAAATTCGGTGTTTTCGGCCATCCCAGGGCCCTCAATAAAGTCATTTCCACCCTGGACTACCGGGTGGATCAACTGGAATTTGTCCTTGAAAAGATCGATAAGGTAAAGGAAGAAGCCCTGGACGCGATGCACCAAATGGAACAAATCCTTCTCAACATGTCTCCAGGGTTGCTTACTCCTTCCTTCGCCTTAAGAAAAGTCGATGAAACCATTCAGATCTTCAAGGAGATCGTTTCGCGAGGGCTGGGGCCAGAGGTCACTTTTGACGCAGAGTCCATCAATAACCTGCTGGCCTGTCGGGACTTCATTGGGTTCCTCATAGAAGCAGAGAAAGAATATTCCAAACTCCCAGAGAAGCTCATAGACGAGCGGGAAACTTGCGAGGCGATCAGTGAGCGACACAAGGATCCTTCCCAAGATCAACTAGGGCCCATGATCAGCAAGTTCATGGAATACCGCGCTCAATTCCACATCTTGTCACCTGAGCAGCAGCAAAAGCAGGCTACCCCCTTTCGGCCACAGGATGACGACGATGAATAACTTCTCTTTCTTCTTCTTCTCTCTCTTCTTTGACTTTCTTTTTTGAGAATATCTGGAGTATGTTGGCACAAATGATGACATCATCCATGTTACACCATGGGATGATGTCATCCATCAAGTTGTCAAAAGTCAACATGACTTTGAGATATTTTGTGTTTCCTTGTAGATATTTTGTAAATATCTTTGTAAATAGGTGGTTGGCTCCTTTTTGCCTTATTTTCTCTCCTTCTTCTATAAATACCCCAATACTTGTTGTATTGGGCATGAGTGAATATCTTTCAGATGAAAAATAGAAGTGAGGAGGAAAGACTTTGAGCTTTTTGTAACAGAAAGAATTATTAATACAATATTTAGACTTTGTGCTGAATACATGTGTTATTTGCATTGGATCTTACTTACGTTAGATCTGTGTGTTTGTTCTGTTGGATTTACTTCTTTTTTATTGTCATTTATTCATCAGTATTGATTTGCTCGTTTATGCAAGTAGGTTTGGCTCTGTTTACTACCAATCCCAAAACATAAACCCTCTGACCTTTCTGCTTTGGAATTCATTTCTTTTCTCCGTTCGGACCTGCTCTTTCTCATCCTCTCTTTCATTCCTTTCTCTTCATAGTCGGAAACACCCTACTGGGATGAGATCCCAAACCCCCGAAGGCGGAATATTGTGAGACTTGCACAGATTCCTGCTGGTAGAATAGCAATAAACCAGTTTCACTTTGCTGACTCAAAGAGGGGCTATGCCCTACACACTGTTGGCTCGTTTATCCATAGATCTGCCCAAGCGACATATTTTCAGACCAACAGTTTTTGGTGACTCTACTGGGGAATGAACAGATCTATCATATCTATGATAATGGTAGGATAGAAAATCTAAAAAATCAGAAAAATCACTATCTGTTTGCAAACTTTGACTTTTTTGTCAAAAATCCAAAATTTTGCAAAGATGCTCCGAATTGAAAAATTTTCTTCTAAGATCCATAGATCTGGCCTAGCTAAAGATCTTTAGTTTGCTGAGTTTTTATAAAAACCTGTATTTTGCCGTAGATCTGAGTTCTTGACTATTTACCAAAAGTTTGAAACCCTTGCAAAAAGTCAACTTTAGATCTGAAAATCAGCTTACTAATCTTCACTGTTATTTTATCCTCACTGTTATTTGTCATTAACCGCAATCGGTTTTTAGAAGAGGATAGTTTTTAAATATTTAGAAAAGTACATGCTGCTGGTTTTTGTCAGAAAAGCCAGAAAATCAGCAAGTACAACCAAAAAAATAAATTTTAAATCTACTCCATAACATCGCAGATCTGGAAGGTACGCTGGTAGGTGAGCCATTTACTCGTAGCAGGTGAGCTCGTGGAGCAGTCGATCCTACTTTCGATCTGCTTCAGAGGCACAATTTCAGTGTAACACCGGCGCGCTTTTCAACACTAAGTTCAGCTGAGCGGTCAGCCAGAAGTGCCTCACCTCCACGGAAGAACCGGTTTTCACAAGGAACATCCACATCCCTTTGTAGTGCCTTGATGCTTAGTGGAACTGTGCTTCCGGCCCGTGTTCTTTTTCTAGCTGTCCATATGGCAGTGCCATGGGGAAATGCTATGGGCCCTCTCGCATTACCACATCCTGTCCATGTGCTCCCACACGGAAACCAAAAGAATTTTCCCGAATTCGACGGGAGCGGAAACCAAAGCACGGATTCACACATATCTGCATTCATCATGTCATGCAGTATTCTGGATGTAACTCACGAAGATGTGTCAGTTCACCTTTTTCTGGAAACTCTACAAGGACCTGCAGCTGAATGGTTTCAGCATTTGCCGGCCGGATCTATTACCAGTTGGGCCACCTTACGGGATGCTTTTGAAGACAGGTACAAGCCTTCACAAGATGCATTTTCATTATTATCATAGATCACTCACCTGAAGAAGGAGGCCAATGAGACCATGCGCGATTTTATCGCCAGGTTCAATGCATTAATCAACCGTGTCCCTGTTGCCATGCTTCCAACACCAGAAAATCAGAAGTGTTTCTTCGTGAATGCTATGAGCTCGAAAGTAAGTTTCTTGCTCCTGCAAGAACAAGTGGCTACCCTAATTCTCACCCATTCGAACTAAAGATAATTTGATAATATCTAGCAAATTAAAAAGGGAATCATCCAAGCCTAAATATTTGGGCCCTTTGCCCAATACTTCGTTTGATCCGGCCTTTCAAAAGATGGCGAACGACTTGCTTGCATTGAAGAAGCAGTTAGCCCAAGCTTCTCCTAGTTCCTCATACCGGGATATTCTGCAGAGGAATTTCGTTTCCAAAAATGTTTCACAAAGGCCGCACTTACCTGCAACTGCTCCACGGTTGGCGCTTGAGGCTCCTCCGGTCAATGCTCTAGCCGAAATTGAAGAAGAGGAGAAGGATTACGAAGAACCTTCGTCTCAAGGCGAAGATGATCAAGATGTCAGTGAACCGACTGGCGAATCTACTATCGGATATATGGAATTTGATGAGGAAGAATCTGATGAAGAGGAAGGTACCCAAGGATATGCAAGCGGACAATCATATGTTGTTTTTACCCACTCGCAAGGAAAAGAAGCAGAGGTCGCTGCCCATGTGCCGAAGGAGAAGGCCGTGTCAAACGTGCCTCCAACTATTGCTAAAAGAGGTAATCCTCTTCCTACTCAACTCCCTCTTAAGTCTTTTACAAGGAAATCTTTTTCCCCCATCTCTCCTCCAAATCAGCCCTCTCATATTCCTATCAAGACTAGTAATCCTACTCCACCATCATGAAGTGAGGGACTCATTCCTTCACCGGCCCAACCCTTGGCCACATTTTACATCATAGACCATGCAAAAAATACCAAGAGCCAAATGTCTGAAGCCGAGTACCTTCAGTCAAATCCCGAACAGCTGGTAAGATTGACCAAGTATATTCAAAGCCAAGTTGTTATATCTAATCAGATTTCCCCAAAAGAAATCCTTTCCACTCCTCCTGAATCCCGCATAAATGTTGCTTCAACATCTGCATCAGGCAAGATAGAGCATTTCTATCTCTCCCTCCTAATCAATGGCCACAAATTGAGTAACTGTATAATTGATTCTGGAGCTTCTGATAACGTCATGCCGATAAAATTTACCCATGCTTTAGACCTCACCCTTACCAAGCCTTTTGGTAGGTGTTATTCCTTGGAAACCAAGTAGGTTCCGTTGATTGGTCAAATCAAAGATGCGTAATTTGCATTTGCAGAATTCCCAGAGAAAAGAGTAAAGATGAACGTCCTCATTGCCGACATTCCGGCAGCTTACGGAATTTTGCTGGGAAGAAGTTTTTGTAGCGAAGTTGGTGGAGAAATTCATATGGACTGGTCTAAAGCTAGAATTCCTGTCAAAGGTGTAATGTAGACATTGGAGCTAGAATCACAAAAGAAGTACTTGGTTACTAACTCTGAGGACCCCAAAGCTCAAATTCTTTTTGAATCATCAGGGATAGGGAACTATTTCTTATCTACGAGACCAACAAAATGGTTGTTCTCGTTCAGGAAGAAGATCGTAATAAGATCTGGACCTTGCAATTCGATGGCAGCTGCACAACCAGTGGATGTGGTGCCAGAGCCATGATAATATCTCCCGAAGGGGAGGTTATTCCTCTCTCTTTCAAGTTACAATTTTTCAACACGAATAATACTGCTGAGTATGAATCTTTGCTACTTGGCATGCAGGCGGCAAGAGAGAGAGGGATCAAAAATCTGAAAGTACAAGGTGATGCTGAGCTAGTTGTAAATCAAGTTAAGAGAATGTATCAAGTGAAGAATGAGAGGCTCAGGCATTACCGTAATGCGGTGTGGGACAGCATTGAAGAGTTTGATGCTTTTTCGATAGAATCCATTCCAAGAGCTCAAAATGACATGGCTGATTCATTGGTTGTTTCAGCATCCCTCATGCTCCCTCACCCAGGTTTGAAAACAAACAAATACACCATTGAGGTGGTTTTCCACCCGAGCGTGCCAGACAATTCTCAGCATTGGCAAGTATTCAACGATGACAATCAACTCATTGCCTTTCTAGAGAAGGCGGAAAATTTTAAGGAATTACATTTCGAAGGATCCACTTCTATGTGCCGTGAATCAGTCACCGATCAAGACGATGAATCCGAAGGGAACGACGGCATATGTCAGCTCAAAGGAAATAAAATCCCGAAGGGCCTGGTTTCTCTGGAATGGTTGTTCGACAGGCATGATCATTTTGTGAAAAAGAAGAGGCGAGATGATCCTAACTCATCCCCAAAAACCGAACCGGTCAATTTAGGTTCGGTAGAGCACCCGCAGTTTGTGAACATTGGAAAATGTTGCACGCCTGAAGAGAAGCGGAAGTTTGTCAAACTGCTGAAGAAATACATGGATGTATTGGCATGGTCCTACGCTGATCTAAAGTCTTTTAAGCCAAAGGACGTCCAGCATGACATCCCGTTGAAAGAAGACGTTAAAGCCTTTCGCCAGAAGCAGAGGCATTATAATCCTAAGATCTCAGGTACTATCCAGGCTGAAATTTAGAAAATGCTGGATGCGAGAATCATCTTTCCTATCCATCATAGTACTTGGGTAGCGAATATTGTGCCAATGCGCAAGAAGAACGGTGAAATACGCATATGCGTAGATTTTTGAAATTTGAATCAGGCTTCCTTGAAAGACAACTACCCACTTCCTATAATGGATCAAGTTCTGCAAGCAGTAACTGGATCAGAGATGTTGTCCATGCTTGATGGTTTTTTAGGCTACAATCAGATTGAAGTCTCACCTGAAGATCAGTTTAAAACAGCATTCACTACTCCCTGGGGTACATTTGCCTATAGCAAGATGCCTTTTGGCCTAACCAATGCTGGCGCCACTTTTCAGCGGGCCATGGACCTGGCATTCAAAGGTATGATGGGGAAGGTCATTGTGGTTTATCTAGATGACTTAACTGTGTTCTCTAAAAAATGAAATGATCATTATGATCATTTGGAGCAAGTATTGGCCAGATGTCGAGAGCATGGGATTTCCCTGAACCCAAAAAAGTCTGTTTTTGGAGTCACGGAAGGAAAGGTTCTAGGGCATGTTGTTAGCAAGGAAGGAATGAAGATAGATACCGAAAGATTCAAGGCTATTCAGAGCCTTACTCTGCCTACAAGCAAGACTGGAGTTCATTCTTTCTTCGGAAAGGTGAACTTTCTCAGGCGTTTTGTTCCCAACTTTGCTGAGAAAACTCGTCACATATTGAACATGATGAAGGGGTCACCAACTTTCCGATGGAGCGAGGAAGGGAAAAGGTCGTTTGAAGAAATAAAAGCTTCCGTTGCTCACGCACCAGTTCTGGTATGTCCCGATTTCTCCAAAGATTTTATCATGTATAGTTATGCATCTGAGCATACTGTGTCTGCAATCTTGATGCAAAATAATTCAGAGGATGTTGAATCTCTTATTGCGTTCATGAGTTCTCCTCTCAAGCCTCACGAAATAAAAATGTCTCAATTGGAAAAGCATGCCTTTGCCATTGTTAAAGCAGTCAAAAACTTCAGGTATTACATTTTAAATTCCCATACGGTGGTGTTGGTCCCTGACACGGCTGTCAAATCAATTCTAAATCAACAGGAGTTAGGAAACTTGCGAGGAAATTGGATTGCAAAGGTCCAGGAGTATGACCTGGATATAAAACCAACCAAGCTGGTAAGAGGCAAGGGCCTATGTCAGCTTATGGCTGAAAACAAAGATTCAGAAAGCCCTGAGGAAAATGATGATTGTACCAATAAAGCACAAAGCCAACTAGAGAAAGCCCATTCTCTGCCTCTGGTTTTATTTGTCGCAACCAACGATGAGTGGTATTCCGATATCGCTTTCTTCCTCACTTACGGCGAATGTCCAGCTCACCTAACTGTAAAGGAGAAGTGCACTATAAAACTCAGAGCAGCTAAATATGTCATCTGGGATGATGGCTTATACAAACGCGGGATAGATGGTGTCTTCTTGCGATGTGTCGACAAGCCACAGCAGGTGAAGTTACTTGAAATTTTTCATAATTCAGCCTGTGGGGGCCATTTCTCCTCTTCCGTGACAGCACACAAGATCATCCGGGCCAGGTACTATTAGCCGAAGCTTTTCCAAGATACAGCTACCTAGGTAGCAAAATGTGAACCTTACCAGCAGTTCATCGGCAAGCCCAAGTTGGCTGCTTTTCCCCTCAGGCTGGTCATTGTCAACGAACCATTCAGGCAGTGGGGAATTGATTTTATCGGTGCGCTCAATCCCCAATCGAGTGTTGGACATAGTTATGTCCTTACAGCAAAGGATTACTTCACCAAGTGGGTGGAAGCCATACCTGTCAAACATGCCACTTCCGAGGTTGTTTGCAGTTTCATTAAAGAAAATATCATTGTCAGGTTCGGCATTCCCGACAAAATTGTTGTTGATAATGCTTCTAACTTCTCCTCACAGGAAGTTACTAGTTTTTTCTACGAATACGGGATAACTTTGGCTCACGCCTCAGATTATTATCCTCAGGGAAATGGTCAAGCAGAATCTAGTAACAAGAACTTGGTGACCATCATACGAAAACTGGTGGATGAGGATCAACGAATGTGGCACAAGTCCTTATACGATGCTTTGTGGGTAGATCGCATTACTCCCAAGAGGTCTCTTGGTATGTCACCTTTTCAAGTGTTATATGGCACTGATGCCGAGCTTCCCATTTCTATTGAACTTCCTGCTCTGCGCTTGGCACGAGCTATTGAAGATGAAACTTTCCAAAATTCTCTTGAAAAGAGGATCATGTATCTGACAGAACTCAAAGAAAAGAGAATAAGAGTGGTCGACAAGATCACCGAACATCAGAGTCAAGTCAAGAGACTGTTCGATAAAAAAGCTAAGCAAAGAAATTTCCAGGTGGGAGACCTTGTCCTTCTATGGGACAAGCGAAGAGAGCCAAGAGGCATGCACGGAAAGTTTGATTCCCTATGGAGAGGACCTTTCAAGATCAAGCAGCTCAATGGAGAGAATAGTTTCTATCTCTCATATCTGGATGGAACCGAACTCCCGCTTCCCTATAGCGGGCAACATCTGAAAAATTTCAGGAAGTAGAGCTTGCTCTCTTCTTTGTACAGTTTGTTTTAGTTGTGTGTTTGCTTTCTATTTGTTGTGTGTTCCCTTTTTTTTTTCCCTCCGGTCGCCCTTGTTTTTGAATCTGTTACCCAATGGATAGGCACATGAGATCTGGGATTCTCTACCCCCGAGTTTACTCAGGGATAGTCCCCAGAAAGAGCCAGCTGTTATCCCGTAAAATTGGCAAGGGCAATTTTACAGATAACCATACCAAAGTTTTGTTATGATCCCTCGTTAGGGATCCCTTGTGTTCGGAACATTGCAAATTCCCCCCCCGGGAAATCTAGTTTTCCGAACTTAGTTGTTTTTGTTCTTTTTGGCCAGGCGCATATAATGACTATGCTACATCAACTTTTGATGTGCCCCCTTTAAACCCTTTGGTGCATGCTTTCTTGTGTTAGCAGGCATTTTGGTGCGCCTCTTTATGTTGAGTCTTTCCTGCGTGCGCCAAGGCGCGTGCGTCTTCCTATCAACAGATCTTTTGTTGCACCACTTTTTGGTGCGCCAAAGGCACACATATTCCTCTGTTAACACCCCTTCCAGTGCGCAAAGGTGCACATATCTTCATGTTGACAAGCATTTTGGTGCGCCAAAGGGCGCATGTTTTCTCGTGTCGACAGTTCTTTTGGTGCGCCACTTGAAAAGGTTGGTGGCGCATTTATTGCTACCTCACCTATATAAATGGGCGCGTATGCGTTGTCATTGTCACCAATACGAATCACGTGTTTTTTCTCTAAGCTTGTCAGCGCACCTGCCCTGTCACTTTCGAATTGCTTTATGGACCCCTTTCATGCATTTCTTCATTATAAAAGCCGGGTAAGAGGTCCTCCTTCTTTTGTGCTTCATGTTTGTAGTTTTTTGGCAGATTGTGGATATGTTTTGGATTAAAAAGGAATGAAATCATGAATTTGCTTCCCCCCCCTACTGTTTTTCCACATTTCCTCCTCCTCTTTCCAGGTCTACTGGTAGAGATAGTCTTGTCCTGAGATGATAGCCTGAAAACCCCTTTGTTTAAACCATTTCAATCCCCCAATGAAACTTGCAAAAAGAGCTTAACCATATGTAAACCCCTCTGAAGAATCAAAGTTTTAAAGAAAACTATATTTTCCTTTGGTGCGTTGGCATACTGTGCAAGATCAAGGACAGTTGTGCCCTTGGCGCATCTGTCGCCCCTGTTACACAAAGATAGGCCGCGCCAATGGCGCGCATTTCCTACCTACTACCTCATAAAAAGTTGCGCCCTCATGGCGCACTTCCCTCACTTGTTGCAAGTGCTTTCCGTGTGCCCTCTTGGCGCATCAGACTTGAGTATAACATCATAAATTCCTGCGCCCCTTAGGCACACCCAGCAATCATGTAGCAGTCTTTTTCTATGCGCCAAGTGCAAAGCTATAAACGGCGCAGGCGCATCCTTCATCGCAACAACATCATGTTGTGCAGACTTTCCATGTGTCACACCAAGTTCCCCTTCGGTGCATGAACATATGATATTACACACATTTTTCCTGCGCCCTTTGGCGCATCCTTTACCCGCATAACATGAAAATAATCTGTGCCCTTTACAAAATGCATACCCATGGCGCAGGCGCACTTGTCCTTACAGCAAAAAAATGCATCATGTAGTGTCTATGCGCCATGCACCCTTTGGCGCTGATTTAACCCTTGCAACACCCTTTTCCTGTGCGCCTTACCTTTTTAGCCCTGTATTCTGCAATATCCATGCACCATGCGCCCTGAGGCCCCAAAATTGCTAACTCTTTCTTCTATCAGCATTTCAATGGAAAATCAAGCAGCTGACATGGCTTTCTTCGATTGGGTTTCACTTCTTATTCTTGCAGATCAGCAGCTAAGTTCAGAAGAACATATGTCAACATCAAGCAAGAGACCTACCAAATCCAAAGGCAAGGCCAAGCTCACAGAAGAAGAAATGAAGTATAAGTATCAGAGGGTCAGAATGCCCGACTCCTAGGCCGAGTGTGACCTGGACATCAGAGACTCAGAGTTGGGTCATATTGATATGGAGGAATTCTGGGTCAGGACTCAGAAGGTCACAAGAAGTCCATGGATGGACAAACTGATAGGCAGTGCCCTGCACTTCGCTGGGGGAATCCCAGTCAGCACCGTTAACAATGAATTCATGATGGTGGTTACCCGGTGCTACAATAAAGACACAAGATGTGTCGTAAATGAGAAGGGCGAGGTCGTAATCAACCTCACCGCCCGCCACTTTGAGATAATACTCGGCATTCCTCATCACCGGCGCTTTGTGGCCATCAGCCAAGAAGATTGCATCAAGGCATGGAACGATCATGAAGATCAGTGCATGCAGCTGATGAACAAAGTCTATCTGAAAAACAAAAAAGTAGTGACCCGTTGGCCACAAATCATTCACCGCAGTGATTTTTCGAAGGAGCTCAGTGACACCATCACGTTCCTGAGTAGGGTCTTTGGGCTTCCTGACGCCCACTATTTCCACAAATGGATGCTGCGGTATTTAGAGACAATGAACAAAAATTTGCCTGATCAACGCTTCGAATGGGTAGAAATTATAAGCAACACAATCTCTGAGCAGCTACAACAATTTTATCACAACTGGGAGGTTCTACATGAATTCCTATGTTGTTTATGATGCAGCTTCAGAAAGGGACTATCCAACTCTGATGCGGAGTGGGGTTTGGCCCCAAGTTAGAATCTATGAATACTATCCAGAGTTGAAGCTGGAGAATAGCATCCCTCAATTTACAAAGATCAATGATGCATTTTTCTATTTCATCATCTGCCTGTTGAGGCTGAATATGACTTACGGTCGCATGACCAAGAGCATTTTGGCAGCCACTGAGAAATGGGGGGCCCTGTTCACCCAATTCCCCACATTCACTTATCTGAAAGCAGCTAACTTCCTGGCAGAGCCAACTAGACTGCCAAGGTATGCTGGGCCCAAGTTGATTCTGCTAGATCTGTCAAGACAGCTAATCACTTATCATGAAAAGTGCCTAAAAAGAAAGAAGGGTGGAACTCCTTTCCCCCTCACAGTGGGTACATATACATGTCTTACTCACCACAAGGCAAAAGACATGTTTGTAGAGCTCGAGCTACTAAATCTGAAACATGACTTCCCGGCAAGGCCTACCTTCGACCCGAGAAATTGTCTGCCAAGGGCTAAGCTCGATCTGATCCACGTCCCTCAGATCGAGGATATCTACATTGACCTATATCATGAGGTGGAGCTCAGGAGGAAAGACCATTCTCGTTTGGGCTTGGCAGAAATCATCCAATACAGGGTAGCCATCATCCCAAAAGGCTACCAAACTACTGAGGAGGAAGTGGATCAAGTATATCTTGACACAGGTGGGGACGATTGGCCTTTTGTGGCAATTGATAGAAACAAAGCACCTCAGACAATTGAGGAAAGGGTTAAGGAAACTCTGCGCAGAACAGAGTATTGGTGCCGAATGAACAGGCTCATCTACCTCGGAGTCGATTTCACAACCTCTCCGTTTGGTAACGCACCTCCTAGATCAAAACAGCAGCCTAAAGGCAAAGGAAAAGGCAAAGAGGGCGAATCCAGCACCACTCAAGAGGAAGCTTCTGAAAGTCCTCCTCCCGCTGCACCCGAACAAGTTGTAACTTTGGCCCCTCCAGAGAAAGAAGCAGAAGAGGATGTTCCAATAGGCCCATCCACTCAGGATGTCGGCACTGCTACAACAATTGAGGTCCCTTCTGTCCCTTCTTCTTCTCCTCCTTCTCCTCCTCGAGTGACTCAAGCGACCATTCCTTTGGTCGTGTCCTCTCCCCCTTCTTCTACTGTTCCTCCCACTTCTTCATCTATCTTCTCTTCTCTTGCGGAGCTGTCCCCCTCCATTTCTTCCCTCATCTCTGAGCTCCCTTCCCTTCCTATGTCTTCCTCCCCTACAGTATCTCTTCCTCCCGTGATCACTTCCTCGGCCTCCCTCTCGATGCCGCCCCCAAGTGTCTCCACGTTTTTCCCTTCTACTACTGCAGCTTCCCCCTTCTCTGTTTCTGGCCCTTCTCCCATAAGTCCAGCATGGATCTCCTAGCACTTAAGTCAGCAGAAAAGGAAAGTTCCCATCGCTCCGATGGACTTTTCCGTAATCCCATCTAAAGGGGCAAAGAAGCATAAGCCCGTCACACGCTTCTCTCAGAGTGCTTTGGGAGAGAGGGTAATGGAGATCGCATACCCCAATCCCCTCAAGGATAAAAAGGATCTGTCTCCCACAGATTATACAGTGACCCAAGTCACAATGGGTACGTCTTATGAAAGCCTTCAGGGAGAGGCCCTATCTGCAATTGACGCCCTCTGCAAAAAGCTTCAAGAAGTAAAAGAAGAGAAGAGGATACTGAAAGAGCAAAATAAACACCTGCTCCAAGCCTTACAGAAGATGGGCAGTGCACCTCCCACAACTGCTGCCAAGACTCCTGAGCCTCTGAGCCAGGATAAAATTAATGAATATGCAAAGATCGGCAAGCAGGGCATGGCAGTTTCAGCTTGGAGGAGCCAAATCCTCAAGGACAGTGAACGAGTAATCACCAAGTTCTCTGATTTGTATCTGAACATCAACAAGGTGAATAAAGAGCTCCAAGCGTTAGCGGGACCCATATCAGAAGAGCTGGACCATGCTAGGCTGCAGCAAGAGACCTTTCAACAAATGTTCGACTGCTTAGTCAAAGATCTGGTCAAATTCAGTGTTTTCGGCCATCCCAGGGCCCTCAATAAAGTCATTTCCACCCTGGACTACCAGGTGGATCAACTAGAATTTGTCCTTGAAAAGATCGATAAGGTAAAGGAAGAAGCCCTGGATGCGATGCACCAAATGGAACAAATCCTTCTCAACATGTCTCCAGGGTTGCTTACTCCTTCCTTCGCCTTAATAAAAGTCGATGAAACCATTCAGATCTTCAAGGAGATCGTTTCGCGAGGGCTGGGGCCAGAGGTCACTTTTGACGCAGAGTTCCATCAATAACCTGCTGGCTTGTCGGGGACGTCGTTAGATTCCTCATAGAAGCGGAGAAAGAATATTCCAAACTCCCAGAGAAGCTCATAGAGGAGCGGGAGACTTACGAGGTGATCAATGAGTGACACAAAGATCCTTCCCAGGATCAACTAGAGCCCATGATCAGCAAGTTCATGGAATATCGTGCCCAATTCCACATTTCATCACCTGAGCAGTAGCAGAAGTAGGCTACCCCCTTTCGGCTGCAGGACGAAGACGATGAATAACTTCTCTTTCTTCTTCTTCTCTCTCTTCTTCGGCGTTCTTTTTCATGAGAATATCTAGAGTATGTTGACACGAATGATGACATCATCCATGTTGTACCATGGGATGATGTCATCCATCAAGTTGTCAAAAGTCAACATGACTTTGAGATATTTTGTGTTTCCTTGTAGATATTTTGTAGATATCTTTGTAAATAGGTGGTTGGCTCCTTTTTCCCTTCTTTTCTCTCCTTCTTCTATAAAATACCCCAATACTTGTTATATTGGGGATGAGTGAATATCTTTCAGATGAAAAATAGAAGTGAGGAGAAAAGACTTTGAGCTTTTTGTAACAGAAATAATTATTAATATAATATTTAGACTTTATGCTGAATACATGTGTTATTTGCATTGGATCTTTCTTACGTTAGATCTGTGTGTTTGTTCTGTTGGATCTACTTCTATTTTATCGTCATTTATTCATCAGTATTGCTTTGCTCGTTTATGCAAGTAGGTTTGGGCTCTGTTTACTACCAATCCCAAAAACATAAACCTTTTGACCTTTCTGCTTTGGAATTCATTTCATTTCTCCCTCCGCACCTGCTCTTTCTTCATCCCCTCTTTCATTCCTTTCTTTCCACAGTCGGAAACACCCCTACTGGGATGAGATCCCAAACCCCTGAAGGCGGAATATTGTGAGACTTGCATAGATTCCTGCTGGTAGAATAGCAATAAACCAGTTTCACTTTGCTGACTCAAAGAGGGGCTATGCCCTGCACACTGTTGGATCGTTTATCCATAGATCTGCCCAAGCGACAGATTTTCGGACCAACAGATACCCAAATTATAGACCCCTTCATAGCATGAGAGAAACAAGGATACAAATATGGACCCATACATGATCACCAGCTCAAGGAAAGATTAATTATGGAAAAATAAAGAAAGCAGAGACTTTTCAGGCACAGCACGGTGAAATAAAATATGACAGAGGTTGTAAATCAATAGATTTTCAAAGGCAAAAGTGGGGCGAGACTATTTTGAGCACCAACATCTGCCTTGTATGATCTCTTCCTCTTTGAATCCCAAACATTCAAAATCCCTCTTCTTATGCTTAGGGATCCTAAGCAGCTCAACAATTGGAACAGGAATTTTTATTTGACTCAAGACTTGGGTAATGTCATATGGAGCAAATTTGGGTAAAGCAACACTAAGAGAAAGATTGGCAAACTCATCAGATGGAATGTGATTCTTTTCATTCTGGGCATGGGGAGGAACAAAATTTTTGCTTGGGGAAACAAGCTCTCTGCTAGATGCATTTTTCTTTGGGGTTTCTTTGGTAAGCAATGGAAATTTTGACCTAGCTTGTGGCCCCTTGGCAGCTTTACTTCTGGTATTGTGCTCCTTTTCTTGGGTCAATACAACATTCATTAATAGCTTCCTATCTTCTTCTGAAGGTACTCCTCCATCATACTTTTAAATCATCAATGCCTTCAGGTATTCAAAATCATTAGTGGGAAATTCAAAATCTTGTACTGTGTCTACTTATAAAGTATGAGAGGGGGGAAGGAGAGGTACCCAGTGGATGCAATCCCAAAAAACAACAGCAGTTCTAGCACTTATTACCTCAATTGAAGTTGCTTCCATTGGTTAACTTGCAAGGATCTCCACCATGCAGGCATCACCATCATCAACTTCTTCTTCTTCTTCTTGATGATCTTCTTCACATGTGGCATGTGACATGAAACATCTGTCACACCAATCAATGACATTTGTCTCTTAAACAACAGAAACTCTGGCAGCCAAGGATCAGGCACCACTCTGTTTTCCCTACCTTGGGGCTACCTATTTCCAAATCTAGCAATTTCCTTCCCTCTGTCATCAGGTCTTTGGTGGTTTGTGAACCTATCTTGGCTTTGTTGGTTGTGTTGACCTTGTGAGCTCTTCCCAATTCCTTTCTCAGCCTAGGCTAGTTTCTAAGATATTTCCTTGACAGCCTCTACAAAAATTTTCACAACTTCATCAAATCAGTAACTTTACTTGCTTGAGGTTTTTCTGGGTTAACCATATTCACACCATCCCTCTTAGGAGGTTTTCCAATTGCCTTGATATTGTTCTCTATTTGTAATGCATCTGAATATTTGATCAAACATGATTCATCACATGGCCTTAGCCTAAAAGGAAATCTCCTCAAGGTATTATTAAACCTTGTGTTGAAATCATGTACTGACTCATTAGGATTCTTTTTTATGTTTTCAAATTTTGTCAAAAGAAACCTAGGGTCAGTTCTATCACCATATTACAATCTAAATGCATTGCTCATCTCAGTCTAAGAATCAATACAGTTACCTAGCAAAGCCTTATACCAATCCCTAGCATCCTCTTCCAAAGTATAGATAAACAACTTGATATATACATCTTCATGTTCAATCTCGAAGTCTTCCATCATGTTGATAAAAAGCTTTAAATGCTGATCACCAGTTACAAAATTGTTTCCTTGTAACTTTGGTAGTCTGTTCCTTACATCTTGAGGAACTACATTTGGATAACTAGCCATTCCCACAAAATTTATAGGACCAAAAGTGTTTACAACAAATGGAGGTTTAGGTGGGGGCTATACCATATTGATTTGAGGAGGTGACCCTGGAGGGGTAACAAATTGATAAGGGGCATAAGGTCTTTGAAACACAAGAGTATAATTTTCAAAATGGATACCCCCTAAAGGCCTTGTTTCTTGGAAATCGCTATCAACTTCTGAAAAGATAAGTGCAGAATGAGAAGCATACTTTTCAAAATCAAATGAAGGCCCCTCTCCAATTGGAGAATTAAATTCCACAAAGAGGTTACCTAATTTACAAGCAATCGAATTTTAGTATTCAATAATAGGATGATCACTTTAATCAATGGATATCTCCCTTCTTGTCTGTTGATCTCCAACAACTCTCCAGGATTTTCTTCCTTCTAATTTTGCTTTTCCTAGCTCATGAAATAGTGTCCTAGCAAGATCCCTAGCAAAGAAAGACCTTATTCCTTCCATCTTTGCAAAGGTTAGTAACAAATATCACTTGACAGAGGTTAAGACACTAGTATTCATTAAGAATCAGATCAACAGGGAGTCGCCACTAAGGATTTCCACCTTAGTTGTACAAATGCACTAAATATGAACTGTCAAATGTTTGTCCACACTAGGAACTGGAAATGGAAAGATTCTGACCTTTCTTTACAAAAATTTATCAG
This sequence comes from Taxus chinensis, assembly GCA_019776745.2. Lineage (NCBI taxonomy): Eukaryota > Viridiplantae > Streptophyta > Pinopsida > Cupressales > Taxaceae > Taxus > Taxus chinensis. Next base: position 185,769,775 of record CM034155.1, read on the forward strand.
TGAATACTACTGTAAAAACTTATAGAGACTAGAAAAGTTGCATACAACACCAAGGTCTTAGTGTGAACTAAAGTATCCGGAAACGGTGCCAGAAGGATGTTGGTACCAAAATCTAATCTCCTTCAAAGGATGGGAAACATCATGTATTTGAAAAAATCACTCAGAGGTAGATAGATGGTTATATATGTCGTTTTGTAGCCAGGGAAGCAATCTATCTAACTTTTTAGCACTCAGGATTGAAAAGGAGTGGGTAGCACCTTAAGAGGATTTGATCGATCCTCACTATTTTAGGTTGTGCCTTTCAACCAAGGTAAGAGAACCATTTTGTAGCCTGTTGTTTATGGAGGAGATGGATATGTCCTTCCTAATGAATTTTTTAAGGAGACCTTGCAGAAAATATGATCAATGCAATTCAAAATCTAACTCTCACGAGTTGTCACTCTAAATAGTGGAGATATTCTCTAGGAAAAGTTCAGGATACTAAAGACATTTGGAATCCTGATTGTTTCTGCATGCTTTGGTGATGGAAATTATGCATTTGTGCACACACAGGACAAACATGGGTAGTATGGGTAGGATTAGTTGTTTTTAAAAAAAATTGGTGTGAGGTGAGGCATGATGAACTTGATTCACCAGATCCTTGAGAGCTTTTACAAAATGGAAGCCCAAACCAACATAATGTCACAAAACAGCTAAAATATTTCTTTAACCAAAATATGTGCTTCAATGGACGCCCAAATTAGCACTTTTTCATACAATCTATGAGACTCTAACATGAAATATCGAGTTGGAAGACCCAAAAATGAATCAATATCTAAGCCAAATCACGCCTGACATACACCCAGATGCTTACAAACAATCTCTGTCAAATAGGTAAAAGAAAAGTGATTTTAAATCATTTATTTCACTCCCAGATGAAGGCTCTTCCGAGAAATGAAATTACAGATGCCACTAAATTGTCACAAGGATTTAGACCTATGTGATTGTAACATATTTTAATACAAGATTGCAACAGGAACAAGAAAAGCTATTTGTAGACATTCAGAAATGAAACACACGCATTTTTCTCAAGATCAACATAGAATAACTCGAGTTTGACTAATTTTATCAGCAGGGGAAAGTTTCTAGAACAATCTCAGAGCTTTTCAATGGTTGTACACTTGCAACCACCTTGACATGATCAAACTTAATACAAAAGAGATGTACAGGCTTCTCAGACGGCTTCTCAAAATACATGCTTTGTCAAATTTTCCTCTTGGGAATTTTCTTCGACCTCTAACACTCCAACCTTTTGCACAAAAAATTTGTCCCATTTATAACATTTGCAATAGAGCCCCTTTTTCCCCAAAAGATAAGAACATTTAATGTACCAGTGCTCACCATGATCTCGATCACGATTCCCAGAATCAGATCTATAAAAAGTTGTCAGGTGCTCATGGGGTAGATCTCTTCGAAAATCTCAGCATTCAACTCCTTCATCTGATAGAACACTCCTCCTTCAACTTGCCTACCACTTCTGCCCCTAATTTGTCAAATCTAGCTTCTTGCGTGCTTAGGTGAAGAAAAATGGAAAATCATATCGAGCCCAATAGTTAGACCATTTTAATGGCAAAATACGTCTCCATATCTCTCCCACCAAACTTAGATATCAAAATGAACTACTCTTTCAGTTTGGCGTGTAGGAAATACCAAGAAATCATCAGGACTCACACTTCTAGGCATGTTCAGTAAAATGGGTGGAAAATCAAATTAAAACACTCAATTGTCGTTGATTTTTACTTTGAATTTGGGCCATCCACGTGGAAGATTTAATTTTAAAATGGGTCTGGGCGTTTCCTTTGACTTTTTACAACCTTTGGAAATATGAAAAAAATTCACATTTTGTTCCGCACCTCTACCCTTGAGAAATAATCCTGGCACGTGTCCTAAGGTGGGTCCCAACGAAACCGCAGCCAAATTCTGCTATTTTACATCTTGTTTATAAAAGGAAAAATTTTCCAAGTTTTCCCCGCAGCTCGGCCCTTGAAAAGTGGGCATAACACATGTCCCATTGTGGGTCCCAGCAGAACCATGCTTCCTTTTTTACCTTTATATCTTTTCTCACAAAAGGAATTTTTTCCAAATTTCCCCTGAGAGTCCTCACCTCCGCCATTGACTGGAGCAAGCTTTGACCTTTCCTCTATCGGGCTTGTGGGCCATTTTGATGTTTTAATCTTTTGAATATTAGGGGGCAAAAAATATAAGTTACCCCAGATTGTCTGCCTCCCCACCCCTTTGACTTGAAAAAACTTTGAGTGATCCTTTGTCGGGATTTCGGGCCATTTTTTATATCTTAACACTGTTGAGCATAAGAGGCAAAAATTCTAAGTTTCCCCCAATGGTCCGCTTCCCTACCCCTTCTGAATTTTCAAACTGCCAAGCATCAAAATGGCACACCTTGAGATGGTCCCTAAAATTTGAGACCTTGGAAGAGCGTGGGCTCACCACGTGTCCTGGCCTGATAAAGTTTTTTTGAAGGCTTGAAGCCCAGCAGAAGGCACCATGTGTCAGGATCTGAGGCAGTCTCTTTTGGCTGAGGAAAAGTCCAAGAAAAATGCAAAGTGAGAAGAGGCCTCCAAGTGTCCTCCTGGCGCTTCTTTAAAATAAAACTGAAAGAGTGCGGGCTCGCCACGTGCCCCTGTTTTCCGCTAAATTGTTTTGGCTGCATAAAAATTCGTTAAAGTCTAGGAAAAGCAACAAAAACCTCCACGTGTCCTCCCGGTGCTACTCCAACACCAAACCAAAAAGTAAATCTTCAAACAACTGTCGTTCCTCCACATGGACAAATCTTTAAGTTGAGCCTTTTCATAGAATTTTTGAAGAACCCAGCTGAGCCACGTCTAACCAATAGAGGCCATGTTCCCTGACAGTGCAAGGATGCAAATTTGACCGGTAGAAACGCCCGTAAAATTGTAAAATGCAGAAAAATGACCATTTGAGCCCGGAGATGAAATTTTCTCCAAGGATAAAGAATTTAGGACTGTTACAAGGCTCAAATATGTTCCTCAGAGTTACATCCACTCATTTTTCTTCATGTATTCATGCGTTTTTGAATGAATAGAGGACGGGAGACCCAAATTACATACCCCTTAAGAAGATGAGAGAAATGAGGAGACAAATATGGACCCATACGTTATCACAAGCTCAAGGAAAGATTAATTATGGCAACAAAAGGAAAGCAGAGACTTCTTAGGCACAACACTGGGAAATAAAATATGGAAGAGGCTGTAAATAAATAGATTTTCAAAGGAAAAAATGGGGCGAGACTATTTTGAGCACCAACAGCACGCACGACGTCTACCAAATACTGCTACAAGGAGGTATAAAAACAACACAGTTATTCCACCCGATTAAATGTTTGCAGGTCAAATATAATAATACATGCTTAAGAAATGAGGCCCTAATTGAAACCTCTAGTACTAAGAAATGATCTTCTGCATGTGATGTAACTTTGTAAAGGGCTGGGGGAGTTTTTGAATGATGTGTGTAGGCATAAATTTGGTTGAATAAATTTGAGAAACTATTTTACCAATGGGGTGCTTTGTTGTAATCTCCTAGTTAGTCCAAATATGTGAAGTGTGAGGCTGCTAGAATATTGAGTTAAGGGAATGTACTTCTATAGGTATATTTTTGACAAGACTTCATTCTCAAATTCCACATCACTAATTAGGGGTATTTTGTTGATTATTAAATTTCACTGTTAGAGTTTTTCAGATGAAGTTGGGTGACTTTTCTCGCCATGAACATGTTTTGTGCATGCACAATGAAATTTTCTACTAAAGATGGTATCCAAATATCGAATGATGTGGTGTATATAGTAAAAATATAGTATAGGTTAGTCGGTGACAGATAATAGATTTTATCTTTTGGTAGGTCATTTTTATTAAGAAAGGAACGTGTACGAATAAGATAATAATTTACACAATCAATTATGGGAACAAATAAATTCTAAATGTCGATAGGTCCCCATTTATGTCTCTATAGTTAGGGATTTCAAAAATTCCTACCATGTCTTGATGATGTTGGTCCAGAAGAAGTTTTATATCTATATTTCTAGGAGTCATATGTAATTTAATCAAGTACTTTTTTCCTTGACTGGAAAAAAAATCAATCCAAATTCATAGTTTTAAATGTTGAACTATGTCTCTAATTTTTATTTTCTACTCCCAAACATTTAATTGCTTCAAATTAATTATGTTTTCATAGGGTCTAAATTATGCTCTTAATTCTTTAAGTATGTTTGTGTTATGAGTTTATATTTATCTTGCCCTATTAAATTTTATGTGGTCAGTTAACTTTACTTATGTGAAAAACATGATTTTTAGATAATGCTATGGCTGAACTATTATCACAGAATATTGTAGTGGCTTCTTTTTTATCATGCATCAAATCTTTCAACATCCTTTGCATCCAAACAGCTTGCAGCACTACTGGTTGACACATACTCAAGTTCAACGTCAGCTGAAGAAAGTGTCACAATGCGTTGTTTCTTCGATACCCACAACATAACACTAGTAACAAAGTAAAAAGTATACCCAGAAGTAATTTTTATATCATCTATGTTGCCCCCACAATCAAAGTAAATAGTCCTAACTGTATCCAATCAAGCAACAGGAGCAAATGTCTCATTGAAGTCTATACCGGGTTGTTGTGTAAACCCCCTTGCAACTAGACTTTCTTTATGATTTTGCATATTTCCATCAACATTTGGTTTAGTCTTATAAATCCATTTGACACTAATTACATCCTTGCCTTCAGGAAAATCAACCAATTCCCATGTTTGGTTCTTCTCAATGGATTTAATCTCCTCATCCATGGCCTGTGCCAATATATCACTACTCACATCCTCTTTAAATGTTAATGGATCATCAATATGAGGAAATAAAGTAAAAGATGAAAATGAATTTGTTGTGTCAACATTATACAACGCACTCAAACTCCTTGTTTTTTGTGGCATCATGCTTGCTAGAGTTGGGTCTTCAGATTAAGAACTACTTGGAGTGCTAGATGGTGTTACTCCAAGGATACCAATTGATGTAGATGCTTGTGTAGATGCTTGTGAAGTTATCTTCCCTGTTGGTATGGACAACAACCTTGAAGATCTCCTTGGTGTGACCAAAGGTGTAGCTTGAGCTACAACTTGTGGTACCATCTCGGGATTGGAAGGAGCTGTTTTTTGAATTATATTTGGTGTTGGTAACACTTCATCCACCCTATTATCATAAGGGAAAAAAACTATAAATCTGATAGTCCTCTCTATGTTTCCATCCCATGCTTCATCCTCCAAGAACTGAACGTCACAACTGCTTATATCTTTCCTATTGATAGGATCAAAAAACTTATATGCTTTTATTTCCTCTAAGTAACCAACAAATATACATTTTGTCCCTTATTATCTAAATTCTTTCTCAACTCATATGAAATATGTGCATATACAACACAACCAAATACTTTCAAATGAGAAACACTATGTTTCCTTCCTGTCCAAGCCTCTTGAGGAACTTTGTTCCTTACGCTCTTTGTTGGGAACCTATTCATGATGTAAACATAAGTTTCCACTGCCTCAACCCAATATTTATTAGGTAGGTGTTTGGCTGCCAATCATTCTATGAGCCATCTTCATATTGTTCGGTTCTTCCTCTCCGCCACACCATTTTCTGAGGTGTATAATGGGCTGTAAATTTCTTGTGTATGCCATGAGATCCGAAAAATTTTAGAAACTCATTAGATATAAATTCACCACCTCTGTATGTTCTTAAAAACTTAATCCAGTAGCTGATTTACTTCTCCAGAAGGCAAATTCATCAGATTTGCATTTTAAGAAATAAACCCAAGTTTTTCTTGTGAAATCATCTATAAAAGTAAGAAAATAAATGCATCCTCCTATAGATGGTGTTTGCACTTTCCCACAAATATCTTAATTCAAAATCTCAAGTGGTGCTCTAGCTCTATTTGATTGGCCAACCAGAAATTACTCTCTATGTTGTCTTCCCATAATAAGTTTCTCAATTAATGGAAAACCTTTCACCATACTCTTCATATGTAGTAGTTTTAGTGCTCCAAAATATAAAATCCCAAATCTAAAATTCCATATTCAAGACTCATCCTTTACTACTGATTGAAACGATGCTTTTGTTTCTAGAGAACCATCCTTTTCTTCTTTAGAGTTTCCAGAGTTGTCTTGAACATTTCCGTAGCTGTCTTGAACTCTTCCGTAGCTATCTTTCGATACTGCTGATTTTGTATTTGATTCAAAAATAAGGAAAGTTATTCCAAAATAGTAATGCAAAATAAAAAATAAACACAAGAAAACCCTAGGAGAGGGATGCAAAACAACCCTAAGATGGATATTTTTTCTACAGTTGTGCTCCTTTACATTTTAAATTTCTTCTATTGTGATTAAAATTCAATGATTGTAGTTGTGTTGCTAATCAGGGATTTTAACTCATTTTAGTTTCTTAGAGACATTAAAAGGGGTCAATGTTTGTGGTATTTTAAGCACCTATTGGTACCCAAATTTAATCTCCTTCAAAGGCCGAGAAGCATCATGGATTTCACAAGACGCTTAGAGGTAGATAGATGATTATATATGTCTTTTTGTAGCCGAGGAAGTAATCTATCTGAATTTTTAGCACTCGGGCTATGAAAAGGAGTGGGTATCACCTTAAGAGGATTTGATCTATCCTCACTATTTTAGGTTGTGCCTTTCAACCAAGGTAAGAGAACCCTTTTGTAGCCTATTGTTTATGGAGGAGATGGAGATGTCCTTCCTAATGAAGTTGTTAAGGAGACCTTGCAGAAAATATGATCAATGCAGCAAAATCTAACTCTCACAATTTTTCACTCTAGATAGTGGAGATATTCTCAACAAAAAGTTCAGGCTACTAAAGACATTTGGAATCCTGATTGTTTTTGCATGCTTTGGTGATGGAAATTATGCATTTGTGCACACACAGGACAAACATGGTTAGTATGGGTAGGATTAGTTTTTTTTAAATAAATTTTGGTGTGAGGTGAGGCACGATGAACTTGATTCACCAGATCCTTGAAATATTTTACAAAATGGAAGACCAAACCAACAGAATGTCAAAGAACAGCTAGAGAATATATCTTTAAGCCAAGTACAAAGCTAGTGCATGATCAGAATACGAGGCCCAGTATAAGCACTTCATGTTGCAGATACAAGTCTATGAGACTTTAATTGATGAAAGCTTGAGTTGGAAGACCCAACAAAGCATCAAGATCATGAGCCAATCTCAAGTCTGACGTACAATATGAGACCCTTACAACCATATCTGGAGCAAGTAGGGGAAAGAAAAGTGCTTTTTGACTTGATTTTTCTTCACTCCCAAATGAAGGATGTACTCTATAGTAAAATGTGAGAAATTATACCTATATGAGCCACTCCATTGCTAGATGAAGATGAAGATCTATAGTTGTTGGATCTTCCATTTGAGGATATGCGTCTTGGACTCACGAGGCTAATTAAAGGAAGATGTAGTGCTACAAAAGACAGGTTCAGAGAGACTAGAAGAGGTCACGTAGGAGTCTTAGCTCAGATTGGACTGAAACACATAATACACTCTAGTTTGAGGCCTAAGTGGTACTCGCAAGGAGAAAGTTGATAGAAAATTATCAGAGCTTTCCTCAATGGCTACTCCCCCACTTGCAAGCACCTTGACATGGGACCAAAATCCTCCTACAGAAGGGGAGGTACCCGTGCTTCTCATACGGGATCTCAAAAGACATGCTTTTTTCAAATTTTCCTCTTGGGAATTTTCATTAGACCTCTAACACTTCGACACATTTGAAGAAAACAATAAAATGTGCCAGGTTATGTACATTTAAGTAATAGGACCGCCACCATGTGTAGAGTCCCCCAATTACATAAAAATCACCCAGATAGGGTACCAGTGGTCGCAAGGATCTCGATCGCGATTCCTAGTGTAGGATCTATAAGCAGTCCTCAGGTGCTCATTACAGATAGATCTCTTCGAAAATCTCGAAACAAACAAACTCCTGAATCTTGTAGAATAATGTTTGTTTCTACTTGCCTACCACTTCATGCCCCTAATCTGTCAAATATTGCTTCTATGCGTGCTATGGGTGAAGAAACATGAGAAAGATCATATCGAGCCCAATACATCAGACCATTGTAGAAGTGTAGAGGACGTCATCCATAGCTCTGAGAGCAAAGTGAGATATATTAACTAGTCTTTCAGTGATGGAAATTGTATATTGTAGAAGACCAAGGAATGTTGAGGACAGAGCACTTTAGGCGTAATTCAGAAAGGAAGTGTTAAGATATTATCTACTTCAGACACTTCATACTTATTGTAAATTCTATACTTGTTGAATTTGAATTGGCCAATAGAAGTGGGAAGAAAGAGCAATTTCCCTTCCTGACTGAGTTTTTCCTCCATTGGGGTTTTCTAGGATTAAATTGTTGGTGTTATGAAGCTTATATTCACTTTCCTTTACTACAATTGTTGATTCTAAGCACAATAATAATTCATTCACTAGCAATCTCTGTTATTTTTCCAATAGAAAGTAAACAAGAGTGATTAATTGTGATTTTGTGAATAATTCCAAAGTTGAAGATTTTACAGATCACCAACATAGGCTATGCATCAAAAATATGACATGTTAGTATAAAATCAGAATATCTCATACCAACATATATAATTGTTTATCATAACCATCTAGTGCATCATAATAATAATTTAAATCACAACATGTCAATAGTCCAAATATCTGCATAGTCCATCATCTACTGATCAAAATATAATACTCAAAATGTATGATTATCAATCTAACAATAATAACATCATAACGAAATAGCGTCGAAGAGGAGTGGGCACTACAAGCCCTTGGAAAATTAGGAAGTTACCTAGGGCGCTAGAAATTAGGGGGATTTTTTTCATTTAATTTTAGAACACAACTTTAAATTTTTTAATCTAAATATTTACTATTGATTAATCTATTAATAGAAATTATTATATAGTAGTATTAATTTCATGCATACACATAAAAAAAAAAAATTGTAATTTTTTTGCAAGTAAAAGAAAATGTCACATATTTATAAGCTCACATGATTTTTTGTGTATTGTTACCCATTCTCTGATGTAGATCTAGATTATGTAAGTGTGTAATTTGTTCTAGAAAAAATTCTAATGTATTTTTTTATAATGTCATCTGGAGTATCAAGTAGAGGTGAGTATAATTGGAGGAAGTTTGGAATGTATTTGACTTCCCTATTCAGTATATCTTTTCAGTACATCAAACTACTTCCTCATTATTGTTTCTATGCAAGGAATTTGAAGGCCGATCCTTTCCAGAATACGAAGCCATCTTTACATCTACCATTGCCTCATACATAAGAACGTATTGCAGATTTCTTTGGAAAAACATCAATGGTGCTTTATTTGAAGATGGAGTTCCCGTCACCTACTAGCATATGGCTAACCCATTAACAACTATGTTAAGTAGTCTTATAGGGAAATACTTGTATCTTAGACCAGTGAATTTTTAGCAGGGTTTTATGCATATCAATTTTTCCATCGCTCATGGAATATTTTACATCCTTGCAAATCTGATAATTTAATAAGATATTATTATTATTATTATTATTTTATGCCACTATGTAGGAGATTTAAACAATACTCAGAGTATACATATATATTTTTTATTTAGGTTAACGATGAAAATATTGAAAAAACTATTAACTAAGTTTGTGACAGAGCTTGCATCCACTACGGAATTATTTCCACATGGTTCTCTGAAAAACCTACTAATTCGGTAGTCTGATGGTCCTTACAAAAAATATACATGTACATATCACTTCCAGATAAAATTATCCTTTTCATGTTTTTAAATTATGTCATCCAAGCTATGAATGAAAGCTAATATGGTTGCATTTAAATTTATTTATTATGAATGAGATATGAAAATTATAATGGATACATCAAATAAGTTATGAAATGTTATTTTTGTATATACAAGTTGCTACCATTAGGATTCCTAGTGAAGGAAGTTGTTATATCGTGAGCAACCCACATTGCTTAATATTAAAATATCATTAATGAAACACCTTGCGAATAATCTTAAACATGAAAGAAACAATCATTCTGAAATTACATATGAAGGGAAAACTACACAATCATGGTTTAACTCAGTAATACACTCTTGTATCATACCTAATGACATGTTTCTCATTAGAAGATCTATAGGAATTACAACCGATGGATGACTGTTATAGTTAATAATTTTGATAATATGGCATCTCCATAGTCTTTCTCAAGGTATGGACACTCTATTGGATAGATGGGTTTAAGTGTTACATTTTCACATATAACATTTTTGTGTATGCTATGTATTGGTCATTGATGTGTTGAATTCATTCATTATATATGTTTGTGTACATATATGTAGACAAATATTGCTGTGATGTGTAAGAATCCCCTAAGACAATAATTATAGTGCAATTACCCTTCTCACAATTTTACGTATAGGAATTGTAGGAGGTCCATTTCAAGTGAATAAATAAAATATACCTTAATTATAGTATTGTAAAGCTGTGTTACTAATGGAACAATATAAATCAAGGACTATTAAGGAAAATTTAATACAAAGTATTAAGAATATGTTCCTATAAAATTATCACAAAAGAATGTTTAGAAATATCGCTCCCATTAGAAGGTATTTCAATTAATCATAAGTGCTTATAAGTATGAAAAAAAAAAATTTCATATCCAATATTGGCTTGATAAATCCTACCTTTGTCACAAGGACACAAGCATGTAATTAGACTGCTACATATTACTTTACACGTTGGAAAGAAGCCATTTTTTTGTGAAGATGCTAATAGAAATGGTTCTATACTATCTCATGTTTTTTTTTAAGGTATTGGTATTACAAATTTGCATGTTACAAAAACTCATCATATTAAAAAATAATTGAGCATTTCACTCGGTAAAAAACAGTAACATAAAACTAAATACTTAATCATGGAATTATATCTATACTTCTTCCTCTAACTAGTTACCCACTAATGAAATTAATGGGTTACCTCTGACTAGATACTATTAAGTATATCATACTTATAATGGAACGTTTACGAGAGGGAGGGTGTAACACCCACATTTTACACACAAAGAGTACAACATCTAATGTTGAATACCAACAATAATTGGGTTGATTTAATTTTTTGGACTCCTACATTGAAGTATCACATGACACTACAAGATATCAAGCTTAGAACTATGGACAGAGACTCAAGAATGTGTATTTCAGCTAACATTAACACACATTAGATAACCTGAACCACATGATGCTACTTGAAAATGGTCACATTGCATTTTTGACATTAGGCACAACATAATGGAGTTCAACTACATGAGCTACACGTATAGATCAGGGTCATTCCCACAACATGGATATTTTAGGATCAGCACCATTTATTAAGAATCATGTTTTAGTATTTAATATTAGTCCTAGAAAGGTTCATAATATGTGAATGAATGACATATCCCTGTGTTAAATTGTGATTCTAATTTTGCAAAGCTAGGAAGAAAACTATGAAGTTCGATTAACAATCTTGAGTGTTCCTTAGAGTGATATCAGCTTGAATAAGGACTATCTACATGTATTACAGCTCTCGAGGCTGAATGGAGTTTAATTTGCTCATTCCTGTTATTATGTCATGTTATTTACACACAAGGATACTAGCTAAATTCTCTAGGAGTCACTGTTTAGAGTAGGCATTTCCCATCATTGAGTCTAGTATCATGCACATTGCAATGTTTACACAATAGAACAAGTGTGATTCCAAACCTAAGCTAGGGGAGTTTCTTTCAGATATATTGTTACTGCTGAATTAATTAATGATTACATAAAATCTGCACCTATGTTTGCTATTACAAAGTGTAACAGATCACATAGCCTACAATTTCATGCTATCTTTAGCATAAGAACAAAAGGCCCCAAAGGATAGCTGTGTTGTCTTGATGAAGACATCCAATTGCAGAATAGATGAAACGCTAAGTTTTGGAATAGCAGACATAAATGCAGATTACAGAAATCAGAGTTCATTACTGGATGTTACAAGTTTTCTTTAATGTTATTTCCTTCATGATTAAGACATTAAATTATATTACTGAGCTATTTAGTTCATCATACAATTCATACAAAAATCTGAAATGCGGAAAGAAATACACAACTCATTTTTAGAGTTCTATATCTTATTCATAAGAAATTTCAAATGTGCCCACACAAGCCATGGGATGTAACTGAAAATTAAAGTACAGCTACTGAAATAAGAAGTACAGATGCATGAAAGAGATAATCAAGGAGTATGAGTGAACCCGTCATTTCCTTGGGTCTTCTCCTTTGGTTGATGCATCTTCATTCTTCAACTTAATCCTCACCACTTGAAGCACTATACCTGAAAAAAAGAAAAGAACAAAATCATCAGTTAAGAGCTGAGGGTTAATCCATATTACTACATTGTCCTAATTCATGCATATGAATCTCTTACAGCAGGAGATATAAATTACTTGGAGATCATACTGCATACATGATTTACTCACTCAGAAAGGAGGGAGAAGAAAAGAAAAAAAAACCATGGACATAAGAGAGGCCAAAAAGCCTAAATATTTTCTAACTGTTTTCTTAAGTGTGCAGGTATAGGTTACAGCCAAGAAGAAATAAATAAATTCTTTCAAAAAATATTGTAGAGTTCAATGACTTCTATCCTATGGCATAAATCATTTAAGGAATTAAGTACATGTTGGAATGAAGGAAGAATACAACTCAAGTTTCAGTAAACTGTCATACAAATAGAAGAAGTTACAGTGCAAAAGAGAGACTGACAAATAGAAGTACATGTTTTAGATTGCAACTAAAGAAGAAGAATCATATTTCAAGAAGCTGAAGTTAACTGGAAAGAAAGGATTACAGCTGAAACAGAATGAGAAAGAGGATTCTAGGAAAATTTTGACAGGGCTTCGCCATGTAAAATGGAAATTTATATCTTTCCATCATGTTGTTTTTAACTAATACATGCTTTAAAAGATTTATGTAAATCAAGTAAGTGATACAGAAAAGAAAAAAAGCATGCCATGATCAAGATAACAGTTATTATGTTTCAGTTTCCAACAACAAATCAACTTCAACAGAAAAGTGTTACATTCTCTATTTTGAATTAGAAAATACAACTACTATAGCTTAAAAAGGAAGGAAGAGAGAATTCTGGAAAACTTTTGCCAGGGATTCACCATGGAAAATCAACATTTCAAATTTTCTAGCATGCCAGAAATACTACTATCAAAGAAATAAAGCATCTAGATAAAAGAAACAAGATTACACTATTTCAACAAAACATCTGTATCAAGGCTTATGCTTGAGAATGGTATTACATGGATGAATAACTACTTATAATTTCCAGGAAAGCCACATCCAAGGTACAAAGACCTCTTAAGATAAAGAAAAAATTGTAGAATCGAATGAAGTAAAGTAATTTCCAGTACCCATGGCAAGGGAAAGATACCCAAATATGGGTTTTTACTATCTCGAAATTTAAATTGAAAAGTACAGATCAGGGTAAGGAAAACAACTTTTCAACTGGTAAAATTGAAGTAGAGAAAACCCTCAAGTAATCATCAACTTCAAAATAAAATAGTGCAAATGCAACTACAGGTTACAAGGCATCAATTCAAAAGGTGAATTGCAGAAAGAGATATATAAAATAATGCAGACTTTTAGGCAAGACATTTTAGTTACAGACTTTATCATAGTCAAGCTAACTAATTTCAACGAACATAATGTCTTTTAGAAAGCATAACAACTGTAACACCATGAACTCAGTGAGCAAAATTCATATTCAAATGGTTAAGGAACCAAGACCACTTACAACTTACAGTCATGAGATTTTTCATAGCAAGAACAAATATAATCCCCAAGAAAGAAGAATTTCCTAGCTATAGATACAGTCTTCATGCACTTAAAATATGAAACAGTGTTTTGGTATTAGCATGTTAGCACATTTCAAAAATTTCAGAAGTAAGCAAATATCAAAGTATAGAACAAAAACTATTGCTTCAGATGAGTACAGAAATTTCAAGTTTTATTTCATCTCCTGAAACATCCCAGACTATCAAAGATTCATAAAACTATACATGGCCATTGAAATCAGAATGCAAGCTGCTCATACAAAAGAGAAAAGCATATAAAATCAAAACCCTCTGTTTCAAGCTGTAAGGGAAAATCCTGAGTCTGCCACATTTGGTTTTAAACATGGTTTTGAGTTCGGGAAACTCAAAACAACAATATTTCTAAATAGCAACAACGATAAAACATATTACTTAGAGATCAACAGAAGCTTTTATCAAGGTCTTAATATTCTGCAAGCCCACTAAAGGTAAAGAAGGGAGTTTTGGTTAAATACAAAAAGCATAGCTATTATTTCCACAATATTCTCAACAAATGCAAAGGAAATACCGTTGTCTTAAGGTAAAAAAAACTCAAATAGAGAGGAGGTAGAGGTAAATACTCAGATGAGAAGAAACTACTTTATGGCCAATACAGGAAAATGAAGTAAATACAAATCCATCTACAGCGAGATAAGAATACCCAAATAAAAAATCCTCTGAGGATATCATATTTTGGGTTTTAAAATAAAGCATTCAATCAAAATATGAGCAGAGTAAAGTTTCAGATCTCAGAAAATCTTGGGAAGAGGTCAATAACAAACTCACCAACATGAAAGGATAAGTCTTGAGCTCAAATACAGATACCCAAAACTATAAAATACAAAGATCTATAAGTCATGATGACCAGAACACCCATAAACTAGCTCGAATATTTCACTCACCTCAAAACCCATCCTTGGTAGGGTTTAAAAGAAGTTGATTGACCAGTTGAACAATTGGAAAAGGATTTCTCTTCATTTTTATCAAATACCCATGAGGGAAATTGGAATTACCAGTCATAGAAGTCAGGTTAAGCTAAGATTCAATCACGCAAACCATGAACACCCCCATTGGAAAACATACAGATATGAAGAAATGATGACCCTCTACGGAGATTGTAGAGCTTACAAGCTTGAAAAACCCATCATAGTGTCAACATTGGTCGATGAAACATAGAAACCAAAAAATCACTCAAAGCATGATCAAGGATAAGAGTTACAATGAGCTCCACATTCACTTTCCATGACTACAGATTGAAGCCCCTAGAATGAACTGAATGATTCAGCATAAAAGATCAATGGTGGAAAATATCCATTACCACCTGCTTAGAGAGCTCGAACAGAGACAAAACAAGAAGGATGTAGACCCAATCGAGCTCAGAAACCATTAATGAACATAAGGAATCAAACTCAAAAAACAAAAGTGTCAACAATGGTGGTAAAAATTTTGCCAGAGCTTCACTATAGAGCAGAAACAAAAGAGATGAACTCAATTTCATTTTCCTTTTTACATTTCACAAAATAGAAGGACAAAGAAACCCTAACTGTAGGTTAGAAATTGATGGTTTGTGATCAGATAGTTCAAAATCAATGGCCCGAGATCATCATCAATATCAAAGAAAACTCAACCCAGAGGATTAATAATGCCACAAAAAATTGCCAAGGGGTGATTCATCATGCAAAGGGGGCCAACCTCATGTTTTTAAACAAAATAATTTCATTTTGACTTTCAAAAGTCTTAACTATAGCCTCCTCATAATGCAAAGCTGACAAGGAAATTACAATGCAATATTAATCAAAGGTGGCAGAGACTATAGTATGTCATGTATATTAACCAAAGGTGGAAGACCTTGTAATTTTATAAGTCCACAAGAGTGGAAAAACCCAATGAAGACAAGATCTCACAACCACAGGTGGCCCCACTAATGATGATAGATTGGACATGACTTGGAATGCATTTTTTATATGATCACAAAAAATAGAGAAGAGGTTAAAAGCAGAATGCAAGCAACCTTTTGAAGACCAAATTACCTTATTTTTCACAAAATAAGAGTTGATTATGATTCCGTACACGTGGGACGCGAACCGGCCGAAAAGGTGAAAAGGCAGCAAAAGAGAGACGAGGAAGCCCGAATCGGCCGATGCAGGAGAATGTGGCCGGGACAACTAGGAAAAAATTACGTGAGGGATGCAAGGGACGTGAAAATCCGAAACGGCCGACAGCAAGGAAGAAAAGTCAACGTTTGACCCGTGAACTTCAAACGGCCATAACTTTTGACTCCGAGCTCCGATTTTCATAAAATTGGACTTTATGGAACGAACACGATGTCCTCTATGCCACAAAAAATAGATTTATTATTTTTAATAAGGGTAGATATATTTAATTAAGAGAAACATATTCAGTTCCAGTCAATTAATGCTCATTCCCGTCAAATGACAGAAAACGTCTGCCAGACCCAAAACAGCTGCCTGCACTCATAAGGCCATAACTTTTGCATTGCTCAATGAAACCACACAAAATTGGTACCATTATAATTGTGGCTCCAATCCCAATGCATAACAATCAAGAAATTCTAGATTTGATGAGAGATTGATTGAGATTTTTTAGAAAACGTGGCTGGGTTCATAACAGTGTTTTATTTGGTGGTTGGGAGTGCAATTAAGAGGCATGGTCATCATTATTTCTCTGTTGCAACACCTAGGATAGTATGGGGAGCCTTTTGCAAGTAATATATAATCATTTCAATCCATTTAATGCCTCTTACAAGTGGTGGAAGGACAGATTTCGGGATTTTCATTTTCCCTCTCTCTCTCTCCTCATTTTTCTATAAATTGGAGTGATGGGCTCATTGTAAAGGAGGGAATTTTCAAATAGCAAAGCTTTGTCAAAATTGCTTTGTGAAGTCAATGTGCTACAGGCCCTTGTAGTGGACTCCTTGCATGGTGATCCAGGCCCTTATCTTGTAATAGATTGAACTGTGCATATCATGAAGCAATAAAATATCAGTTTGTGGATGTATCTTCCCCTGCTGTGTTTTCTTGCATTCTTCTTGCCCCTTTAAATATTTCTACAAGAATATTGTGTCTATTATTATGTTCTTGTAGGGATCCATTATCATTGTGTATGCTTGAAATATTGTTGTGAATGCATTTTGCTAGATTATGGAGAACTGTCATCACCTCTTCTAGTGTGCACTTTGCTTTTGTATTTCACGCATTTAGATACTACTCTCACACCCCTCCTTTTCTGGTGTATCACCACTTTAGTGTAGGCTTTCATTTCATGCATTCTCTCTCCCTAGTCCCTTGGAAGTTTATATTAGAATAGTTAGATTCCCTCTGCATTAGAGTAGATTGTGGCAGGTAGTTTAGGAGCAAGAACCAGCTTTCTCTGGAGCTCTATCTCAAGTAACAAGTCCCACAACTTAGAGATAGTACCCATGTTATCCAATCACACTGTGAGTCCAAGAACATGCGCTTGTATAAACCATAGAAGGGTGTTGTGATTTGGTGATAACAGTCCCCATCAAATGAATAAGTGGATGGATTATTTTGCAAATTTTGCAAGTGTTGTAATTATTTTGCTCAAAAACAGGGAGTTATTTTTTGCATGTTTCACTAAGGGAAAGAACAGACAAGAAGACAAATTCACATGCACAAGGAAAGAGACTTGCCCAACAAGCAAGCTTATTATTAGCAAATTATTCACCATTCTTTTCTTAAAAATAGAACAGTCAACTTCATTTTGACTGAGATGTAATCAAAGGCTATTAATGCCTGTTTGTACTAGTTCCATGTTCTATTTTTATTCCTTTAATTCATTAATAGATTGAAGGATAAAAATAGGATGCATGGGCGAGTACAACCTTAGTCTATTTTTAGGAAGGGTGGGTGAATCAATTTTTCTATATATTGTGTGCCTTGGAAAAGCACAGAGGAGGAATTTTTAGATACAGGAGTGCTGAAGCAATTATTTTACCAGTTTTTCCCTCTCAATGTGAAGTATTTTCTTCCTTTCCAAATATTTGTAGTCTTGTGTATGTTTTTTCATTAATCTTGTGAATACAAATTCCCTGGTTAATCATCTCACTCCGCTGCAAATTTAGTAATTTCCACATGATGTTAATGTGCATGTTTAGCTTGGTAGTATTGTTGTAATATTTTCCCTCAATACCTCAAAGTGTATTGTCCTTAACAGTCTGTAAAAAACTATTGGTTTGTACATCAAGAATCCTTTCATATATTATTTTTGCATATACTCAGTCAAAATCCCTTATATAAATTTGGTGTATCACCTTAGTTTTAATCATTTTACAGTCATCTTTTACCCTTAACCTCAAAAAAATCAGTCTAGGATACATCAATAAGGAAGTGTCCTTGATACCGGAGACTCACCTCAAAATAGGTATACCCACAGACCTGAGGTGTTTCCATTGTATCTATGAAAGAGAGATACCATTTGCAATCTTAGAACACCTACAACCATCTCTCTACAGGGTGCACTTTCTAGAGATAACAATAACTTGGTGTAGTAAAACCTTCTAGGTTATGGAAATAATGTAATTATAAGCATAATAGAATGGTATGGTAACCCTTATAAAATTTATTAAAAAAATAGGTTGTGTTCTTTTAGATGAAGTCAAGACTCCTTAAGTGGAAGAAAATGAAACTATCTACTTGTGTTAAAAAAAACATACCTTACTACGCTTAAGCTACAGATAAAATTTATCCTTAATTTTGTGTGGCGTAAAATGACATTTAATTGTAACCAATGATTATCTTTTGGGAGGATTCAGGGTATAATAAGTAGGGGTAATTTATCAAGAAATCATCATATCTAACTTATCTATTTTAAAACCTAATTTTAAACTCATTTGGTAAACTTAATCAAGAGAATCCTAAATGAAGCTTTACTAATGAGATCATGACTAAATTTATGAACTTAATTTACGAACTAAATTTATAAGTTCCAATGAATGGCTGGTTAATGACTAATGAGATCATGAAGATGAATTCAAATTGACCTTATTCATCTAACTCTTTCCAGAAGGAGGTTATAGTTCTGAACCTAAATGGTACTCCATTTCAATTGGAGATTATGCTCATTTCCTTGTGTTTAATGGAGGTATGAAACAAATTTTAGTAGCGTGAGATTGGTTAAAAAAATCCTTGTGAGAAATTGAATATCCCCTTTATTAAACAAACAAATTAAACAAGTAATTAACATGTTAAATATGATCCTTATTCGTGAATTTTTATCTTAAGTGAAAAGCTCAGTAGTATAAAGGAAATAAATATCACTTTATAATAATAATTATGCGAATCATAACATGAGTCTTCTAGAACTTGAGTTAAGAATTAGAGTATGTTTTAGTAAATAAGTAACCCTAAAATATTTTCACCGTGGGAAGACCCAAACTTTAAGTGTGCACTATTCTTGGAATTTTATGTTGTGCCTTTTCAAAAAAGGAAAATGAATTGTTCGTGATGGGTGTCGTATGTTCCCTTGTTTTCTAGGTGTCCAATGTTGTGTTAAGATTATCGTGAGTTGGTTGTAGCCCATTGTGATCACCTATGGTGTCATATAAACTTCAAACAAGTAAAAAAAAATGTATCCAATATTTTATGTGTTGTCTTTGTGTGTGTGTCTTAGTGGGCATCACAACATCTTACTCTCAGAATATGCATGAGAAACCAATCATGTCCCTATATAGGAAGTGTCATCAAAACCCTCAAAATGATATAGTATATAATTATTATCAATAATACCTTAAGCAAAAAGTGAATGAGGTTCCAACAAATTTTGTACTTCTGCCCCATGTGGTGTAAAAGTCACTGTTTTTCCTTAACCAGAATGAAAAATTTGATACACAGAAAGAAAATTTGTGGTAATGTTAGGAACATATAGTGCATCTTGGATACTACCACCATCAAGGTGTATATCACCTTTTCCATCAATAGAAAGAAAGGAAGAATATCCAACCTCAATTTTAGAAATAGAACTCAAACCTAGAGAAACAAAAGACTGCTTAGAAGAATTCATGTGATGAGAAGCATGAGAATATGTAACCCAACTGTCTGCACGTGGTGAATGAGATCTCCCAACAACATTAAGTGATTTGTCATGCTGATTAGAAGGAGATGTAATGGAGATAGACATTTTTTTTTTTTTACTACATCCTCTAAGGCTTGCATTCACTTATAACACTTACATTCTTCATGACCACTACCCCCACAAAAAGAGCATGAAAAGATATAATTATTCTTAGATTTAGAAGACTCCTTATGTTTAGAGTTTTTTTCTTTGGGTTTAGGATCACTTTGAGATAGAGAAAGGATGGATTTTGTATTAATTTTTGGTTTTCCCTTCCCTTAGGATTAGATGCAACTAATGAATTTTGAGAGGTGGAAGACTCAAGGTGAGAAAGTTTGGATTCTTCCCTAGTAAGTCTTTAACAAAATGTTTCTAAGTTAGGAATTTTGAATGTGTCACCTAAGGCATCCATGCTAGAGAAAAAGGTAGAAGAAAATATTTGAAATGGTCCTCTCAACTTCGATATAATTAATTAAAAACACTCTTAATATTTTTTATCTCTTCCACTGCCCTTCAACTGTGTCAACAAATGCTTGAACTTGGTAAGATAGTCTATAATTGTTGGAAAATTTTCAGGATTAAGAGAAGTGATCTCAATTTCAAGTTGCATGGCTCTCATATGGTCCAACTTACCAAATAAATCCTCATATTTCACCCATATTTTGAAAGAAGAGTCAAAATGTTCTAAATGAAACAAAATAATTTCACATACATAAGTTTCTATCAAATCCATACACTCATCAAATTTACGCTGGTACTGAAATTTCTCTTATTTTGCAGTGAACACTGGTTGTTCTGAAGAAGTTAAAGCCCATAATCATTTCCGCTTAATTATTTTTTTCATGTGTGGTAATTATGTGTTTTTAATGGCTTAACATGATCTAGTGTAAAAGTAGACACCATTCTCAAAAAATCACCAAAAGAAATGCAAGAACCAAGCAATGCAACAACACAATCTAGATTTTATTGCATAAACATACAAAGGAATCATAGATATTACAATAGCATATAGAGGAATTAGAGAGAGCAGCAACATGCAAATTCAAGTTTTTCACTGCAGCAAAATATAGATAAAAATTTAATCCTTTGTACATTTTTTCTTGGATTTAATATAATCATAATTTGTATTTTTTTGTTGTACTCTACCTCCCTTATTCTGCATTTTTTTTTGTTTTATTTACATCTATTGCCATCAAATCTTTGACGTTGTATGATTGAATTCACTTGAACGTAATATTTACTCAAGTTTCATCAATAGCATAGGCTGAATTTTTTTTGATTATTTTTATCAATGGAATTAACATGATTTTGTTAACAGATTGGCAACGCTATATTAAAAAAATGAATATGCTCATAAGATGGAGGATGTACATTATTCATGAATTCCAAATTAATTCATTACAACTACAAAAAAAATACATCATATGTGCTCACCGCAAAGCCTCTTAGCTGTGAAATAATTAGGAAAATTATTCCATATAACAGATACCAATTTTCGCATTCTCCTGAGAAGAACATAAAGAAACATGTTGCATCGGACTTTCTGATCCAAATTTCAAGAATGCAAAATAAATGGTTGATTTGAATTTGTTTCTTAGCGAGTATGAGTTTATGAATTAATTGTAGGTTTCGAAAAATAATATAGTATTATATTTATTTGAAAAAAACCATGAAAACGGACAAATCATTGACAACAATAAAAATCTCTAAATGCGTCAACAAATCCATAGTGTGATTATGTTTTTCATTTGGTAGTGGTTTATTTTTATGCATATGTAATGCCCACTCTTCTTTGACACTTATTATATTTTGATTTTCATTACTGTTGATTATAGACATGGATATTA
This sequence comes from Taxus chinensis, assembly GCA_019776745.2. Lineage (NCBI taxonomy): Eukaryota > Viridiplantae > Streptophyta > Pinopsida > Cupressales > Taxaceae > Taxus > Taxus chinensis. The sequence goes on from CM034155.1 coordinate 185,791,721, forward strand.
TTGTATCATTTTGGTTTAGCATGATGTTAGATGATAGAGATATTCAGACTATTGATGGATTGTTATTCATAGTATGATTTGTGTGGTTTCTTAGAGACATAGAGAGACATTATATATTGATGATGATGATGTGTTGTTAGCATATATATATTTACTGACATTCAAAATTCTCGTCATGTTGACTATGATTTAAAATTTGAACTAATATCGTGATCTCGTTAATATGGATGAAATGGTAGAATTGAGATGTTGTTGAAATTATAGACAAATGATAGCATTGTTTAGTTTAGATGATGATTTAGTTATATGATGATGTTTATTGATGGATGTGCATATATCTTATCTTTGATGTATTTGATGCGGTCATGAGGCCGAAGGAGGTATTGTGTGATTTTGCAGGTAATTATATCACAACAATCAAAATGGGGTTAAGAGACCAACCATAGTGGAATAATAAACAGATACAACTGAAGGTCACCATGACAACTTATGTAATGTGTTATGTTTTAGTAATTAGTTTGTTAGGGGTTCCCATTGTGTGGTGGGTGACCTCCAATTGGTGACCATGGTCTTTGTGTGTATTGTTTCCCTTTTTATTTTATTTATTGTTGGAGTATGGGATGTATTATTTTGATGTAATTTATTTTATCATTATTGATTAATGTGATTTTATTCAAGTAAATTTAATTATGTTTATTAAGTGATTTGGGGATGTGACAAATGAAGTCATTTATTAGAGTAGTTGGTATCTTTGGATCTATGTGATTTAAGTTGAGTGTAAGTAACTTTGAGTGTTGTACATCTCTACCTTACCTTGAGAAATTCGGATTTGAGCTTAAGTGACCATTTTTGGAGGCTTTTGCAACAACCTAATCTTATCCCACACCTCTTAATTTCTTATAAAAACCTTTCCTATGGATTGGGGGTTCAAAAATAGACCCCGTTATGTGTTTTGTAAGGACAAAAAGTGGCATTGATTGAACTTTTCTTACATGGGTTTTAAATGTATGTCCTTAGGGGGTGAGGGTTTGAATGTATGAGTGTGTAAGAGGTCTTGTCATTCCTCTCAACCACCAATTTATTGTGCATTAGTGTTGAGGTTTGACTTGTGAAGTGGAGTTGAGGATGAGTGATGTGGCATCATACATGGAGCCACCTCACCCTCCTCTCTCTCCTTTTCTATTTATGCAAGTTCATTTATTTGTTTGGGGATTACATCATTTTATTTGTCTTTTTTGTATTTTTTGGAGTTGGAGGAGTTTTGTGAGTGCTTCTGGATATTTTTGAGCTATGTTGGTGTTGGATTGGGCTTGAAGGAGCTTGGTTTCTGACTCTTGGATCAATCTCTTATACATGGAAAGGTAGGAGCTACACCCTTGTTTTAATTATTTTCTTTTATTTTTTTATATGTGTATGTTATTGATTGTTTTTGTATTCTTGTTGGGTTCTTGGGTAGAATTAATAATTATGGTGTAGGAGAAGGCTATGGGTATCTTATATTGTAGGTAGGTATAAGAGTTTTATTTCATTTTTTAGGAGGGATTTGGGTTGGGTGCCCCACCTTCGACAAGAAAAATGCTTGCATTTCTTACTTGGTTCTTATGAGGGAGACATAAGAAATTGTAGGGATGCATAAGAGAATGTCAGATGCATAAGAGGATCTTGAGGGAGTCATAAGAGTTTATGTAGGGGTTTTGAGATGTACATTGGAGGATTTTTAAGGTGGTCACCTATATCCCATTGGGAGGCATAAGTGATCTCCCCATAGATCCTTGCTCCATTGGCTTTGCAGTTTTTAAGCCTTGTATATTTTGTTAGTTTCCTTCTTGTAATTGTTATCTTGGTGTTGATTAATGTGTTTTGAAATGGTTGAGAAATATTTTTATTTTTATGTGGAAGCATTGTAATAGTCTATCAATGAGTTGGATCCATTCTTTATCGTAATAGTTGCAAATAGGGCTTGGGGGGCCAATGTGGAGGATATCTTCTTCTCTTCATTGGATTATTGGTTGGGTGGAGAGTGTTGCCTTTCCTCCATTTTTTTTTGTTGTGATTGAAGTGAAGTACATGGTAGAGATCTTGTTGAAAATTTATAAACTCAGATCATTTGTTGTAGTCCCAAAAGAAACTCCTTCATTTATGAGAAAAACTTTCTTTTAATTCCCACTTAAGGTGGAAGACTATGTAGTATCTTATTTTTAAAAAATAAATGTTGCATTGTAAGATTTCATTTACCAAGTTTTACTATGTATTTTTGAAGGAAGTTCCTTAAGGAATGTGTATTTTTCCTTCTCCTCATATTGTAGTATGTAAGGGAATTAATTAGAATGGAGATCATGTTTAAAAGTTTACTTGTAATGAGGAAGAAAGAGAAGGTTCATTATTCCTTGTAGGAAAGTTGTATTTTTTTAAGAGTGAAGGGAAAGAACATAGAAGTTGTAAAATATTAATGAGAATGTATGTCTTAGTAAATACTTGAATGTAGAACAAAGTTGTTTGTAGTTATCCTTGAACAAATGGTTGTAAGTAGAAATGGAAAGATGCAACTAAATTTGATAATAAGTTACTTATGTGGAAACATTACATTTTTGTTTTGAAAAGGAAAACAATGATAATGAGAATTAGATTAAGTTTCATTTCTTCAGTTTGAGCTTGAAAACAATTTTGTGGGAAAAATAATCTTATAGATGTGTTTCTTGTATCACTATAGAGATTAGATAAATCTTTATAATTTAGTAATTTAAGTCATGGAATGAATAAATGGATTAAACCCTTCAACTTGGAGACTTTAGGAATGCTAAATTCAACATTAATGATAAACTATTAAAGCACTCGAGTAAAATTTGTTTTTTGAAAAAATCTGTAGAATCGAAGGTTCTATTTTTAAAGAACATGATTGCCACCCTGTGCAAAGTGGCGGTCTTTGAACCATAGGCTTGATAAAAGCGGTTGTCGCTAAACCACCACCTAGGCAAGGTGGTAGTTTGTGAATCGTCACCTAGGTAGGGTGGCAGTCCCTCAACCGACCATTGGTCTGTTTTGGGCTGTGGTTTCATCACTTTTGGTGAAAAAGAAAAATACAATCCACATCCATGTGTAATTTTAAACTTGGTTTAAACTAAACATTTAATCCTAGTAAAATTTGAAAGAGGAAACCTCCATTAAGCAATAAAGTCATAAATTCATTGTTTCAAGACTTGTAAATCTTTAAACAGGTATTTAAAAGCATTCAATCTCATGGATTTAAAATGGAAAGTAGGGTTCTTGCCAAAATAAAAGAACTCAAGAATGGAATTTACTAAATCACAACTCTAGATTTAGGAGTGGAAACCCCTTCAATCTTACAAATGAGAAGACATTACGATAATAACAATCCATGAATAAACTAAACCAAGCTAAGCTTGATTCTAGTGAAACGATTCATGGCTTTCTTCCTTGATCTTACTCCCATGGCTTCCATTTCTCCAACCTGCGAATTTAAACAAAATAAAAGTGACCAAGTAAGGAGGCTAGGGAAAAGAAAAAGGTTTTAATAAAATCCCATAAGGATAGTTAGGGTTAGGTATAGAACCCTAGGATCTAGTGGCCACAATTGATTTGATCCAATGGTTTAGAATCAACACCTAAAAGTATTAGGTGGGAATATGTATTTTTGGTTTTTAGATAATTTAAGTTTATTTGTAAGTGGGTGAATGGGGCCATTTAATACCCTAGTGTATGTTAAGTTATTTATTTTATTTCTAGTATGTTTTAGTAACTATTTAAATGGACTTTAAAGCTATTAAGATAAAAGAACTAAAGTAACTAAGTATAAGGTTTATTAACTATGGGTTGGAATGTTAATTTAAAAAGGGGAAAAACATTTAACCTAGTAAATTATTTTACGGCACCTTCCTAGTTGATTGCAATTAATTTGACCTTAGAGATAAATTAAAAATATTTAATCATTTAACTTAGACTTGGTCCATCATTTGTAATCTAGTAATTATTGGTGGAGATTAATTTAACGTACATTAGGGTTTGACACCCTTGCAACCTTATAACTTTAAAAAAATCAAAAAAATTGCTGCAACTTTCAGGATAATTATACAAGATTTAATGTGTTTTTAGAACGTCAAAATTGTGGGCGTCACACTTGGTATCAGAGCCATTGATTTCTATAGAATTTTATTTGTAGCCAAATAGTGGAGTTTTCATAGTCATGTTTAATTAGTTATATGTAACTTAAATTAAAATGTCGCATATATCTAAAATTCATTTATTTTAACACCAATCTAAACTACAATATTGTATATACATTTTTAAAAAAACATTTATTTTAAGAGAAACCAATATTTGTTACTGTTGTAATATATAGAAATTTTATAACATTGCTTGTATTCTCAGGTTTTGAGCTTTTCAGCTTTCATAAAAGAATAAGTTAGGCTATATTGCATCCCAAAAACAGAGGCGAGTTACAATTTATTTATTTTTACTGAAACTAATATCTGTTACTACTTTAATATATACAAATTTTACAACGTTGCTTGTATTATCAGGTTTTCCAATCTTTTCACCTTCCATAAAATAATAAGTTAGGCTATATTGCATCCCAAAAACCGAGGCTATTTTGCATCGCAAAAACTTTCCCATTTGGAGGAAGGGCAACACTTCTTGATACTAGCTTCCAAATCTCTCAGGAGTTCTGCAGTTTCTATAGTACAACCATGTCAATATATGTCGAAATTTAAAGATATAAGTCTTAATTAAAGAGAATATTTCTTGACCAAAATTAAAATGCACTCCCGAATTACCTCAAATGTTTCAGAAGCAAATGTAAACAATTACCTTCCATCTTGTTGGTATATTCTCCCTTGTAACTGTGAACATGTCTGGATTGCACTTGCAGTAATACATCACCAGAAACCAGGATGAAAACAAACATGTATAGAACCTTCATTTTTGCACATTTGTGAAGAAACCATGATTAATGATTTTCGATATCATAATTTGGCACAAAACATATCACATTTTATGGAAGGAGAATGGGAGATGGGGTGATTCTCTTTGATCACTTCAAAGTAGGCTAGTTAGACGTTATTTCTTTGACCAAATATTAATTCAAAATTTTGTATCGATGGGTGTAAGTGATGCCACCATACCATTGATATCCATGTCATGTTAGGTTTTCATTTACTCCCAAGGGAGACTAAATTCAATGTCGTTCCATCTATTCAATGTGCTAAATATCATTGCATTTTCATGGTGTACAACTTTCACAAACTTATTCAACCAATATGAAATTGAACAAGCGAGAATACTTATGTGGATGACTCAAGACTAAAATTTAGATGAAAGCATAACATGTGCAGCTTCGCGGCTAGTCATATATCGATATCACTAAGTGTAGGTGTGGAAATTAGTGGTCTTAATACATAAGTAAACTTAACTGACCTCATAAAAGTGATTAGGCCAAGATACATATAAACTCATAATACAAATATAATTAAATAATTAAGAGCTTAATTTAGACCCTATGAAAACATAAAGTAATTTGAAACAATTAAATGTTTGGGAGGAGTAGAAAATAAAAATTAGAGACAGTTAAACATTTAAAACTATGAATTTGGATGGATTTTTTTTCCAGTCACGGAAAAAAGTACTTGATTAAATTACATATGACTCCTAGAAATACAGATATAAAAATTATTGTGGACCACCATCATGAAGACATGGTAGGAATGGGTCAAATCCCTAACTATAGATACATTAATAGGGAACTATCAACATTTAGCATTTATTTGTTCTCATAATGAATTGTGTAAATTATTATCTTATTCATACACGTTCCTTTCTTAATAAAAATGACCTACCACAAGATCAAATTTATTATCTATCACTGACTAATCTATACTATATTTTTACTATATACACCACATTATTTGATATTTGGATACCATATTCAATAGAGAAATTCATTGTGTATGCACAAAACATGTTCATGGCGAGAAAAGTCACCCAACTTCATCTAAAAAACTCTAACGATAGAATTTAAAAATCAACAAAATACCCTAATTGGTGATGTGGAATTTGAGAATGAAGTCTTCTCAAAAAATATACCTATAGAAGTACATTCCCTTAACTCAATATTCTAGCAGCCTCACACCTCACATATTTGGAATAACTAGGAGATTACAACAAAGCACCTCATTGGTAAAACAATTTCTCAAATTTATTCAGCCAAATTTATGCCTACACACATCATTCAAACACTCCCTCGGCCCTTTACAAAGTTACATCACATGTAGAAGATCATTTCTTAGTACTAGAGGTTTCAATTAGGGCTTCATTTCTTAAGCATGTATTATTATATTTAACTTGCAAACATTTAATCGGGTGGAATAACTATGTTGTTTTTCTGCCTCCTTGTAGTAGTATTTGGTAGACGTCGTGCGTGCTGTTGGTGCTCAAAATAGTCTCGCCCCATTTTTTCCTTTGAAAATCTATTTATTTATGGCCTCTGCCATATTTTATTTCCTAGTGTTGTGCCTGAGAAGTCTCTACTTTCCTTTTGTTGCCATAATTAATCTTTCTTTGAGCTGGTGATCACGTATGGGTCCATATTTGTCTCCTCGTTTCTCTCATCTTCTGAAGGGGTATGTAATTTGGGTCTCCCGTCCTCTATTCATTCAAAAACTGGGCTTTCCCATTCTTTCCATTTTTACAGTCAAGATTTGTCACCCTTATCGTTTTGCCTTGATAATACATGAAGAAAAAGAGTGGATCTAACTCCGATGAACGTATTTGAGCCTTGTAATAGTCCTAAATTCTTTATCCTTGGAGAAAATTTTCATCTCCGGGCTCAAATGGTCATTTTATGCATTTTAAAGTTTTATGGGCGTTTCTCCTAGTCAAATTTGCATTCTTGCACCATCACGGAACATGGCCTCTTTTGGTTAGATGCGGCTCAGCTGGGTACTTCAAAAATTCTATGAAAAGCCTCAACTTAAAGATTTGTTCATGTGGAGGAACGACACTTATTTGAAGATCTAATTTTTGGTTTGGCCTTGGAGTAGTATCGGGAGGACACGTGGAGGTTTATGCTGCTTTTTCCAGACTTAAACAAATTTTTATGCAGCCAAAACAATTTAGCAGAAAACAGGGACACGTGGTGAGCCCGCGCTCATTCAATTTCATTTTAAAGAAGTGCCAGGAGGACAATTGGAGGCCTCTTCTCACTTTGCATTTTTCTTGGACTTTTCCGTGGTGAAAAGAGACTGCCTCGGATCCTGACACATGGCGCCTTTTGGTGGGCTTCAAGCCTTCAAAAAAACTTTGTCGGGCCAGGACATGTGGTGAGCCCGCGCTCTTCCAAGGTCTCAAATTTTAGGGACCATCTCAAGGTGCGTCATTTTGATGCCTGACAGTTTGAAAAGTTAGAATGGGCGGGGAAGCGGACCATCAGGGGTAACTTAGAATTTTTAACTCTTATGCTCAACAGGGTTAAGATATAAAAAATGGCCTGAAAACCTGACAAAGGATCAGTCAAAGTTTGTTTCAAGTCAAAAGGGCGGGGAGGTGGACCATCGGGGGTAACTTGGATTTTTTTCTAGTTGATATTCAAAAGATTAAAACATCAAAATGGCTCGCACGCCTGATAGAGGAAAGGTAAAAGCTTGCTCCAGTAAATGGTAGAGGTGCGGACTCTCGGGGGAAATTCGGAAAAATTTCCTTTTAGGAGAAAAGAGTTAAAGGTAAAAAAAGAAGCGTGGTTTTGCTGGGACCCATATTGGGAGACGTGTCAGACCCATTTTACAAGGGCGGAGCTGTGGGGAAAACTTGGAAAATTTTCCCTTTTCTAAAAAAGAGGTAAAATAGTAGAATTTGGCTGCGGTTCCGTTGGGACCCACCTTAGGACACATGTCAGGATGATTTCTCAAGGGTAGAGGTGCGGAACAAAATGTGAAATTTTTTCATATTTCCAAAGGTTGTAAAAAGTCAAAGGAAATGCTCAGACCGATTTTAAAATTAAATCTTCCACGTGGATGGCCCAAATTCAAAGTAAAGATCAACGACAATTGAGTGTCTGAATCTGATTTTCCACCCATTTTAATACTGAAACACACCTAAAAGTGTGAGTCCTCATGATTTCTTGGTATTTACTACACGCCAAACTGAAAGAGTAGTTAATATATCTAAGTTTGGTGGGAGAGATATGGAGACGTCTTTTGCCATTAAAATGGTCTGACTATTGGGCTCGATATGATTTTCCATTTTTCTTCACCCAAGCACACAAGAAGCCATATTTGACAGATTAGGGGCGGAAGTGGTAGGCAAGTTGAAGGAGGAGTGTTCTACCAGATGAAGGAGTTGAATGCTGATATTTTCGGAGAGATCTACCCCATGAGCACCTGACAACTGTTTATAGATCCGATTCTAGGAATCGCGATCGAGCTCATGGCGAGCACTGGTACATTAAATGTTTTTGTCTTTTGGGGAAAAAGGGGCTCTCTTGTAAATGTTATAAATGGCACAAATTTTTTGTGCAAATGGTTGAAGTGTTAGAGGTTGAAGAAAATTCCCAAGAGGAAAATTTGACAAAGCATGTCTTTTGAGAAGCCGTTTGAGAAGCCGGTACATCTCTTTTGTATTAAATTTGATCATGTCAAGGTGGTTGCAAGTGTACAACAATTGAAAATCTCTGAGATTGTTCTAGAAACTTTCCCTTTCTCATAAAATTAGTCAAACTAGAGTTATTATGTGTTTATCTTGAGCAAAATGTGTGTGTTTCATTTCTGAATGTCTGCAAATAGATTTTCTTGTTACTGTTGCAATATTGTATTAAAATATGTTCCAACCACACAGGTCTTAATCCTTGTGACAGTTTAGTGGCATCTGTAATTTCATTTCTCGGAAGATCCTTCATTTGGGAGTGAAATAAATGATTTAAAATCACTTTTCTTTCCCCTATTTGACAAAGATTGTTTGTAAGCCTCTGGGTGTACGTCATATGTGATTTGGCTCAAATCTTGATGTTTTGTTGGGTCTTCCAACTCAAGCTTTCATGTTAGAGTCTCATAGATTGTATGAAAAAGTGCTAATTTGGGCCTCCATTGAAGCACATATTCTGGTTAAAGAAATATTTTAGCTGTTCTTTGACATTCTGTTGGTTTGGTCTTCCATTTTGTAAAATATTTCAAGGATCTGGTGAATCAAGTTCATCGTGCCTCACCTCACACCAAAATTTATTTAAAAACAACTAATCCTACCCATACTACCCATGTTTGTCCTGTGTGTGCACAAATGCATAATTTCCATCACCAAAGCATGCAGAAACAATCAGGATTCCAAATTTCTTTAGTAGCCTGAACGTTTCCTAGACAATATCTCCACTATCTAGAGTGATAACTCGTGAGAGTTACATTTTCTTGCATTGATCATATTTTCTGCGAGGTCTCCTTAACAACTTCATTAGGAAGGACATCTCCATCTCCTCCAGAAATAACAAGATACAAAAGGGTTCTCTTACCTTGCTCGAGAGGCACAACCTAAAATAGTGAGGATAGATCAAATCCTCTTAAGGTGATACCCACTCCTTTTCAAAGCGTGAGTGCTAAAAAGTCAGATAGATTGCTTCCTCGGCTACAAAATGACATATATAATCATCTATCTACCTCTTAGTGTCTTTAGTCCTAAATTCTTTATCCTTGGAGAAATTTTCATCTCCGGGCTCAAATGGTCATTTTTCTGCATTTGAGGGTTTTGGCGGGCGTTTTCTCCTGGTCAAATTTGCATCCTGCACCATCAGGGAATGCGGCCTCTTTTGGTTGGATGCGCTCAGCTGGGTACTTCAAAATTCTATGAAAATCCTCAACTTAAATATTTTTCCATGTGGAAGAATGAAACTCGTTTGAAGATCTAATTTTTGGTTTGGCCTTTGAGTAGCGCTAGGAAGACACATGGAGTTTTCTACTGTGCTTTTCCCAGACTTAAATTTTTTTTTTATAGATCCAAAATAGTTTAGCAGAAAACAAGGACATGTGGCGAGCCCGGAACTCATTCAGTTTCATTTTAAAGAAGTGCTAGGAGGTCCTCCTAGCACTTCTTTAAAATGAAACTGAATGAGTTCGGGCTCGCCACATGTCCTTGTTTTCCGCTAAACTATTTTGGATCTATAAAAAAAAAATTTAAGTCTGGGAAAAGCAGTAGAAAACTCCATGTGTCTTCCTAGCGCTACTCAAAGGCCAAACCAAAAAATTAGATCTTCAAACGAGTTTCATTCTTCCACATGGAAAAATATTTAAGTTGAGGATTTTCATAGAATTTTTGAAGTACCCAGCTGAGCTGCATCCAACCAAAAGAGGCCGCATTCCCTGATGGTGCAAGGATGCAAATTTGACCAGGAGAAACGCCCGCCAAACCCTCAAATGCAGAAAAATGACCATTTGAGCCCGGAGATGAAAATTTCTCCAAGGATAAAGAATTTAGGACTATTACAAGGCTCAAAATACATTCCTCAGAGTTACATCAACTCATTTTTCTTCATGTATTCAAGGAAAAATGACAAGGGTAGCAAATCCTGACTGTAAAAATGGAAAGAATGGGAAAGCTTGAGTTTTTGAATGAATAGAGGATAGGATACCCAAATTATAGACCCCTTCATAGGATGAGAGAAACAAGGAGATAAATATGGACCCATACGTGATCACCAGCTCAAGGAAATATTATTTATGGAAAAAAAAAAAGAAATCAGAAACTTCTCAGGCACAGTACGGGGAAATAAAATATGACAGATGTTGTAAATCAATAGATTTTCAAAGGAAAAAGTGGGGTGAGACTATTTTGAGCACCAACATTTGCCTTGTATGATCTCTTCCTCTTTGAATCCCAAACATTCAAAATCCCTCTTCTTATGCTTAGGGATCCTAAGCAGCTCAGCACTTGGGATAGGAATTTTTATTTGACTCAAGACTTGGGTAATGTCATATGGAGAAAATTTGGGTAAAGCAACACTAGGAGAAAGATTGGCAAATTCATCAGATGGAATGTGATTCTTTTCATTCTGGGCATGGGGAGGAACAAAAGTTTTGCTTGGGGAAACAAGCTCTCTGCCAGATGCATTTTTCTTTGGGGTTTCTTTGGTAAGCAATGGAAATTTTGACCTGGCTTGTGGCCCCTTGGCAGCTTTACTTCTAGTATTGTGCTCCTTTTCTTGGGTAACTACAACATTCATTAATAGCTTCCTATCTTTTTCTGAAGGAACTCCTCCATCATACTTTTAAATCATCAATGCCCTCAGGCATTCAAAATCATTAGTGGGAAATTCAAAATCTTGTACTGTATCTACTTATAAAGTATGAGAGGGGGGAAGGAGAGGTACCTAGTGGATGCAATCCCAAAAAAACAACAGCAGTTATAACACTTATTATCTCAATTGAAGTTGCTTCCATTGGTTAACTTGCAAGGATCTCCATCATGCAGGCATCATCATCATCAGCTTCTTCTTCTTCTTCTTGATGATCTTCTTCACATGTAGCATGTGGCATGAAACATCTGTCACACCAATCAATGACATTTGTCTCCTACATAACAGCAACTCTAGCAGCCAAAGGATCAGGCACCACTCTGTTTTCCCTACCTTGGGGCTACCTATTTCCAAATCCAACAAGCCCCTTCCCTCTGTCGTCGGGTCTTTGGTGGTTTGTGAACCTATCTTGGCTTTGTTGGTTGTGTTGACCTTGTGAGCTCTACCCAATTCCTTTCTCAGCTCGGACTAGTTTGTAACAGATTTCTTTGACAGCCCCTACAAAAATTTTCACAACTTCCTCCAAATCAGTAGCTTTACTTGCTTGAGGTTTTTCTGGGTTAACCAGCTTCACACCATCCCTCTTAGGAGGTTTTCCAATTTCCTTGATATTGTTCTCTATTTGCAAATTCGTGGGGAATTGCCTTGATATTTTTCTCTATTTGCAATGCATCTGAATATTTGATCATACATGATTCATCACATGGCCTTAGCCTAATAGGAAATATCTTCAAGGTCTTATTAAACCTTATGTTGAAATCATGTACTGAATCATTAGGATTCTTTTCGATGTTTTCAAATTCTGTCAAAAGAAACCTAAGGTTAGTTCTATCACCATATTACAATCTAAATTGGGCCTGACACGTGTCCCAATGTGGGTCCCAGTGGAACCACACTTCCTTTCTTACCTTTAACTTTTTTCTCCCAAAAGGAAATTTTTTCAAATTTCCCCCGAGAGTCCGCACCTCCACCATTGACTAGAGAAAGATTTGACCTTTCCTCTATCAAGTTTGTGGGCCATTTTGATTTTTTAATCTTTTGAATATCAGGGGGCAAAAAATCCAAGTTACCCCCGATGGTCTGCCTCCCCGCCCCTTTGACTTGAAACAAACTTTAACTGATCCTTTGTCGGGTTTTCAAGCCATTTTTTATATCTTAACCCTATTGAGCATAAGAGGCAAAAATTCTAAGTTGCCCCCGATGGTCTGCTTCCCCGCCCCTTTTGAATTTTCAAACTACCAGGCATCAAAATAGCGCACCTTGAGATGGTCCCTAAAATTTGAGACCTTGGAAGAGCACGGGCTCACCACGTGTCCTAGCCCGACAAATTTTTTTTGAAGGCTTGAAGCCCAGCGGAAGGCGCCTTGTGTCAGGATCCAAGGTAGTCTCTTTTGGCCGCAGAAAATTCCAAGAAAAATGCAAAGTGAGAAGAGGCCTCCAAGTGTCCTCCTGACGCCTCTTTAAAAGTAAACTGAATGAGCGCGAGTTAGACACATGTCCCTATTTTCTGCTAAACTGTTTTGGCTGCATAAAAAAAAAAATTAAGTCTGGGAAAAGTAGCAAAAACCTCCACGTGTCCTCCCGGTGCTACTCTAAGGCCAAACCAAAAAGTAGATATTCAAACAAGCATCATTCCTCCACATGGATAAATCTTTAAGTTGAGGTTTTTCATAGAATTTTTTAAGTACCCAGCTGAGCCGCGTCTAACCAAAAGAGGCCATGTTCCTTGATGGTGCAAGAATGCAAATTTGACTAGGAGAAACGCCCATAAAACTTTAAAATGCATAAAAATGACCATTTGAGCCCGGAGATGAAATTTTCTCCAAGGATAAAGAATTTAGGACTATTACAAGGCTCAAATACGTTCATCAGAGTTACATCCACTCTTTTTTTTTCATGTATTATTCAAGGCAAACGATAAGGGTGACAAATCTTGACTGTAAAAATGGAAAGAATGGGAAAGCCCAAGTTTTTGAATGAATAGAGGACGGGAGACCCAAATTACATACCCCTTCAGAAGATGAGAGAAACGAGGAGACAAATATGGACCCATACGTGATCACCAGCTCAAAGAAAGATTAATTATGGCAACAAAAGGAAAGTAGAGACTTCTCAGGCACAACACTAGGAAATAAAATATGGCAGAGGCCATAAATAAATAGATTTTCAAAGGAAAAAATGGGGCGAGACTATTTTGAGCACCAACAGCACGCACGACGTCTACCAAATACTACTACAAGGAGGCAAGAAAACAACATAGTTATTCCACCCGATTAAATGTTTGCAAGTTAAATATAATAATACATGCTTAAGAAATGAAGCCCTAATTGAAACCTCTAGTACTAAGAAATGATCTTCTGCATGTGATGTAACTTTATAAAGGGCCATGGCAGTTTTTGAATGATGTGTGTAGGCATAAATTTGGCTGAATAAATTTGAGAAATTGTTTTACCAATGGGGTGCTTTGTTGTAATCTCCTAGTTAGTCCAAATATGTGAAGTGTGAGGCTGCTAGAATATTGAGTTAAGGGAATGTACTTCTATAGGTATATTTTTTGACAAGACTTCATTCTCAAATTCCACATCACTAATTAGGGTATTTTGTTGATTATTAAAATTCATTATTAGAGTTTTTCAGATGAAGTTGGGTGACTTTTCTCGCCATGAACATGTTTTGTGCATGCACAATGAAATTTTCTATTAAAGATGGTATCCAAATATCGAATGATGTGGTGTATATAGTAAAAATATAGTATAGGTTAGTCAGTGACAGATAATAAATTTGATCTTTTGGTAGGTCATTTTTATTAAGAAAGGAACGTGTACGAATAAGATAATAATTTACACAATCGATTATGGGAACAAATAAATTCTAAATGTCGATAGGTCCCTATTTATGTATCTATAGTTAGGGATTTCAGCCATTCCTACCATGTCTTGATGATGTTGGTCCAGAAGAAGTTTTATATCTATATTTCTAGGAATCATATGTAATTTAATCAAGTACTTTTTTCCTTGACTGGAAAAAAAATCAATCCAAATTCATAGTTTTAAATGTTTAACTATGTCTCTAATTTTTATTTTCTACTCCAAACATTTAGTTGTTTCAAATTACTTTATGTTTTCATAGGGTCTAAATTATGCTCTTAATTCTTTAATTATGTTTGTGTTATGAGTTTATATTTATCTTCGCCTAATAACTTTTATGTGGTAGTTAACTTTACTGATGTATTAAAACGACTAACTTCCACACCTACACTTAGTGATATATGACTAGCCGCGAAGCTGCACATGTTATGTTTTCATCTAAATTTTAGTCTTGGAGTCATCAACGTAAGTATTTCAATTTCATATTGGTTGAATAAGTTTGTGAAAGTTGTACACCAAGAAAATGCAATGATATTTACCACATTGAATAGATGGCACGACGTTGAATTTAGTCTCCCTTGGGAGTAAATGAAAACCTAACATGACATGGATATCAATGGTATGGTGGCATCACTTACACCGGTCGATACAAAATATTGAATTAATATTTGGTCAAAGAAATATCATCTAACTAGCCTGCTTTGAATTGATCAAAGACAATCACCCCATCTCCCATTCTCCTTCCATATAATGTGATATGTTCTCTGCCTAACTGTGATATCGCAAAGCATTTATCATGGTTTCTTCACAAATATGCAAAACTGCGGTTCTATACATGTTTGTTTTCATCCTGGTTTCTGGTGATGTATTACTGCAAGTGCAATCCAGACATGTTCGCAGTTACAAGGGAGAATATACCAACAAGATGGAAGGTAATTGTTTACTTTTGCTTCTGAAACGTTTGATGTAATTCGGGAGTGCAATTTTATTTTGGTCGAGAAATATTCTCTTTAATTAAGACTTATATCTTTGAATTTGGACATATATTTACATGGTTGTACTGTAGAAACTGCAGAACTCCGGAGAAATTTGGAAGATATAATAAAAAAGTGTTGCCCAGGGAAGTGCTGTGCTGTTCCTCCAAATGGGAAAAGTTGTTGCGATGCAAAATAGCATCGGTTGTTGCGATGCAAAATAGCCTAACTTATAGCCTAACATTTCCGGAGTTTACTAGCATTTTCCTGGAGCCGCAAACTTGTGTAAAATCACAAAATCCTAAGCCACTTCATAAATACTCAAATGTCTCTTTTGCCAACGGTTTTGTAAATATGTTAGCCAACTGATCTTCAGACCTACAAAAATCAAGGCAAATTTCTTTGTTGCTTACAATCTCTTTGATAAAATTGTACCTCATATCAATATGATTAGTTCTCTTGTGAAACACATGATTTTTAGATAATGCTATGGCTGAACTATTATCACATAATATTGTAGTGGCTTCTTTTTTATCACGCATCAAATCTTTCAACATCCTTCGCATCCAAATAGCTTGCAGCACTACTGGCTACCACATACTCAGGTTCAGCGTCAGCTGAAGAAAGTGTCACAATGGGTTGTTTCTTCGATGTCCACGACATAACACTTGTAAGAAAGTAAAATGTATACCCAAAAGTAATTTTTATATCATCTATCTTTCCCCCACAATCACTATCGGTGTACCCAACAAGGCTGAAATCATTTGAAGTGGAATACAATATACCAAAATCTATTTTACTATTCACATACCTCAATATTTTCTTACCGGCCTGCCAATGTGAGTCTTTTGGAGACTCCATAAACCTTGAAATCAGACTTACACCGTACATAATATCTGGCCTTGTGGTTGTTAAGTACACAAGGGTTCCAGCAATCCTCTTGAACAATGTAGAATCCACGAATGCTCCATCATCTTCCTTGCTTAATTTCATTCATGTCATAACCGGTGTTGGGGATACCTTGCACTTTTCCATATTAAATCTCTTCAAAACTTCATTTGCATATTTAGATTGAGAAATAAATATATCATCATTGGATTGATGGACTTCAATCCCCAAAAAATACTTCATAAGACCCAAATCAGTCATTTCAAATTCATTATTCATTGTTTATTTGAAAGAATCTATGTTAAGAGCACTGGTAAAGATTAGATCATAAACATACAAGAAAACGATTAAAATGTTACCTTGCTTGTTGACTTTGATGTACAATTTTGGCTCACAACCGCTTCTTTGTAAACAAATGAGATGGGAGTCAATGCAGCTGTACCAAGCTCTTGGAGCTTGCTTTGATCCATAGAATGCCTTCTTCAACCTATACACCTTGTCTTCATGACCCGGTAGCTCGTAGCCTTGTGGTTGTTCCACATACACTTCCTCTTCTAAATATCCCTTTAAAAATTTAGACTTTACACCCATTTGATATACATGCCACTTGTTATGGGCAGCAATAGCTAAAATAGTCATAACTGTATCCAATCAAGCAACAGGAGAAAATGTCTCATTGAAGTCTATACGGGGTTGTTGTGTAAAACCCCTTGCAACTAGACTTTCTTTATGATTTTTCACATTTCCATCAACATTTTGTTTAGTCTTATAAATCCATTTGACACTAATTAAATCCTTGCCTTCAGGAAAATCAACCAATTCCCATGTTTGGTTCTTCTCAATGGATTTAATCCCCTCATCCATGGCATGTGCCGATATATCACTACTCACAGCCTCTTCAAATGTTAATGGATCATCAATATGAGGAAATAAAGTAAAAGTTGAAAATGAATTTCTTGTGTCAACATTATACAACACACTCAAACTCCTTGTTTTTTGTGGCATCATGCTTGCTAGAGTTGGGTCTTCAGATGAAGAACTACTTGGAGTGCTCGATGGTGTTACTCCAAGGATACCGATTGATGTAAATGCTGGTGTAGATGCTTGTGAAGTTATCTTCCCTATTGGTGTGGACAATAACCTTTAAGATCTCCTTGGTGTGACTAAACATGTAGCTTGAGCTTCAACTTGTGGTACCATCTCAGGATTGGAAGGAGCTGCTGTTTAAATTATATTTGGTGTTGGTAACACTTCATCCACCCTATTATCCTAAGGGACAACAATTGTAAATCTGATAGTCCTCTCTATGTTTCCATCCCATGCTTCATCCTCCAGGAACTGAACATCACAGATGCTTATATCTTTCCTATCGATAGGATCAAAAAACTTATATGCTTTTATTTCCTCTAAGTAACCAACAAATATACATTTTGTCCCTTATTATCTAACTTCTTTCTCAACTCATTTAAAATATGTGCATATGCAACACAACCAAATACCTTCAAATGAGAAACACTATGTTTCCTTCCTGTCCAAGCCTCTTGAGGAGCTTTGTTCCTTACGCTCTTTGTTGGGAACCTATTCATGATGTAAACAGAATTTTCCACTGCCTCAGTACAATATTTATTAGGTAGGTGTTTGGTTGCCATCATTCTATGAGCCATTTTCATAATTCTTTGGTTCTTCCTCTCTGCCATAACATTTGCTGAGGCTGTAAATTTCTTGTGTATGCTATGAGATCTGAAAAATTTTAGAAACTCATTAGATATAAATTCACCACCTCTGTATGTTCTTAAAAACTTGATGCAGTAGCCGCTTTACTTCTCCACAAGTTCCTTGAACTGCTGAAAATACGCAAATGCATCAGATTTGCGTTTTAAGAAATAAACCCAAGTTTTTCTTGTGAAATCATCTATAAAGGTAATAAAATAAATGCATCCTCCTATATATGGTGTTTGCAATTTCCCACAAATATCTGAATTCAAAATCTCAAGTGGTGCTCTAGCTCTATTTGACTGGCCAACCAGAAATTACTCTCTATGTTGTTTTCCCATAATACATCCTTCACAAACTCTTTCCATTTTCTCAATTAATGGAAAACCTTTCACCATATTCTTCATATGTAGTATTTTTAGTGCTCCAAAATATAAATTCCCAAATCTAAAATGCCATATCCAAGACTCATCCTTTACTACTGATTGAAACGATGCTTGTGTTCCTAGAGAACCATCCTTTTATTCTTTAGAGTTTCCGGAGTTGTCTTGAACATTTCCGTAGCTATCTTGAACTTTTCTATAGCTATCTTTCGATACTGCTGATTTTGTATCTTATTCAAAAATAAGGAAAGTTATTCAAAAATAGTAATGCAAAATAAAAAATAAACACAAGAAAACCCTAGAACAGGGATGCAAAACAACCCTAAGATGGATATTTTTCTAGAGTTGTGTTCCTTTACATTTTAAATTTCTTCTATTGTGATAAACATTCAATGATTGTAGATGTGTTGCTAATCAGGGATTTTAACTCATTTTAGTTTCTTAAAGACATTAAAAGGGGTCAATGTTTGTGGTATTTTAAGCACCTGTTGGTACCCAAATTTAATCTCCTTCAAAGGCCAAGAAGCATCATGGATTTCACAAGACACTAAGAGGTAGATAGATGATTATATATGTCATTTTGTAGCCGAGGAAGCAATCTATCTGACTTTTTAGCACTCAGGCTTTGAAAAGGAGTGGGTATCACCTTAAGAGGATTTGATCTATCCTCGCTATTTTAGGTTGTGCCTCTCGAGCAAGGTAAGAGAACCCTTTTGTATCTTGTTATTTCTGGAGGAGATGGAGATGTCCTTCCTAATGAAGTTGTTAAGGAGACCTCGCAGAAAATATGATCAATGCAACAAAATGTAACTCTCACGAGTTATCACTCTAGATAGTGGAGATATTGTCTAGGAAACGTTCAGGCTACTAAAGAAATTTGGAATCCTGATTGTTTCTGCATGCTTTGGTGATGAAAATTATACATTTGTGCACACATAAGACAAACAGGGGTAGTATGGGTAGGATTAGTTGTTTTTAAATAAATTTTTGTGAGAGGTGAGGCAGGATGAACTTGATTCACCAGATCCTTGAGAGCTTTTACAAAATGGAAGACCAAACCAATAGAATGTCACAGAACAACCAAAATGTTTCTTTAACAAAAATATGTGCTTCAATGGAGGCTCAGATTAGCACTTTTTCATAAAATCTATGAGACTCTAACACGAAAGCTTGAGTTGGAAAACCCAACAAAGCATCAAGATCTGAGCCAAATCACTCCTGAGGTACACCTAGAGGCTTACAAACAATATCTGTCAAATAGGTGAAAGAAAAGTGATTTTAAATCGTTTATTGTACTCCCAGATGAAGGATCTTCCGAGAAGTGAAATCATAGATGCCACTAAACTATCACAAGGATTGATAACTGTGTGATTGGAACATATTTTAATGAAAGATTGCAACAAGAACAAGAAAAGCTATTTACAGATATTCAGAAATGAAACAAATGCATTTTGCTCAAGATCAACACAGAATAACTCGAGTTTGACTAAGTTTATTAGCAGGGAAAAGTTTTCAGAACAATCTCGTAGCTTGTCAATGGTTGTACACTTGCAACCACCTTGACACAATCAAACTTAATAAAAAAGAGATATACAGGCTTCTCATACGGCTTCTCAAAAGACAGGGTTTGTCAAAATTTCCTCTTGAGAATCTTTTTCAACCTCTAACACTCCAACCATTTGCACGAAAAATTTGTGCCATTTATAACATTTATAACAGAGCCCCTTTTTCCCCAAAAGACAAAAACATTTAATGTACCAATGCTCGCTATGATCTCGATCGCGATTCCCAGAATCAAATCTATAAAAATTTGTCAGGTGCTCATGGGGTAGATCTCTTCAAAAATCTCAACATTCAACTCCTTCATCTGGTAGAACACTCCTCCTTCAACTCGCCAACCACTTACACCCTTAATCTGTCAAATTTGGCTTCTTGCGTGCTCAGGAGAAGAAAAACGAAGAATCATATCTAGCCAATAGTCAGACCATTTTAATGGCAAAAGATGTCTCCATATCTCACCCACAAACTTAGATATAAAAATTAACTCCCCTCTCTATTTAGTGTGTAGGAAACACCAAGAAATCATGAGGACTCACACTTCCAGGCATGTTTTAGTAAAATGGGGGGGAAATCAGATTCAGACACTCAGTTGTCATTGATCTTTACTTTTAATTTAGGTCGTCCACATGGAAGATTCATTTTTAAAACAGGCCCAGGGGTTTCCTTTGGCTTTTTACATCCTTTGGAAAAATGTAAAATTTTCACATTTTGTTCCGCACCTCCGCACTTGAGAAATAAGCTTGACACGTGTCCTAAGGTGGGTCCCAGCAGAACCGTGGCCAAATAATGCTATTTTACCTCTTTCTTCGAAAACGGAAAATTTTCCAAGTTTTCCCCACAGCTCCGCCCTTGAAAAGTGGGCCTGACATGTGTCCCAATGTGGGTTCTAGCGGAACCACACT
The DNA here is from genome assembly GCA_019776745.2 of Taxus chinensis. NCBI lineage: Eukaryota > Viridiplantae > Streptophyta > Pinopsida > Cupressales > Taxaceae > Taxus > Taxus chinensis. The sequence goes on from CM034155.1 coordinate 185,812,292, forward strand.
TCCTTTTTTACCTTTAACTCTTTTCTCCCAAAAGGAAATTTTTCCAAATTTCCCCCGAGAGTCCGCACCTCCACCATTGACTTGAGCAAGCTTTGACCTTTCCTCTACCGAACTTGTGGGCCATTTTGATGTTTTAAACTTTTGAATACCATGGGGTAAAAAATCTAAGTTACCCCAAATGGTTCGCCTCCCCACCCCTTTGACTTAAAACAAACTTTGATTGATCCTTTGTGGGGTTTGCGGGCCATTTTTGATAACTTAACCCTATTGAGCATAAGAGGCAAAAATTCTAAGTTGCCCCTGATAGTCCGCTTCCCCGTCCTTTCTGACTTTTCAAACTGCCACGCGTCACAATGGCACACCTTGAGATGGTCCCCAAAATTTGAGACATTGGAAGAGCACGGGCTCGCCACGTGTCCTGGCCTGGTAAAGTTTGTTTGAAGGCATGAAGCCCAGTGGAAGGTTCCATGTGTTAGGATTGGAGGTAGTCTCTTTTGGCCACTCGAAAGTCCAAGCAAAATGAAAAGTGAGAAAAGGACTCCAAGTGTCCTCCTGGCGCTTCTTTAAAATGAAACTGAATGAGTGTGGGCTCGCCACGTGTCCTTGTTTTCCGCTAAACTGTTTTGGCTCTATTAAAATTTGTTTGAGGCCAAGAAAAGTAGTGGAAACATCCACGTGTCTTTCCAGCGCTACTCCAAGGCCAAACCAAAAAATTAGATCTTCAAACGAGTTTGGTTCTTCCACGTGGACAAATCTTTAAGTTGAGGATTTTCATAGAATTTTTGAAATACCCAGCTGAGCCGCGTCCAACCAAAAGAGGCCACATTCCCTGATGGTGCAAGGATGCAAATTTGACCAGGAGAAACATCCGTCAAACCGTAAAATGTAGAAAAATAACCATTTGAGCCTGGAGATGAAATTTTCGCCAAGGATAAAGAATTTAGCAACTATTACAAGGCTCAAAATACATTCCTCCAGAGATACATCCATTCATTTTTCTTCAAGTATTCAGGGCAAAAATTACAAGGTTAGCAAATCCTGAATGTGGAAAATGGAAAGAGTGAGAGATCCTAAGTTTTAGATGAACAGAGAACAGGAGACCCAAATTACAGACCCCTGCTGAGTGGTGAGCAGTTCACTCTGACGACAAATCCCTGGACCCATGACATTCTCATCTACTCAAGCTCTGATTCATTTCCTGTGAAAATTCCTAGGAAAGCAGAGTAGTTCTCAAGCACAACACGGGGAAATAAAATATGTCAGAGGCCGTAGGATCAATAGATTTTCAAATGGCCCTAAAATTCTTGCGATGACTGATTTAGAGGCATCCTTCAATCATGTTTTGGCTCATGATCGGTTCTCATCTTTGGATCCCAATGAGTACATAAGCCCTCTTCTTGTGATGACGGATGCTATGCAGCTCAACGTGAATTGGGATCAATATGGAATTTTGGTTCTTGGCTCTGAAGACTGGTGGTTTAACTGTCATATACCGAGCCTACCTGGATCCCGTGATAGCAACACTAGGAGAAGGATTGGCATATTCCCCAAATGGAATGAGATTGTTGGTCATTCTGGGCAGTGGGGAGGAACATGACATTTTCACTCGGGCAAACATGCTCTCTGTCAGATACATCTACTCTGTTGGGGTTTCTTAGGACTACCTAGAAAAGGAAAGTTTGCAACTGGCTTATGGCCCCATAGAAGCTTTACTTCAAGGAATGTGAATGCTCCTGAATTATCTTAGTGTGATTAGAGGCATTCCTTAATAGATTCCAAGTGTTCTTCCTTAGGATAGTCCTCCATCATACTTTTGAATGACTGACGCCGTCAAGTATTAAAGACCGCTAGTGGGAAGTTTGTGCTAAAAACATGAATTGGGATCTACTTATAAAGTATGAGAGGGGTTCTTGGATTTGGTATCGGGTGGTCTGCAATCTAAACAAACGGCCTAAGTGGAGTTCTAGCACTTATTAGCATCAGTTGAAGTTGCCTATACCATCCCCTAACTTGCAAGGATGTCCATCATGGCAGTGCATCATCATCATCAGCTTCTTCTATCTTCTTCTTGATGGTCTTATTCTCAGTGGTTCTATTGTTTGCATGAAACATCTGTCACACCAATCAATGTAGTTAGAGTTAGTGTAGGGCTATCACAACATCAATATTTTGCAAACAATGGCTTTTGGAACCAAACTCAACTATTCCAAAAAAAAATTGTGGCTACCTATTTCCAAATTCAACAAGTCCCTTCCCTCTGTCATCAGGTATTTGATGTTTTGTGCCAGACTGGTGTCGGTCGCTTCTAGGCTACTTATGTTCGGACCTTGTGAGTCTCTTCCCAAGTGCTTTCGGAGACCAAAAAATGTTGCTAACTTCAACAGATGATATCAAAGTCTCTGTGGCATCCCCTGGATAAATATATTTTGATCATGCTTCCTCCATGTCAGCAGCTTTACCTACTAGAGAATCCTATCTCTGGGTTAACCAGCTTCACATCATCCCTCTTAGGAGGTTTTCCAATTGCCTTGATAGTGTTCCATCTGTTTGCAAAAACATGGTGAAATGCATTGTAGTATTGAGTCAATGTAGGGTTGCCAATGCATCTGAATATTTTGTCAAACAGTGGTTGCTAGCACAAGGACCTTAGACTACACCAACACATCTGGGTCAAGGTCTTGGTAAACAATTGTGTTGAAGGATTATTTTTAGTGACTCAGATAGGATTCCGTTTTTTTTGGGCTACTTCGTCTGGATTCGTAGTCCCTTAAGAATCCTAAGGTCAGTTCCATCAAAATGTTATAAATTTAAACGCATTGATCATCTCAGTCTAAGAATCAATACTGTGGCACCTAGCAGAGCCTTTTATTTGATCATAAACCTCTAGCATCGGGACTCTATTGAAAGTATAGATAACTCAATTTTATCCATATCCTACCGGTTCATGTTCTGTGTTCTAATTGTTTGTATCAAGTTCATAAATAGCTGTAAATGTTGAGTTAGTGTAAGGCTCTACAAACATAGTATTTACCTTGGAACTTTGGTAGTATGCTCCTTGGCATCTTAAGGAATTGCATTGTGGAAAATTCCTAAGCCATGTCCTGGTGAATTGAATGGGATCATTGCAAGTGTTTACAAAAAATGGAGGTCATCAGTAAGAGATGGTGCCATATTGATTTGAGGAGGTAACCCTGGAGGGGTAACCAAGTGATAAGGTTTTCAAGGTCTTATAAAAATAAAAAAGTGTTATGTTTAAATCAAAGGATACCACATAATAGGCCTTATGTGATGCCAATTGATCATTCAAAGGTCTGACAAAGACTATGGTGCAGAATGAGTGGCTAATAATTTCCAAAGTTAGGAGTATGAATGCCCCTCAAGCGAAGGTGGAAAAATAAATAATATTGTATATGAGAAGGCTGATCTAATTTACAAGCAGTCAAATTTAGTGATTCAATAATAGGATGATCACTTTAGACCTTCCTAATGGATAGTCACATTATCATGTCTGTTGCATACTCAAAAAAGATAATCTATTACCTTTTCTTCCTTACTAAAGTTGCTTTTCCTAAATGAAAAGAAAAAGTATACACACACCAAAGGTAGTCCCAACATTTGGAAAATTAGAAGTTGAGTAAATTATTACTTGCAGAGAAGTAATTTTACAAATGTCATTCACTAGAATACAAACAAATGTCAACATAAGAGATCAAGAATAGCACTAGTTTTCTAGTTACCTTATTTTTTCACATCAATAAGGGTATTATTTTCTTCCACGTGCTTGTAGGTGGTCTTGTTATCACCGAATCACAGCACCCTTGTGTTTATACAAGTGTATATACTTGAACTCACGGTGTGATTGGATAACATGGGTACTATCTCCAAGTTGTGGGACTTGCTACTTGAGATAGACCTCCAGAGAAAGCTGGTTCTTGCTCCTAAACTACCTGCCACAATCTACTCTAATGCAGGATAAGCTAACTGTTCTAATCTAAATTTCCAAGGGACCAGGGAGAGAGAATGCATAAAATGAAAGCCTACACTAAAGCGGTGATACACCAGAAAAGGAGGGTGTGAGAGTAGTCTCCAAATGTGTGAAATACAGAAGCAAAGTACACACTAGAAGAGGTGATGACAGTTCTCCATAATCTAGCAAAATGCATTCACAACAATATTCCAAGCATACACAATGATAATGAATCCCTGCAAGAACATAATAATAGACACAATATTCTTGTAGAAAGATTAAAGGGGCAAGAAGAATGCAAGAAAACACAGCAGGGGAAGATACATCCACAAACTGTATTTTATTGCTTCATGATATGCACAGTTCAGTCTATTACAAGATAAGGGCCTGGATCACCATGCAAGGAGTCCACTACAAGGGCCTACAACACACTGGCTTCACAAAGCAATTTTGGCAGAGCTTTTCTACCCAAAAACTCTCTCCTTTACAATGAGCCCAACACTCCAATTTATAGAAAAATGAGAAGGAAAAGAGAAGGGAAAATGGAAATCCCGAAATCTGTCCTTCAACCACCTGTAAGAGGTATTAAATTGAGTGAAATGATTATACATTACTTGCAAAAGGCTCCCCATACTGTCCCATGTGCTGCAGCAGAGAAAGAATGATGACCATGCCTCTTAATTGCACTCTCAACTACCAAATAAAACACTGTTATGAACCCGGCCACGTTTTCTTAAAAATATCAATCAATTTCTCATCAAATATAGAATTTCTTGATTTCTGTGCATCGGTCTCGGAGCCACGATTCCAACGGTACCAATTTTGTGTGATTTCGTTGAGAAATGCAAAAGTTATGGCCTTCTGAGTGCGGGCAGCTATTTTGGGTCTGGCAGGCGTTTTCTGTCATTTGACGGGAATGAGCATTAACTGACTGGAGCCGAATATATTTATCTTATTTAAATATATCTACCCTCATCAAAAATAATAAATCTAGTTTTTGTGGCGTAGAGGACGTCGTGCTCGTTCCAGAAAGTCCAATTTTGTGAAAATCGGAGCTCGGAGTCAAAAGTTATGGCCGTTTGAAGTTTCCGGACCAAACGTTGACTTTTCTTCCTTGCTGTCGGCCGCTTCGGCTTTTCTCGTCCCACGCGTCCCTTTGTCCAAAATTTCCCAGTACGAAATTCTTCCTCTGTTTCAGCCGGTGACAAGTGGCGTTCGATCAGATTCACGTCCGCCGCGTACTCTTGTCCCACTTGCTTGTCCCGGACTGACCGGTTGGGACAAATTCTTCCGATTCACCCAGTTCAGCCGGTTCGCGTACTTTTGTCCCAACGCGTCCCTGTACGAAAGTTCTCATTTCGGCCGATCCGGCCGGTTCGCGTACTTCGCGTACCTTCGGCCCAACTATTCAGGGCTGCCTTAAGTCTTTTCGGCCGACTCGCGTCCTCCGCGTACTAACTGCCTAGATGTCCCAGACTGCCTGTTTCAACAGTTAGTCAATTTTTTCCACTTTTCGGCCAGTTCGGATTTCCGCGTCCCACGCGTCCCTTTGTCCCAACTGTCCCAAATGCTGCACAGACCGCCTGGCGGCCTTTCGGCCGGTTCGCGCCCAGATGTCCCTCATGTCCCGACTGTTGCGAGGACTAGGACTTAGCCATTTTTAATGATTTTTTCTGGCCCGAGCTTGTTTTCTGCAAATTTTTCACCTTTTCTCAGAACTTGCTCTCTTCTACTTGGACAGGGGAGTTAGAAAAAATATGAGGGGACGCTAGAAACATGACTTTTTGCCCCAAATCAATATAATTGCCTAGGACTTGAGAATTTAATGCATGTTATCAAAATTTACCCTGGGGGTGAATTTTGCAATAACAAGGATTTCCACCTTAGTTCTGTTCCAATTGCACTTCATATAACCTTGATCAAATGTTATATTCCACTACTGATTGAAGTTGATTTGTGGTAAAACAACTCAAACCCTATCATTTACCAAAATTCTATCATTGCATACTAGTGCAAAAAATTAGGGCAAAGCCCTAGCAAAATTTTGCAATGATGGCATACACCATGTGAAATAGAGATGTGAACTAAAGTTTTCGGAAATGGCTGCCTGTGAGTTCCTGTTGGTACCCATCATTTCATTATGTTCCTCTTTCAAAGTGACTATGAATACATCATGTATCTTGTCAGCCATTTTCGCTCATTTTTGAGCTATGCTGATGAAATATGTTTCCACCATTATTTGTATTTTGAGCAGTAAAACTGAGATAACGTTTTAGCACTGAAGAGATGGTAAGTACGTGGGTAGCTCGGTTTTAAGAAAAATTGATCTATCATTATTATATTGGGTTGTCCCTTGTCAACCAAGGTAAGATACATCCCTTGTATTAGCTTTTATGCTTCCTCTCAACGGAAATGGAGATGTCCTTCCAAATTGAGAAAATTGTTAAGGAGACATTTTACCGAAAATTTGTAACTCCAGTGTTTTTAATAACTCTGACCTCTCACGAGTAATGTCACTCAAGCATTGATTTTAGAAACTTCTCATAGGAAAATTTTTGGATGAACAGTCATAAAGACAAAAGAGAGCTTTCCTTTTCTAAGTCCTTAAAAATTGCAATAGAAAGATTAAAATAATGCGTTAATGTGCACACACAGGACAAATTTGTAGTCAGTAATGAGTAGCCGATCACTTCGTTCTTTAAATAAATTTATTGTGTCCAGGTGAGGCACTATTTAAAATATTCATGATTTACCAGTTCCTTTGAGATTTCCTTTTGTATTCACTTATATGCAAGACTAAATTTATTGTATGTCACATTTTATACTCAAACTTGGTTTGTTCATTCACTTGAAATATGTTATGTCAAATCTTTTGTCTATCCAGATTAGCTACATTTGCATAAAATATTTGATGTTTCTAACATGGATTATAAAGTTGGGCATTCAAACAAAATATCATTGAACTCTGATCCAACTCATGTCCTGACTTTCACTCAGAGGCTGATATTTATATTATCTCTGTCACATAGGTGAAAGATAAGGGATCAGTCAATTGTTTATCTTACTCCCAGATGAAGCCATCTTGCTACAAGTGATTTCACAGATGTCTCTTAATACTTTGTTATAAGGATCCAAACCTGTGTGGTTATAACATATCTTCCATGACTTCGATTGCAATGATAAGTGTGTATATAGATAGTTATGGATTTATACCCAGAAACTAGAATTTAATCCTTTTCTGATCACTGATGTATTTTTAGACCTTGAACACGGGTCTTCATTACTGTGTATCAATGATTCTGGAATGTGTTTCACCTCAATCATCTCATGGGGAAATTGTCAATACATTGTAGTTTTGCAACCACCTTGACATAGATCAATCTGGAAAATATCAATATGAGATTTATAGGCTTCTAAGACAGCTTCTCAAAAGACATGATAGTGTCAAATTATTACTTTCTATGTTTCTTTTCTTCTACCTCTAACACTAAACCAAGCACTCTGCACAAAGGTACATGTGGCTGTACATCTTGATTACATTTACAACAGGGCCCTATTTTCCCCAAAAGACTCAGATATTGTGGAAATGGACCAGTACTTGTCAGTTATCTTAAGAAGTTTGATTTCTAGAATCTATTTTGATCTATAAAAAGTTGTCACTTCGCTCACTGGGGTAGATCACTTTGACTTAAATCTCGACATTTAGCATTCGTAATCTTGTCATGGAAACTGAAATTACTTTCTTATCAGAATCGAAATAGGACTTCTGCCCCTAATCTGTCAAATCTGGCTTCTTGCGTGCTCGGGGGAAGAAAAATAGAAAATCATATCAAGTCTGATAGTCAAACCATTTTAATGGAAAAAGACGTCTCTATATCTCTCCCACCAAACTCAGATATCAAAATTAACTACTCTCTTGGTTTGGCTTGTAGGAAATACCAAGAAATCATGAGGACTCACACTTCTAGGCGTGTTTCAGTAAAATGGGGGGAAAATCAGATTCAGACACTCAACTTTCGTTGATATTTACTTTGAATTCGGGCCATCCACGTGGAAGATTTAATTTTAAAATGGGCCCAGGGGTTTCCTTTGAATTTTTACAACCTTTGGAAAAATGTAAAATTTTCACATTTTGTTCTGCACCTACGCCCTTGAGAAATAATCCTGACACATGTCCTAAGGTGGGTCCCAACGGAATCACAGCCAAATTCTGCTATTTTACCTATTTTTTAGTAAAGGGAAAATTTTCCAAATTTTCCCCGCAGCTCCGCCCTTGAAAAGTGGGCCTGACATGTGTCCCAATGTGGGTCCTAGCGAAACCGCGCTTCCATTTTTACCTTTAACTCTTTTCTTCCAAAAGGAAATTTTTCCAAATTTCCCCCGACAGTCCACACCTCCGCCATTGACTGGAGCAAGCTTTGACCTTTCCTCTATCGGGCTTGTGGGCCATTTTGATGTCTTAATCTTTTGAATATCAGAGGGCAAAAAATCCAAGTTACCCGCGATGGTTTGCCTCCCCACCCCTTTGGCTTGAAACAAACTTTGACTGATCCTTTGTCGGGTTTTCAGGCCATTTTTGATATCTTAACCTTGTTGAGCATAAGAGGCAAAAATTCTAAGTTGCCCCCGATGGTCTACTTCCCCACCCCTTCTGAATTTTCAAACTACCAGGCATCAAAATGGTGCACCTTGAGATGGTCCCTAAAATTTGAGACCTTGGAAGAGCGTGGGCTCACCACATGTCCTGGCCCGAAAAAGTTTTTTTGAAGGCTTGAAGACTAGCAGAAGGTGCCATGTGTTAGGATCCGAGGTAGTCTCTTTTGGCCACGGAAAAGTCCAAGAAAAATTCACAGTGAGAAGAGGCCTCCAAGTGTCCTCCTGGTGCTTCTTTAAAATGAAATTGAATGAGCGCGGGCTCATCACGTGTCCCTATTTTCTGCTAAACTATTTTGGCTGCATAAAAATTTGTCTTATTCTAGGAAAAGTAGCATAAACCTCCACGTGTCCTCCCGGTGCTACTCCAAGGCTAAACGAAAATTAGATCTTCAAACAAGCATCGTTCCTCCGCATGGACAAATCTTTAAGTTGAGGCTTTTCATAGAATTTTTGAAGTACCCAGCTGAGCCGCGTCTAACCAAAAGAGGCCATGTTCTCTGATGGTGCAAGGATGCAAATTTGACTAGGAGAAACACCCGTAAAACTGTAAAATGCATAAAAACGACCATTTGAGCCCAGAGATGAAATTTTTTCCAAGGATAAAGAATTTAGGACTGTTACAAGCCTCAAATACATTCCTCAGAGTTACATCCACTCTTTTTTCTTCATGTATTCAAGGAAATATGACAAGGGCGACAAATCCTGACTGTAAAAATGGAAAGAATGGGAAAGCCCGAGTTTTTGAATGAATAGAGGATGGGAGACCCAAATTACAGACCCCTTAAGAAGATGAGAGAAACGAGGAAACAAATATGGACCCATACGTGATCACCGGCTCAAGGAAAGATTAATTATGGAAACAAAAGGAAATCAGAGACTTCTCAGGCAAAACACTGGGAAATAAAATATGGCAAAGGCCGTAATAAATAGATTTTCAAAGGCAAAAATGGGGCGAGACTATTTTGAGCACCAACAGCACGCACGACGTCTACCAAAAACTACTACAAGGATGCAGAAAAACAACACAGTTATTCCACCCGATTAAATGTTTGCAAGTTAAATATAATAATACATGCTTAAGAAATGAAGCCCTAATTGAAACCTCTATTACTAAGAAATGATCTTTTGCATGTGATGTAACTTTGTAAAGGGCCGAGGGAGTTTTTGAATGATGTGTGTAGGCATAAATTTGGCTGAATAAATTTGAGAAACTGTTTTACCAATGGGGTGCTTTGTTGTACTCTCCTAGTTAGTCCAAATATGTGAGGTGTGAGACTGCTAGAATATTGAGTTAAGGGAATGTTCTTCTATAGGTATATTTTTTTACAAGACTTCATTCTCAAATTCCACATCACCAATTAGGGTATTTTGTTGATTATTAAATTTCACTGTTAGAGTTTTTCAGATGAAGTTGGGTGACTTTTCTCACCATGAACATGTTTTGTGCATGCACAATGAAATTTTCTATTAAAGATGGTATCCAAATATTGAATGATGTGGTGTATATAGTAAAAATATAGTATAGATTAGTCAATGACAAATAATAAATTCGATCTTTTGGTAGGTCATTTTTATTAAGAAAGGAACGTGTACAAATAAGATAATAATTTACACAATCAATTATGGGCACAGATAAATTCTAAATGTCGATAGGTCCCCATTTATGTATCTATAGTTAGGGATTTCAGCCATTCCTACCATGTCTTGATGATGTTGGTCTAGAAGAAGTTTTATATCTATATTTCTAGGAGTCATATGTAATTTAATCAAGTACTTTTTTTCTTGACTGGGAAAAAAATCAATCCAAATTCAGAGTTTTAAATGTTTAACTATGTCTCTAATTTTTATTTTCTACTCCAAACATTTAGTTGTTTCAAATTACTTTATGTTTTCATAGGGTCTAAATTATGCTCTTAATTCTTTAATTATGTTTGTGTTATAAGTTTATATTTATCTTCGCCTAATAACTTTTATGTGCTCCGTTAACTTTACTTACGTATTAAAACGACTAATTTCCACACCTACACTTAGTGATATTGATATATGACTAGCCGCGAAGCTGCACATGTTATGTTTTCATTTAAATTTTAGTCTTGGAGTCATCAACGTAAGTATTTCAATTTCATATTGGTTGAATAAGTTTGTGAAAGTTGTACACCAAGAAAAAGCAATGATGTTTACCACATTCAATAGATGGCACGACGTTGAATTTAGTCTCCCTTGGGAGTAAATGAAAACCTCACATGACATGGATATCAATCGTATGGTGGCATCACTTACACCCGTCGATACAAAATATTGAATTAATATTTGGTCAAAGAATTAACATCTAAGTAGCCTGCTTTGAATTGATCAAAGAGAATCGCCCATCTACCATTCTCCTTCCATATAATGTGATATGTTCTCTGCCTAACTGTGATATCGCAAAGCATTTATCATGGTTTCTTCACAAATATGCAAAACTGCGGTTCTATACATGTTTGTTTTCATCCTGGTTTCTGGTGATGTATTACTGCAAGTGCAATCCAGACATGTTCGCAGTTACAAGGGAGAATATACCAACAAGATGGAAGGTAACTGTTTACATTTGCTTCTGAAACGTTTGAGGCAATTTGGGAGTGCGTTTTTACTTTGGTCGAGAAACATTCTCTTTAATTAATGCTTATATCTTTAAATTTGGACATATATTTACATGGATGTACTGCAGAAACTGCAGAACTCCGGAGAAATATCAGGAAGTGTTGCCAAATGGGAAAAGATGTTGCGATGCAGAATAGCCTCGGTTGTTGGGATGCAATATAGCCTAACTTATTATTTTATGGAAGGTGAAAAGATTGGAAAACCTGAGAATAAAAGCAACGTTTTAAAATTTGTATATATTAAAGTAGTAACAGATATTAGTTTGAGTTAAAATAAATAAATTGTAACTCGCCTCTGTTTTTGGGATGCCATATAGCCCAACTTACTCTTTTATTAAAGCTGAAAAGCTCAGAAAACCTGAGAATACAAGCACTGTTATAAAATTTCTATATATTACAGCAGTAACAGATATTGGTTTCACTTAAAATAAATGGATTTTTAAATATGTATATACACTATTGTAGTTTTGATTGGTGTTAAAATAAATGGATTTTTGGATATATGCTATATTTTAATTTAAGATACATATAACTAATTAACCATGACTATGAAAACTTCACTATTTGGCTACAAATAAAATTCTAGTGGAATCAATTAAGGTCTGTAATGTATGCATAAAAATAACCTACTACCAAATGAAAAACATAAACACACCGTGGATTTGTTGACGCATGTAGAGCTTTTTATTGTTGTCAATGATTTGTCCGTTTCCATGGTTTTTCTTTTTCAAATAAATACAATAGTATGTGATTTTTCAAAACCTACAATTGATTCATAAACTCATACTCTTTAAGAAACAAATTCTAGTCAACCATTTCTTTTGCATTCTTGAAATTTGGATCGGAAAATCCGTTGCAACATGTTTCTTTGTGTTCTTCTCAGGAGAATGCAAAAATTGGTATCCGTTATATGGAATAATTTTCTTTGTTGCTTACAAGCTCTCTGATAAAATTGTACCTCATATCAATATGATTAGTTCTCTTGTGAAACACATGATTTTTAGATAATGCTATGGCTGAACTATTATCACAAAATATTGCAGTGGCTTATTTTTTATCACGCATCAAATCTTTCAACATCTTTCACATCCAAACAGCTTGCAACACTACTGGTTGCCACCTACTCAGGTTCAGCGTCAGCTGAAGAAAGTGTCACAATGGGTTGTTTCTTCGATGCCCACGACATAACACTTGTAACAAAGTAAAAATTATACCCAGAAGTAATTTTTATATCATCTATGTTGCCTCCACAATCACTATCGGTGTACCCAACAAGACTAAACTCATTTGAAGTGGAATACAATATACCAGAATCTATTTTACTACTCACATACCTCAATATTTTCTTACCGGCCTGCCAATGTGAGTCTTTTGGAGACTCCATAAACCTTGAAATCAGACTTACACCGTACATAATATCTGGCCTTGTGGTTGTCAAGTACACAAGGCTTCCAGCCATCCTCTTGAACAATGTATAATCCACGCATGCTCCATCATCTTCCTTGCTTAATTTCATTCATGTCATTACCAGTGTTGGGGATACCTTGCACTTTTTCATATTAAATATCTTCAAAACTTCATTTGCATATTTAGATTGAGAAATAAATATATCATCATTGGATTGATGGACTTCAATCCCCAGAAAATATTTCATAAGACTCAAATCAGTCATTTCAAATTCATTATTTATTGTTGATTTGAAAGAATCTATGTTAAGAGCACCGGTAAAGATTAGATCATCAACATACAAGAAAACAATTAAAATGTTACCTTGCTTGTTGACTTTGATGTACAATTTTGACTCACAACCGCTTCTTTGTAAACCACTTTAAATGAGATGGGAGTCAATGCGGTTGTACCAATCTCTTGGAGCTTGCTTTGATCCATAGAGTGCCTTCTTCAACCTATACACCTTGAGCTGGTTGTTCCACATACACTTCCTCCTCTAAATAGCCCTTTAAAAATGTAGACTTTACATCCATTTTATATACATGCCACTTGTTATGGGCAGTAATAGCTAAAATAGTCCTAACTCTATCCAATCAAGCAACAGGAGAAAATGTCTCAATGAAGTCTATACCTTGTTGTTGTGTAAAACCCCTTGCAACTAGCCTTTCTTTATGATTTTGCAAATTTTCATCAACATTTTCTTTACTCTTATAAATCCGTTGTACACTAATTACATTCTTGCCTTCAGGAAAATCAACCAATTCCCATGTTTGGTTCTTCTCAATGGATTTCATCTCCTCATCCATGCCCTATGCCGATATATCACTACTCGCAGCCTCTTCAAATGTTAATGGATCATCAATATGAGGAAATAAAGTAAAAGTTGGAAATGAATTTGTTGTGTCAACATTATACAACTCACTCAAACTCCTTATTTTTTGTGGCATCATTCTTGCTAGAGTTAGGTCTGGAGATGAAGAACTACTTGGAGTGCTAGATGTTGTTACTCCAAGGATACCAATTGATGTAGATACTGGTGTAGATGCTTGTGAAGTTATTTTCCCTATTGGTGTGGACAACAACCTTGAAGATCTCCTTGGTGTGACTGAAGGTGTAGCTTGAGCTGCAACTTGTGGTACCATCTCGGGATTGGAAGGAGCTGCTGTTTGAATTATATTTGGTGTTGGTAACACTTCATCCACCCTATTATCATAAGAGACAACAACTACAAATCTGATATTCCTCTCTATGTTTCCATCCCATGCTTCATCCTCCAAGAAATGGACATCTTGGCTACTTATATCTTTCCTATTGATAGGATCAAAAAACTTATATGCTTTTATTTCCTATAAGTAACCAACAAATATACATTTTGTCCCTTATTATCTAACTTCTTTCTCAACTCATCTGAAATATGTGCATATGCAACACAACCAAATACCTTCAAATGAGAAACACTATGTTTCCTTCCTGTACAAGCCTCTTGAGGAACTTTGTTCCGTACGCTCTTTGTTGGGAACCTATTCATGATGTAAACAGATGTTGCCACTACCTCAACCCAATATTTATTAGGTAGGTGTTTGGCTGCCATCATTCTATGAGCCATCTTCATAATTGTTCGGTTTTTCCTCTCCCCCACACCATTTGTTGAGGTGTATAATGGGATGTAAATTTCTTGTGTATGCCATGAGATCTGAAAAATTTTAGAAACTCATTAGATATAAATTCACCACCTATGTATGTTCTTAAAAACTTGATGCAGTAGCCGCTTTACTTCTCCATAAGTTCCTTGAACTACTAAAAATACGCAGATTCATCAGATTTACGTTTTAAGAAATAAACCCAAGTTTTTCTTGTGAAATCATCTATAAAAGTAAGAAAATAAATGCATCCTCCTATAGACGGTGTTTGCACTTTCCCACAAATATCTTAATTCAAAATCTCAAGTGGTGCTCTAGCTCCATTTGACTGGCCAACCGGAAATTACTCTCTATGTTGTTTTCCCATAATAAGTTTCTCAATTAATGGAAAACCTTTCACCATACTCTTCATATGTAGTAGTTTTAGTGCTCCAAAATATAAAATCCCAAATCTAAAATGCCATATCTAAGACTCATCCTTTACTACTGATTGAAACGATGCTTGTGTTTCTGGAGAACCATCCTTTTCTTCTTTAGAGTTTCCGGAGTTGTCTTGAACATTTCCATAGCTGTCTTGAACTCTTCCATAGCTATCTTTCGATACTGCTGATTTTGTATCTGATTCAGAAATAAGGAAAGTTATTCCAAAATAGTAATGCAAATTAAAAAATAAACACAAGAAAACCCTAGGAGAGGGATGAAAAACAACCCTAAGATGGATATTTTTTCTAGAGTTGTGTTCCTTTACATTTTAAATTTCTTCTATTGTGATTAAAATTCAATGATTGTAGTTGTGTTGCTAATCAAGGATTTTAACTCATTTTAGTTTCTTAGAGACATTAGAAGGGGTCAATGTTATTGGTATTTTAAGCACCTGTTGGTACCCAAATTTAATCTCCTTCAAAGGCCAAGAAGCATCATGGATTTCACAAGACGCTTAGAGGTAGATAGATGATTATATATGTCATTTTGTAGCCAGGGAAGCAATCTATCTGAATTTTTAGCACTCAGGGTTTGAAAATGAGTGGGTATCACCTTAAGAGGATTTGATCTATCCTCACTATTTTAGGTTGTGCCTTTCAAACAATGTAAGAGAACCCTTTTGTATCCTGTTATTTCTGGAGGAGATGGAGATGTCCTTCCTAATGATGTTTTTAAGGAGACCTTGCAGAAAACATGATCAATGCAACAAGATCTAACTCTCATGTGTTGGTGACTCATAGATAGAGGAGATATTCTCTAGGAAGACAGTTCAAGATAGCTAAAGACATGTAGTCAAGATATCCCTCAAGTGGATCATCATCAATTGAAGCTAAGGAAGAAGGGAGAACACATTTTACAAACATAGGGGTAGTTTGGGTAGGATTAATTATTCTTAAATAAATTCCCCTGGGAGTATGATGTAAGAGCATCCTCCCTAAAGTGTAAATAGGATTTTTTGTCCTCAATTTTGGGCTATTAGTGATTTTTTAAGGTCATGAGGTCTATAGGAATCAGTTAGGAATTTTGGTTGGTAACTAGAGTATGTGCTTCA
The DNA here is from genome assembly GCA_019776745.2 of Taxus chinensis. NCBI lineage: Eukaryota > Viridiplantae > Streptophyta > Pinopsida > Cupressales > Taxaceae > Taxus > Taxus chinensis. Next base: position 185,828,177 of record CM034155.1, read on the forward strand.
AATTTGAGACCTAGATTAGAACTTTTCCCTTCATACAATTTCAAAATTGGAGATTTGTGAAGGCAAAATCTAGGGCTATGAACTAGGAGTCTCAACAAAGTCATGTAGGTATTTAGAGGGTTATAACGCATGGAGGTAAGAACTAGAGGGGTCTAAAAGTCATAGTGAGTGTGTAAAATAAGTCCAACTCTAGAAACGTCCATAGTTAAATCATGGTGTTGTCTTAAGGGTTATCCATAGATCTAAGGATCTTCTGAGAAGGTGATAATTCACAGATAGTAACTATTACTATCACATGTATTATAAACCTGCATGTTTTTAACATGATTTTAGACTATCATTCGAATGTTCAACTTGAATATAAGAAAATCTATTTACGAGAAATTTTAGAAATGAAACAAACACATTTTTCTCATGATCAATATAGAATAACTCGAGTTTGACTAAGTGTATTAGTAGGGGAAAGTTTTCTATACCTGGTATCTCAGATTCTTGTAATTATGTGTATGTTACACTTGCAAGGTAGTATTGACAGTAATCAAAATTAATGCAAATATTGTGTGATATCACAGGCTTCTAATGAGTGAGAGTCTCAAAAGACATGCTTTGTCAAAATGTGATACTTGAGAATTTTCTTAGACCTGTAAAAAATCAGTGCAGTGACCATGTGTGTTCAGACAAGTTAGATTCCATAGTGGAATCATATACTTGTAATGCATGTGTGTTCCCTAAAGAAATTAAGTAGTGTGTGTGTGTGTGTGAGTGCTCGCCATGATGTCGTGTGTGTGTTGTGTGTGTGTGTGTGTGTGTGTGTGTGTGTGTGTGTGTGTGTGTGTGTGTGTGTGTGTAGATCTCTTCATAAGAGGGGTCTCAGCATTTCTCAACTTCTTCATCTAGTGAAAGAACACTCAGCTCATGTAAACTTGCCAACCACTTGTACTCCTAATTTATCAAATTTTGCTATCTGGATGTGCTCGAGAGAAGAAAAATGGAGAATCATATCAAGCCCTATAGTCAGACCATTTTAATGGCGAAAGATGTCTCCAAATCTCGCCCACAAAACTTAGATATCAAAATTAAGTCCCCTCTCTATTTGGTGTGTAGGAAATACCAAGAAATCATGAGGACTCGCACTTCTAGGTGTGTTTCAGTAAAATGGGGGGGGGGGGGGGAATCAGATTCAGACACTCAACTATCGTTGATCTTTACTTTGAATTTGGGCCGTCCACGTGGAATATTTGATTTTAAAACGGGCCCAAGGGTTTCCTTTATCTTTCTACAACCTTTGAAAAAATGTAAAATTTTCACATTTTGTTCCACACCTTCGCCCTTGAGAAATAAGCCTGACATGTGTCCTAAGGTGGGTCCCAACAGAACCACAGCCAATAATGCTATTTTACCTTTCTTGGAAAACAGAAAATTTTCTATGTTTTCCCCACATATCCGCTCTTGAAAAGTGGGCCTAACACGTGTCCCAATGTGGGTCCTAGTGGAACCATGCTTCCTTTTTTACCTTTAACTCTTTTCTCCCAAAAGGAAATTTTTCCAAATTTCCCCCAAGAGTCTGTACCTCCACCGTTGACTGGAGCAAGCTTTGACCTTTCCTCTACCGAGATTTTGGGCCATTTTGATGTTTTAATCTTTTGAATATCAGGGGGCAAAAAATCCAAGTTACCACAAATGGTTTATCTCCCTGCCCCTTTGACTGAAAAATAACTTTGACTGATTCTTTTTCGTGTTTGGAGGCCATTTTTTAGAACTTAACCCTATTGAGCATAAGAGGAAAAAAGTCTAATTTTCCCTTGATAGTCTGCTTCCCCACCCCTTCTGACTTTTTAATCGGCCATGCATCACAATGGCGCACCTTGAGATGGTCCCCAAAATTTGAGACATTGGAAGAGCACAGGCTTGCCATGTGTCCCAGCCCGGCAAAGTTTGTTTGAAGGAATGAAGCCCAGCGGAAGGTGCCATGTGTCAGGATCCGAGGCAGTCTCTTTTGGCTGCTAAAAAGTCCAAGCAAAATTAAAAGTGAGCAAAGGCCTCCAAGTGTCCTCCTGGCGCTTCTTTAAAATGAAATTGAATGAGTTCGGGCTCGCCACGTGTCCTTGTTTTCCGCCAAACTATGTTGGTTCTATAAAATTTTGTTTAAGTCTGGGAAAAGTAGTAGAAACCTCCACATGTCTTCCCAGCACTACTCAAAGGCCAAACCAAAAAAGTAGATCTTCAAACGAGTTTCAATCTTCCACGTGGACAAATCTTTAAGTTGAGGATTTTCATAGAATTTTTGAAGTACCCAGCTGAGCCACATCCAACCAAAAGAGGCCACATTCCCTAATAGTGTAAGGATGCAAATTTGACCAGGAGAAACGCCCGTAAAACCCTCAAATGCAAAAAAATAACCATTTGAGCCCGGAGATGAAATTTTCTCCAAGGATAAAGAATTTAGGACTATTACAAGGCTCAAAATACATTCCTCAGAGTTACATCAACTCATTTTTCTTCATGTATTCAAGGAAAAATGACAAGGGTAGCAAATCCTGACTGTAAAAATGAAAAGAACGGGAAAGCTTGAGTTTTTGAATGAATAGAGGACAGGATACCCAAATTATAGACCCCTTCATAGCATGAGAGAAACAAGGATACAAATATGGACCCATACGTGATCACCAGCTCAAGGAAAGATTAATTATGGAAAAAAAAAGAAAGCAGAGACTTTTCAGGCACAGCACGGTGAAATGAAATATGACAGAGGTTGTAAATCAATAGATTTTCAAAGGAAAAAGGGGGGCGAGACTATTTTGAGCACCAATATCTGCCTTGTATGATCTCTTCCTCTTTGAATCCCAAACATTCAAAATCCCTCTTCTTATGCTTAGGGATCCTAAGCAGCTCAACAATTGGGACAGGAATTTTTATTTGACTCAAGACTTGGGTGATGTCATATGGAGAAAATTCGGGTAAAGAAACACTAGGAGAAAGATTGGCAAATTCATCAGATGGGATGTGATTCTTTTCATTCTGGGCATGGGGAGGAACAAAATTTTTGCTTGGGGAAACAAGCTCTCTGCTAGATGCATTTCTCTTTGGGGTTTCTTTGGTAAGCAATGGAAATTTTGACCTGGCTTGTGGCCCCTTAGCAGCTTTACTTCTGGTATTGTGCTCCTTTTCTTGGGTAACTACAACATTCATTAATAGATTCCTATCTTCTTCCGAAGGAACTCCTCCATCATACTTTTAAATCATCAATGCCTTCAGGTATTCAAAATCATTAGTGGGAAATTCAAAATCTTGTACTGTGTCTACTTATAAAGTATGAGAGGGGGGAAGGAGAGGTACCCAGTGGATGCAATCCCAAAAAACAACAGCAGTTCTAGCACTTATTACTTCAGTTGAAGTTGCTTCCATTGGTTAACTTGCAAGGATCTCCATCATGCAAGCATCACCATCATCAACTTCTTCTTCTTCTTGATGATCTTCTTCACATGTAGCATGTGGCATGAAACATATGTCACACCAATCAATGACATCTGTCTCCTAAACAACAGAAACTCTGGCAGCCAATGGATCAGGCACCACTCTGTTTTCCCTACCTTGGGGCTACCTATTTCCAAATCCAACAATTTCCTTCCCTCTGTCATCAGGTCTTTGGTGGTTTGTGAACATATCTTGGCTTTGTTGTTTGTGTTGACCTTGTGAGCTCTTCCCAATTCCTTTCTCAGCCCGGGCTAGTTTGTAAGATATTTCTTTGACAGCCCCTACAAAAATTTTCACAACTTCATCAAATCAGCAACTTTACTTGCTTGAGGTTTTTCTGGGTTAACCATCTTCACACCATCCCTCTTAGGAGGTTTTCCAATTGCCTTGATATTGTTCTCTATTTGCAATGCATCTAAATATTTGATCAAACATGATTCATCACATGGCCTTAGCCTAAAAGGAAATCTCCTCAAGGTATTATTAAACCTTGTGTTGAAATCATGTACTGACTCATTAGGATTCTTTTTTATGTTTTCAAATTTTCTCAAAAGAAACATAGGGTCATTTTTATCACCATATTAAAATCTAAATGCATTGTTCATCTTAGTCTAAGAATCAATAGAGTTATCTAGCAAAGCCTTATACCAATCCCTAGCATCCTCTTTCAAAATATGGATAAACAACTTGATATATACATCTTCATGTTCAATCTAAAATTCTTCCATCATGTTGATAAAAATCTTTAAATGCTGATCACCAGTTACAAAATTGTTTCCTTGGAACTTTGGTAGTCTGTGCCTTACATCTTGAGGAACTACATTTGGATAACTAGCCATTCCCACAAAATTTATAGGACCAAAAGTGTTTAAAACAAATGGAGGTTTAGGTGGGGGCTATGCCATATTGATTTGAGGAGGTGACCCTAGAGGGGTAAAAAATTGATAAGGGGCATAAGGTCTTTGAAAGACAAGAGTATAATTTTCAAAATGGATACCCCCTAAAGGCCTTGTTTCTTGGAAATCGCTATCAACTTCTGAAAAGATAGGTGCAGAATGAGAAGCATACTTTTCAAAATCAAATGAAGGCCCCTCTCCAGTTGGAGAATTAAATTCCACAAAGAGGCTACCTAATTTAGAAGGAATCGAATTGTAGTATTCAATAATAGGCTGATCACTTTAATCAATGGATATCTCCCTTCTTGTCTATTGATCTCCAACAGCTCTTCAGGATTTTCTTCCTTCTGATTTTGTTTTTCCTAGCTTTGGAAATAGTTTCCTAGCAAGATCCCTAGCAAAGAAAGACCTTATTCCTTCCATCTTTGCAAAGGTTAGTAACAAATATCACTTGACAGAGGTTAAGACACTGGTATTCATTAAGACTCAGATCAACAGGGAGTCGCCACTAAGGATTTCCACCTTAGTTGTACAAATGCACTAAATATGAACTGTCAAATGTTTGTCCACAATAGGAACTAGAAATGGAAAGATTCTGACCTTTCTTTACCAAAATTTATCAGTGAATACTACTCAAAAACTTATAGAGACTCGAAAAGATGCATACAACACCAAGGTCTGAGTGTGAACTAAAGTATCTGGAAACGGTGCCAGAAGGATGTCGGTACCAAAATCTAATCTCCTTCAAAGGATGAGGAACATCATGTATTTGAAAAATTCACTCAGAGGTAGATAGATGGTTATATATGTCATTTTATAGCCGGGGAAGCAATCTATCTAACTTTTTAGCACTCAGGATTTGAAAAGGAGTGGGTAGCACCTTAAGAGGATTTGATCTATCCTCACTATTTTAGGTTGTGCCTTTCAACCAAGGTAAGAGAACCATTTTGTAGCCTATTGTTTATGGAGGAGATGGATATGTCCTTCCTAATGAATTTTTTAAGGAGACCTTGCAGAAAATATGATCAATGCAATTCAAAATCTAACTCTCACGAGTTGTCACTCTAAATAGTGGAGATATTCTCTAGGAAAAGTTCAGGCTACTAAAGACATTTGGAATCCTGATTGTTTCTGCATGCTTTGGTGATGGAAATTATGTATTTGTGCACACACAGGACAAACATGGGTAGTATGGGTAGGATTAGTTGTTTTTAAAAAAAAATTGGTGTGAGGTGAGGCATGATGAACTTGATTCACCAGATCCTTGAGAGCTTTTACAAAATGGAAGCCCAAACCAATAGAATGTCACAAAACAATTAAAATATTTCTTTAACCAAAATATGTGCTTCAATGCAGGCCCAAATTAGCACTTTTTCATACAATCTATGAGACTCTAACACGAAATCTCGAGTTGGAAGACCCAAAAATGCATCAAGATCTGAGCCAAATCAAGCCTGACATACACCCAGATGCTTACAAACAATCTTTGTCAAATAGGTAAAAGAAAAGTGATTTTAAATCATTTATTTCACTCCCAGATGAAGGCTCTTCCAAGAAATGAAATTACAGATGCCACTAAATTGTCACAAGGATTGAGACCTATGTGATTGGAACATATTTTAATACAAGATTGCAACAGGAACAAGAAAAGCTATTTGTAGACATTCAGAAATGAAACACACGCATTTTGCTCAAGATTAACATAGAATAACTCGAGTTTGACTAATTTTATCAGCAAGGGAAAGTTTCTAGAACAATCTCAGAGATTTTCAATGGTTGTACACTTGCAACCACCTTGACATGATCAAACTTAATACAAAAGAGATGTACAGGCTTCTCAGATGGCTTCTCAAAATACATGCTTTGTCAAATTTTCCTCTTGGGAATTTTCTTCGACCTCTAACACTCCAACCTTTTGCACAAAAAATTTCTGCCATTTATAACATTTGCAGCAGAGCCCCTTTTTCCCCAAAAGATAAAAACATTTAATGTACTAGTGCTCACCATGATCTCGATCACGATTCCCAGAATCAGATCTGTAAAAAGTTGTCAGGTGCTCATGGGGTAGATCTCTTCGAAAATCTCAGCATTCAACTCCTTCATCTAATAGAACACTCCTCCTTCAACTCGCCTACCACTTCTGCCCCTAATTTTTCAAATCTGGCTTCTTGCGTGCTTAGGTGAAGAAAAATGGAAAATCATATCGAGCCCAATAGTTAGACCATTTTAATGGCAAAAGACGTCTCCATATCTCTCCCACAAAACTTAGATATAAAAATTAACTACTCTTTCGGTTTGGCGTGTAGGAAATACCAAGAAATCATGAGGACTCACACTTCTAGGCGTGTTTCAGTAAAATGGGGGGAAAATCAGATTAAAACACTCAATTTTCGTTGATCTTTACTTTGAATTTGGGCCATCCACGTGGAAGATTTAATTTTAAAATGGGTCTGGGCATTTCCTTTGACTTTTTACAACCTTTGGAAATATGAAAAAATTTCACATTTTGTTCCGCACCTCTACCCTTGAGAAATAATCCTGACATGTGTCCTAAGGTGGGTCCCAACAGAACCGCAGCCAAATTCTACTATTTTACCTCTTTTTTAGAAAAGGGAAAATTTTCCAAGTTTTCCCCGTAGCTCCGCCCTTGAAAAGTGGGCCTGACACGTGTCCCAATGTGGGTCCCAGCAGAACCACACTTCTTTTTTTACCCTTAACTCTTTTCTCCCAAAAGGAAATTTTTTCAAATTTCCCCTGAGAGTCCTCACCTCCGCCATTGACTGGAGCAAGCTTTGACCTTTCCTCTATTGGGCTTGCAGGCCATTTTTATGTTTTAATCTTTTGAATATTAGGGGGCAAAAAATCTAAGTTATCCCAGATGGTCTGCCTCCCCACCCCTTTGACTTGAAAAAAACTTTGAGTGATCCTTTGTCGGGTTTTCGGGCCATTTTTTATATCTTAACATTGTTGAGCATAAGAGGCAAAAATTCTAAGTTGCCCCTGATGGTCCACTTCCCTGCCCCTTCTGACTTTTCAAACTGCCAGGCATCAAAATGGCACACCTTGAGATGGTCCCTAAAATTTGAGACCTTGGAAGAGCGCAGGCTCACCACGTGTCCTGGCCTGACAAAGTTTTTTTGAAGGCTTGAAGCCCAGCGGAAGGCGCCATGTGTTAGGATCTGAGGCAGTCTCTTTTGGCTGAGGAAAAGTCCAAGAAAAATGCAAAGTGGGAAGAGGCCTCCAAGTGTCCTCCTAGCGCTTCTTTAAAACGAAACTGAAAGAGCGTGGGCTCACCACGTGTCCCTGTTTTCCGCTAAATTGTTTTGGCTGCATAAAAATTTGTTAAAGTCTAGGAAAAGCAGCAGAAACCTCCACGTGTAGTCTCGGTGCTACTCCAATGCCAAACCAAAAAGTAGATCTTCAAACAACTGTCGTTCCTCCACATGGACAAATCTTTAAGTTGAGGCTTTTCATAGAATTTTTGAAGAACCCAGATAAGCCACATCTAACCAATAGAGGCCATGTTCCCTAACGGTGCAAGGATGCAAATTTGACTGGCAGAAACGCTCGTAAAACTATAAAATCCAGAAAAATGACCATTAGAGCCCGGAGATGAAATTTTCTCCAAGGATAAAGAATTTAGGACTTTTACAAGGCTCAAATATGTTCCTCAGAGTTACATCCACTCATTTTTCTTCATGTATTCATGCGTTTTTGAATGAATAGAGGACGGGAGACCCAAATTACATACCCCTTCAGAAGATGAGAGAAATGAGGAGAAAAATATGGACCCATATGTTATCACCAACTCAAGGAAAGATTAATTATGGCAATAAAACGAAAGCAGAGACTTCTCAGGCACAACACTGGGAAATAAAATATGGAAGAGGCCGTAAATAAATAGATTTTCAAAGGAAAACATGGGGCAAGACTATTTTGAGCACCAACAGCACGAACGACGTCTACCAAATACTGCTACAAGGAGGTAGAAAAACAACATAGTTATTCCACCCGATTAAATGTTTGCAAGTTAAATATAATAATACATGCTTAAGAAATGAGGCCCTAATTGAAACCTCTAGTACTAAGAAATGATCTTCTACATGTGATGTAACTTTGTAAAGGGCTGGGGGAGTTTTTGAATGATGTGTATAGGCATAAATTTTGTTGAATAAATTTGAGAAACTATTTTACCAATGGGGTGCTTTGTTGTAATCTCCTAGTTAGTCCAAATATGTGAAGTGTGAGGCTGCTAGAATATTGAGTTAAGGGAATGTACTTCTATAGGTATATTTTTTGACAAGACTTCATTCTCAAATTCCACATCACTAATTAGGGTATTTTGTTGATTATTAAATTTCACTGTTAGAGTTTTTCAGATGAAGTTGGGTGACTTTTCTCGCAATGAACATGTTTTGTGCATGCACAATGAAATTTTCTATTAAAGATGGTATCCAAATATCGAATGATGTGGTGTATATAGTAAAAATATAGTATAGATTAGTCAATGACAGATAATAAATTCGATCTTTTGGTAGGTCATTTTTATTAAGAAAGGAACATGTACGAATAAGATAATAATTTACACAATCAATTATGGGCACAGATAAATTCTAAATGTCGATAGGTCCCCATTTATGTATCTATAGTTAGGGATTTCAGCCATTCCTACCATGCCTTGATGATGTTGGTCCAGAAGAAGTTTTATATCTATATTTCTAGGAGTCATATGTAATTTAATCAAGTACTTTTTTCCTTGACTGGAAAAAAAATCAATCCAAATTCATAGTTTTAAATGTTGAACTATGTCTCTAATTTTTATTTTCTACTCCCAAACATTTAATTGTTTCAAATTAATTATGTTTTCATAGGGTCTAAATTATGCTCTTAATTCTTTAAGTATGTTTATGTTATGAGTTTATATTTATCTTGCCCTAATAAATTTTATGTGGTCAGTTAACTTTACTTATGTGAAACACATGATTTTTAGATAATGTTATGGCTGAACTATTATCACAGAATATTGTAGTGGCTTCTTTTTTATCACGCATCAAATCTTTCAACATCCTTTGCATCCAAACAGCTTGCAACACTACTGGTTGACACATACTCAGGTTCAACGTCAGCTGAAGAAAGTGTCACAATGCGTTGTTTCTTCGATGCCCACGACATAACACTAGTAACAAAGTAAAAAATATACCCAGAAGTAATTTTTATATCATCTATGTTTCCCCCACAATCACTATCGGTGTACCCAACAAGACTTAAATCCTTTGAATTGGAATGCAATATACCAAAATCTATTTTACTACTCACATAGCTTAATATTTTCTTAATGGCCTGCCAATGTGAGTCTTTTGGAGACTTCATAAACCTTGAAATAAGACTTACACCGTACATAATATCCGGCCTTGTTGTTGTTAAGTACACAAGGCTTCCAGCCATCCTCTTGAACAATGTAGAATCCACGCATGCTCCATCACCTTGCTTAATTTCATTCATGTCATAACCGGTGTTGGGGTACCTTGCACTTTTCCATATTAAATCTCTTCAAAACTTCATTTGCATATTTAGATTGAGAAATAAATATATCATCATTGGATTGATGGACTTCAATCCTTAAAAAAACTTCATAAGACCCAAATCAGTCATTTTAAATTCATTATTCATTGCTGATTTGAAAGAATCTATGTTAAGAGCACCGGTAAAGATTAGATAATCAACATACAAGAAAATGATTAAAATGTTACCTTGCTTGTTGACTTTGATGTACAATTTTGACTCACAACCGCTTCTTTGTAAAACACTTTAAATGAGATGGAAGTCAATGCGGCTGTATTAAGCTCTTGGAGCTTGCTTTGATCCATAGAGTGCCTTGTTCAACCTATACACCTTGTCTTCATGACCCGGTAGCTCATACCCTTGTGGTTGTTCCACATACACTTCCTCCTCTAAATAGCCCTTTAAAAATGTATACTTTACACCCATTTGATATACATGCCACTTGTTATGGGCAGCAATAGCTAAAATAGTCCTAATTGTATCCAATCAAGCAACAAGAGCAAATGTCTCATTGAAATCTATATGGGGTTGTTGTGTAAAACCCCTTGCAACTAGACTTTCTTTATGATTTTGCACATTTCCATCAACATTTGGTTTAGTCTTATAAATCCATTTGCCACTAATTACATCCTTGGTTTAGTCTTATAAATCCATTTGACACTAATTTGGGGGTAGTGGTCATGAAGAATGTAAGTGTTATAAGTGAATGCAAGCCTTAGAGGATGTAGTAAAGAAACAAAAAAATGTCTATCTCTATTGCATCTCCTTCTAATCAACATGACAAATCACTTAATGTTGTTGGGAGATCTCATTCACCACGTGCAGACAGTTGGGTTACATATTCTCATGCTTCTCATCACATGACTTCTTCTAAGAAGTCTTGTTTCTCTATGTTTGAGTTCTATTTCCAAAATCGAGGTTGGATATTCTTTCTTTCTTTCTATTGAGGGAAAAGGTGATATACACCTTGATGGTGGTAGTATCCAAGATGCACTATATGTTCCTAACATTACCACAAATTTTCTTTATGTATATCAAATTTGTCATTCTGGTTAAGGAAAAACAATGAATTTTACACCACATGGGGCAGAAGTACAAAACTTGTTGGAACCTCATTCACTTTTTGCTTAAGGTATTATTGATAATAATTATATACTATATCACTTTGAGGGTTTTGATGACACTTCCTATATAGGGACATGATTGGTTTCTCATGCATATTCTGAGAGTAAGATGTTGTGATGCCCACTAAGACACAGACACAAAGACAACACATAAAATATTGGATACATTTTTTTTTACTTGTTTGAAGTTTATATGACACCACAGGTGATCACAATGGGCTACAACCAACTCACGATAATCTTGACACAACATTGGCCACCTAGAAAACAAGGGAACATACGACACCCATCACGAACAATTCATTTTCCTTTTTGAAAAGGCACAACATAAAAGTCCAAGCATAGTGCACACTTAAAGTTTGGGACTTCCCACGGTGAAAATATTTTAAGGTTACTTATTTACTAAAACATACTCTGATTCTTAACTCAAGTTCTAGAAGACTCATGTTATGATTCGCACAACTATTATTATAAAGTGATATTTATTTCCTTTATACTACTGAGATTTTCACTTAAGATAAAAATTCACGAATAAGGATCGTATTTAACATGTCAATTACTTGTTTAATTTGTTTGTTTAATAAAGGGGATATTCAATTTCTCACAAGGATTTTTGTAACCAATCTCACGCTACTAAAATTTGTTTCATACCTCCATTAAACACAAGGAAATGAGCATAAGCTCCAATTGAAATGGAGTACCATTTAGGTTAAGAACTATAACCTCCTTATGCAGGGGTCGAAACGTTTAACATCACTTAAGAAAAGAATACAATGTACCTTGGAAAGAGTTAGATGAATAAGGTCAATTTGAATGCATCTTCATGATCACATAAGTCATTAACCAGTCATTCATTGGAAATTATAAATTTAGTTCGTAAATTAAGTTCATAAATTTAGTCATGATCTCATTAGTAAAGCTTCATTTAGGATTCTCTTGATTAAGTTTACCAAATGAGTTTAAAATTAGGTTTTAAAATAGATAATTTAGATATGATGGTTTCTTGATAAATTACCCCTACTTACTATACCCTGAATCCTCCCAAAAGATAATCATTGATTACAATTAAATATCATTTTACGCCACACAACATTAAGGATAAATTTTATCTGTAGCTTAAGTGTAGTAAGGTATGTTGTTTTTAACACAAGTAGATAGTTTCCTTTTCTTCCACTTAAGGAGTCTTGACTTCATCTAAAAGAACACAACCTATTTTTTTAATAAATTTTATAAGGGTTACCATACCATTCTATTATGCTTATAATTACATTATTTCCATTACCTAGAAGGGTTTACCACACCAAGTTATTGTTATCTCTAGAAAGTGCACCCTGTAGAGAAATGGTTGTAGGTGTTCTAAGCTTGTAAATGTTATCTCTTTCATAGATACAATGGAAACATCTCAGGTTTGTGGGTATACCTATTTTGAGGTGAGTCTCCGGTATCAAGGACGCTTCCTTATTGATGTATCCTAAACTGATTTTTTTGAGGTTAAGGGTAAAAGATGACTGTAAAATGATTAAAACTAAGGTGATACACCAAATTTATATAAGAAAATTTTGACTAAGTATATGCAAAAATAATATATGAAAGGATTCTTGATGTACGAACCAATAGTTTTTTGTAGACTATTAAGGGCAATACACTTTGAGGTATTGAGGGAAAATATCACAACAATACTACCAAGCTAAACATGCACATTAATATCATGCAGAAATTACTAAATTTGCATCGGAGTGAGATGATTAACTAGGGAATTTGTATTCACAAGATTAATGAAAAAACATACACAAGACTACAAATATTTGGAAAGGAAGAAAATACTTCACATTGAGAGGGAAAAACTAGTAAAATAATTGCTTCAGCACTCCTATATCTACAAATTCCTCCTCTGTGCTTTTCCAAGGCACACAATATATAGCAAAATTGATTGACCCACCCTTCCTAAAAATAGACTAAGGTTGTACTTGCCCATGCATCCTATTTTTATCCTTTATTTAATAATGAATAAAGGAATAAAATAAAACAAACTAGTATAAAGAGGAATTAATAGTCTTTGGTTACATCTCAGTAAGAATGAACTTGACTATTCTATTTTTAAGAAAATAATGGGTGAATAATTTTCTAATAATAAATCTTGCTTGTTGGGCAAGTCTCCTTCCTTGAGCATGAAAATTTGTCTTCTTCTCTGTTCTGTCCTCTTGTGAATGCATGCAAAATACTCCTGTGTAGGAAAATAAATACTTTTGATCTCCAATACTTTAGAAAAATTATTCACCTCACAATGGGGACCACTAGGAGCACATGTGCAATCTGTTATCACCGAATCATAGCACCCTTTTGTTTACACAAGTTCATATACTTGAGATCACGGTGTGATTGGATAGCATGTGTACTATCTCTAAGTTGTGGGACTTGCTACTTGAGATAGACCCCCAGAGAAAGTTGGTTCTTGCTCCTAAACTACCTGCCACAATCTACTCTAATGCAAGTAAGACTATCTTTCCTAATCTAACTTTCCAAGGGACCAAGGAGAGAGAATACATGCAAATGAAATCCTACACTAAAGTGGTGATACACCAGAAAAGGACGGGTGTGAGAGTAGTCTTCCAATGTGTGGAAAAATAGAAGTAAAATGCATTCTAGAAGGGGTGATAACAGTTCTCCACAATCTAGCAAAATTCATTCACAACAACATCTCAAACATACACAATGATAATAGATCTATGATTTAGCATTAAAATAGACACAGTATTCTTGTAATGAAGGTTGAAAGGGAAAGAAGAGTGCAAACAAACACAACATGGGAAGATACATCCACAAACTTGTATTTTATTGCTTCATGATATGCACAATTCAATCTATTACAAGATAAGGACCTGGATCACCAGGTAAGGAGTCCACTACAAGGGCCTACAGCACATTGGCTTCACAAAGCAATTTTGACAGAGCTTTGCTACCACTAAAAAATCTCCTTTACAATGAACCCAACACTCCAATTTATAGAAAAAGAGAAGAGAGAGAGAAGGCGAAAATGGAAATCTCAAAATCTATCCTTCAACCACTTGTAAGATACATTAAATGGAGTGAAATGATTGTATGTTACTTGAAAAATGCTCCCCATATTGTCTCAAGTACTGCAACAGAGAAAGAATGACAACCATACCTCTTAATTGCACTCCCAACTACCAAATAAAACATTGTAATGAACCCGGCCACGTTTTATGAAAAATCCCCATTTATTTCTCATCAAATCCATAATTTCTTGATTTTTTGTGTTGAGCTTAAATCCACGATTCCAATGGTACCAATTTTGTGTGATTTCATTGAGAAATACAAAAGTTATGACCTACTGAGTGCGAGTAGCTATTTTGGGTCTGGCAGGCATTTTCTGTCATTTAACAGGAATGAGCATTAACTGTCGTGCTCATTCCAGAAAGTCCAATTTTATGAAAATCATAGCTCAGAGTCAAAAATTATGGCTGTTTGAAGTTCTGGGGTCCAACTTTGACTTTTCTCTTTGATTTGTGGGTATTGCGGAAAAATCAGGTTTGCGTGTCCTGACTGTGCCGGACAAAAATCTCCTCATCACCTACAATAGAATGACTTGTAGAAAATCGGCTGATTCGCATCCCACACATACTTTTGTCCCGAATTTCCTAGACTGTATGGAACAAAAACTTCCGCTTTTGCCTATTTTCACTACCTGCGGCCATTTCGGCTCCGCACGTCCCGCGCGTCCTGACGTCCCATCTGTCCCACGGACCGCCTAGGAAAAAAAGTTCCGACTTTACCGATTCCTTTGTATTTCAGCCGCAAAATTGGTACGATCCGCAACCTTCAGACCCAAAATGCATTAAAACAAGCCTAAGAATTCATTTTTTGTATTTTTTCAATTTTTTCTAACTCGTTGGAATTTTTCCTTAGATGGGAGAGCTAAAGAGAAGCCAAAGGGGCCCCAAAAACATGATTTTGGGCATTGAATCAATCTACTTGCTCGGGACTGAAGAATCTGATGCATTTTATCAAAATTTACCTCGAGGGGTGAATTTTGGATAACACAATCATAATCAACTCTTATTTTGTGAAAAATAAGGTAATTCGGTCTTCAAAAGGTTGTTTGCATTCTGATGTTGACCTCTTCTCTATTATTCGTGATCACACAAAAAATACATTACAAGTCATGTCTAATCTATCACCATTAGTGGGACCACCTGTGGTTGTAAGCTCTTGTCTTCGTTGGGTTTGGCCACTCTTGTGAAAATTATAAGGTCTTCCACCTTTGGTTAATATACATGCCATACTATATTCTCTGCCACCTTTGATTAATATTGCATTATAATTTCCTTGTTAGCCTTGCATTATGAGGAGACTATAGTTCAGAATTTTGAAAGTCAAAATGAAATTATTTTGTTTAAAAACGTGAGGCTGGCATGCTTTGCACGATGACTCACCCCTTGGAAATTTGTCAGTGGCATTATTAATCCTAAGTTGAGTTTTCTTTGATATTGATGATGATCTCGGGCCATTGATTTTGAACTGTCTGATCATAGACCGTCAATTTCTAACCTGTAGTTAGGGTTTCTTTGTGCATCTGGCTTGTGAAATGTAAAAAGTAAAATGAACTTGAGTTTGTTCTCTTCTGGTTCTGCTTCGCAGCGAAGCTCTAGCAAAAATTTTACTACCATTGTTGACACTTTTGTGAGTTTGATTCCTTCTGCATTAATGGTTTCTGAGCGTGATTGGGTTTGCATCCTTCTTATTCTGCTCTATTCGAGCTCTCTAAGCAAGGTGGTTATGGATATTTTCTGCCATTGATCTTTTATGTTGAATCATTCGAGCTCATCCTAGGGGCTTCAATCTACAGTAATGAAAAGTGAATGTGGAGCTCATTGTAACTCTGATCCTTGATCATGCTTTGAGTGATTTTCTCATTTCTATGTTTCATCGACCAATGTTGACACTGTGATGGGTTTTCTAAGCTTATAAGCTCTACAATCTCCATAGAGGGTTGTAATTTCCTTAAATGTGTATGTTTTCCAATGGGGTTTTTCATGGTTTGTGTGATTGACTCTTAGCTTAACCTTACTTATATGACTGGTAAGTCCAATTTCCCTCATTGGTATTTATTAAAAATGAAGAGAAATCCTTTTTTTTTGAATTGGATCTGTATCTTCTTTCTTTTAAAGTGGGAATTTTGTGATGGCTCCTATCGCAAAATAATGTTCGTTGTTTTATATATGGGTTTTGATGGTACTCTCGATCTTGAAACAGGTTCTGACCCTGCTCCATTATTCTTTGATCACGTGATTTATTGATTTATGGGTGTTCATGGTCAATCAACTTTAAAACCACCAAGGATGAAGGTGAGTGAAGTATTTGAGCCAGTCTCCATCATGACTTATAGATCTGTGCATTTTGAGTTTTGGGTATCTGTATTTGAGCTCGAGACTTATCCTTTCATGTTGGTGAGTCTGTTATTGACCTCTACCTGAGATTTTCTAAGATCTGAAACTTTACTTTGCTCGTATTTTGATTGAATACTTTGTTTTAAAACCTGAAATATGATATCCTCAGAGGATTTTTGATTTGGGTATTATTATCTCACTGTAGAGACTTTGTATTTACTTCATTTTCCTGTATTGGCCATAAAGTAGTTTCTTCTCATCTAAGTATTTACCTCTACCTCCTCTCTGTATGAGTTTCGTTTTCCTTAAGACAACTATTATTTCCTTTGCATTTGTTGAGAATATTGTGGAGATAATAGCTATGTGTTTTGTATTTAACCGAAACTCCCTTCTTTACCTTTGGCGGGCTTGCTGAATATTAAGACCTTGATAAAAGCTTCCGTTGATCTCTAAGTAATAAGTTTTATCGTTGTTTCTATTTATAAATATTGTTGTTTTGAGTTTCCCGAACTCAAAACCATGTTTAAAACCAAATGTGGCAGACTTTAGACTTTCCCTTAGAGCATGAAACAAGGGGTTTTGATTTTATATGCTTTGACATTTTGTATGAGGAGATTGCATTCTGATTTCAATGGCCATGTATAGTTTTATGAATGTTTGATAGTTTGGCATGTTTCAGGAGATGAAATAAAACTTGAAATTTCTGTACTCATCTAAAGCAATAGTTTCCATTCTGTACTTTGATATTTTCTTACTTCTGAAATTTCAGAAATGTGCTCACATGCTAATACCAAAACATTGTTTCATATTTAAGTGCATGGAAACTATAATTTTTGCTAGGAAATTCTTCTTTCTTGGGGACTATATTTGTTCTTGCTATGAAAAATCCCATGACTATAAGTTGTAAGTGGTCTCGGTTCCGTGTAAAGGTTAACCATTTGAATATAAATTCTACTCAATGATTTCATGGTGTTACAGTTGTATGCTTTCTAAAAGACATTTTGTTCCTTGAAATTAGTTAGCCTCACTTTGATAAAGTCTGTAACTAAAATATCTTGCCTGAAACACTAAATTTTTTATATGTCTCTTTCTTCAGTTCACATTTTGAATTGATCCCTTGTAACCTGTAGTTGCATTTATAATCTTTGATTTTAAAGTTGATGGTTACTTGAGGGTTTCCTCTACTTCTATTTTACTACTCACATACCTCAATATTTTCTTACCAGCCTGCCAATGTGAGTCTTTTGGAGACTCCATAAACCTTGAAATACGACTTACACCGTACATAATATCCGGCCTTGTGGTTGTCAAGTACACAAGGTTTCCATCCATCCTCTTGAACAATGTAGAATCCACGCATGCTCCATCATCTTCCTTCCTTAATTTCATTCATGTCATAACTGGTGTTGGGGATACCTTGCACTTTTCCATATTAAATCTCTTCAAAACTCCATTTGCATATTTAGATTGAGAAATAAATATATCATCATTGGATTGATGGACTTCAATCCCTAAAAAATACTTCATAAGACCCAAATCAGTCATTTCAAATTCATTATTCATTGTTGATTTGAAAGAATCTATGTTAAGAGCACCGACAAAGATTAGATCATCAACATACAAGAAAATGATTAAAATGTTACCTTGCTTGTTGACTTTGATGTACAATTTTGGCTCACAACCGCTTCTTTGTAAAGCACTTTAAATGAGATGGGAGTCAATGTGGTTGTGCCAAGATCTTGGAGTTTGCTTTGATCCATATAGTGCCTTCTTCAACCTATACACCTTGTCTTCATGACCCGGTAGCTCATAGCATTGTAGTTGTTCCACATAAACATCCTAATCTAAATAGCCCTTTAAAAATGTAGACTTTACATCCATTTGATATACATGCCACTTGTTATGGGCAGCAATAGGTAAAATAGTCCTAACTATATCCAATCAAGCAATAGGAGAAAATGTCTCATTGAAATCTATACTGCGTTGTTGTGTAAAACCCCTTGCAACTAGACTTTATTTATGATTTTTCACATTTCCATCAACATTTTGTTTAGTCTTATAAATCCATTTGACACTAATTACATTGTTGCCTTCAGGAAAATCAACCAATTCCCATGTTTGGTTCTTCTCAATGGATTTAATCTCCTCATCCATGGCCTATGCCGATATATCACTACTCACATCCTCTTCAAATGTTAATGGATCATCAATATGAGGAAATAAAGTAAAAGCTGAAAATGAATTTGTTGTGTCAACATTATACAACTCACTCAAACTCCTTGTTTTTTGTGGCATCATGCTTGCTAGAGTTGGGTCTTCAGATGAATAACTACTTGGAGTGCTATATGGTGTTACTCAAAAAATACCAATTGATGTAGATGCTGGTGTAGATGCTTGTGAAGTTATCTGCCCTGTTGGTGTGGACAACAACCTTGAAGATCTCCTTGGTGTGACTGAAGGTGTAGCTTGAGCTGCAACTTGTGGTACCATCTCCGGATTGGAAGGAGCTGCTGTTTGAATTATATTTGGTGTTGGTAACACTTCATCCACACTATTATCATAAGGGAAAACAACTGTAAATCTGATAGTCCTCTCTATGTTTCCATCCCATGCTTCATCCTCCAGGAACTGAACATCACAACTGCTTATATCTTTCCTATTGATAGGATCAAAAAACTTATATGCTTTTATTTCCTCTAAGTAACCAACAAATATACATTTTTTCCCTTATTATCCAACTTCTTTCTCAACTCATCTGAAATATGTGCATATACAACACAACCAAATACCTTCAAATGAGAAACACTATGTTTCTTTCCTATCCAAGCCTCTTGAGGAACTTTGTTCCTTACACTCTTTGTTGGGAACCTATTCATGATGTAAACAAAATTTTCCACTGCCTCAACCCAATATTTATTAGGTAGTTGTTTGGCTTCCATCATTCTATGAGCCATCTTCATGATTGTTTGGTTCTTCCTCTCCGCCACACCATTTGCTGAGGTGTATAATGGGCTATAAATTTCTTGTGTATGCCATGAGATCTGAAAAATTTTAGAAACTCATTAGATATAAATTCACCACCTCTGTATGTTCTTAAAAACTTGATGCAGTAGCCGCTTTACTTCTCCACAAGTTCCTTGAACTGTTGAAAATACGCAAATTCATCATATTTGCGTTTTAAGAAATAAACCCAAATTTTTCTTGTGAAATCATCTATAAAAGTAAGAAACTAAATGCATCCTCCTATAGACGGTGTTTGCATTTTCCCACAAATTTCTGAATTCAAAATCTCAAGTGGTGGTCTAGCTCTATTTGACTGGCCAACTGGAAATTACTCTCTATGTTGTTTTCCCATAATACATCCTTAAAAAACTCTTTCCAGTTTCTCAATTAATGGAAAACCTTTCACCATATTCTTCATATGTAGTAGTTTCAGTGCTCCAAAATATAAATTCCCAAATCTAAAATGCCATATCCAAGACTCATCCTTTACTACTGATTGAAACGATGCTTGTGTTTCTAGAGAACCATCCTTTTCTTCTTTCGAATTTCCGGAGTTGTCTTGAAAATTTCCATAGCTGTCTTGAACTTTTCCGTAGCTATCTTTTGATACTGCTGATTTTGTATGTTATTCAAAAACAAGGAAATTTTTTCAAAAATAGTAATGCAAAATAAATAATAAACACAAGAAAACCCTAGGAGAGGGATGAAAAACAACCCTAAGATGGATTTTTTTTCTAGAGTTGTGTTCCTTTACATTTTAAATTTCTTCTATTGTGATTAACATTCAATGATTGTACTTTAGTTGCTAATCAGGGATTTTAACTCATTTTAGTATCTTAGAGACATTAAAAGGGGTCAATTTTTGTGGTATTTTAAGCACCTGTTGGTACCCAAATTTAAACTCCTTCAAATGCCGAGAAGTATCATGGATTTCACAAGACGCTCAAAGGTAGATAGATTATTATATATTTCATTTTGTAGCCGAGGAAGCAATCTATCTGACTCTTTAGCACTCAGGCTTTGAAAAGGAGTGGGTATCACCTTAAGAGGATTTGATCTATCCTCACTATTTTAGGTTGTGCCTTTCAAACAAGGTAATAGAACCCTTTTGTATCCAGTTATTTCTGGAGCAGATGGAGATGTCCATCCTAATGAAGTTGTTAAGGAGACCTTGCAGAAAATATGATCAATGCAAAAAAATCTAACTCTCACGAGTTGTCACTCTAGATAGTGGAGATATTCTCTAGCAAAAGTTCAGGCTACTAAAGACATTTGAAATCATGATTGTTTCTGCTTGCTTTGGTGATGAAAATTATACATTTGTGCACACATAAGACAAACAGGGGTAGTATGGGTAGGATTATTTGTTTTTAAATAAATTTTTGTGGGAGGTGAGGCAGGATGAACTTGATTCACTGGATCCTTGAGAGCTTTTACAAAATGGAAGACCAAACCAACAGAATGTCATAGAACAACCAAAATGTTTCTTTAACCAGAATATGTGCTTCAATGGAGGCCCAAATTATCACTTTTTCATACAATATATGAGACTCTAAAACGAAAGATCAAGTTGGAATACCCAACAAAGCATCAAGATCTGAGCCAAATCACGCCTGACGTACACCCAGAGGCTTACAAACAATCTCTGTCAAATAGGGGAAAGAAAAGTGATTTTAAATCGTTTATTTCACTCCTAGATGAAGGATATTCCGAGAAATGAAATCACAGATGCCACTAAACTATCACAAGGATTGAGACCTGTGTGATTGGAACATATTTTAATACAAGATTGTAACAAGAACAAGAAAATCTATTTGCAGATATTCATAAATGAATCAAACGCATTTTGCTCAAGATCAACACATAATAACTCGATTTTTACTAAGTTTATCAATAGGAGAAAGTTTTTAGAACAATATTAGAGCTTATCAATGGCTATACACTTACAACCACCTTGACACAATCAAACTTAATACAAAATAGATATACAAGCTTCTTAGACGGCTTCTCAAAAGACAAGCTTTGTCGTAATTTCCTCTTGAGAATTTTCTTCGACCTCTAACACTCCAACCATTTGCAAGAAAAATTTGTGCCATTTATAATATTTACAATAGAGCCCCTTTTTCCCTAAAAGAAAAAAACATTTAATGTACCAATGCTTGCCATGATCTCGATCGCGATTCCTAGAATCAAATCTGTAAAAAGTTGTCAGGATTCTCATGGGGCAGATCTCTTCAAAAATCTCAGCATTTAACTCCTTCATCTGGTAGAACACTCCTCCTTCAACTTGCGAAACACTTCCACCCCTAATCTTTCAAATATGGCTTCTTGCATGCTCGGGAAAAGAAAAACGGATAATCATATCAAGCCCGATAGTCAGACCATTTTAATGGCGAAAGATGTCTCTAGATCTCGCCCACAAAACTTAGATATCAAAATTAACTCCCCTCTCTATTTTTTGTGTAGGAAATACCATCAAATCATGAGGACTCACACTTCCAGTCATGTTTTAGTAAAGTGGGGGGGGGGGGGGGGGGAATCAGATTCAAAAACTCAGCTGTCATTGATGTTTACTTTGAATTTGGGTCGTCCACGTGGAAGATTCAATTTTAAAACAGGCCTGGGGTTTCCTTTGGTTTTTTATAACCTTTGGAAAAATGTAAAATTTTCACATTTTATTCCACACCTCCGCCCTTGAGAAATAATCCTTACACGTGTCCTAAGGTGGGTCCCAACGGAACCACGGCCAAATAATGCTATTTCACCTCTTTCTTCGAAAATGGAAAATTTTCCAAGTTTTCCCCATAGCTCCGCCCTTCAAAAGTGGGCCTGACACGTGTCCTAATGTGGATCCTAGCGGAACCACGCTTCCTTTTTTACCTTTAACTCTTTTCTCCCAAAAGGAAATTTTTCCAAATTTCCCCCGAGAGTCCGCACCTCTGCCGTTGACTTGCGCAAGCTTTGACCTTTCCTCTACCAGGCTTGTGGGTCATTTTGATGTTTTAATCTTTTGAATATCAGGGGGCAAAAAATCCAAGTTACCCCAGATGGTTTGTCTCCCCGCCCCTTTGACTTAAAAAAAACTTTGACTGATCCTTTGTCGGGTTTTCGGACCAATTTTGATAACTTAACCCTATTGAGCATAAGAGGCAAAAATTCTAAGTTGCCCCTGATAGTCCGCTTCCCCGCCCCTTCTGACTTTTCAAACTGCCATGCGTCACAATGGCGCACCTTGAGATGGTCTCCAAAATTTGACACATTGGAAGAGCACAGGCTCACCACGTGTCCTGGCCTGGCAAAGTTTGTTTCAAGGCATGAAGCCCAGCGGAAGGTGCCATGTGTCAGGATCCGAGGCAGTCTCTTTTGTCTGCTGAAAAGTCCAAGCAAAATTAAAAGTGAGAAAAGGCCTCCAAGTGTCCTCCTGGTGCTTCTTTAAAATGAAACTGAATGAGTGCGGGCTCGCCACATGTTCTTGTTTTTTGCCAAACTATTTTGGCTCTATAAAAAATAAATTAAGTCTAGGAAAAGCAAAAGAAACCTCCACGTGTCTTCCCAGTGCTACTCCAAGGCCAAACCAAAAAAGTAGATCTTCAAATGAGTTTCGTTCTTCCACGTGGACAAATCTTTAAGTTGAGGATTTTCATAGAATTTTTTAAGTACCCAGCTGAGCCGCGTCTAAAAAAAAGAGGTCACGTTTCCTAATGGTGAAAGGATGCAAATTTGACCAGGAGAAACACCTGTCAAACCGTAAAATGCTGAAAAATGACCATTTGAGCCCGAAATGAAATTTTCTCCAAGGATAAAGAATTTAGGACTATTACAAGGCTCAAAATACATTCCTCAGAGTTACATCAACTCATTTTTATTCATGTATTCAAGACAAAATGACAAGGGCAGCAAATCTCAACTGTAAAAATGGAAAGAATAGGAAAGCCTGAGTTTTTGAATGAATATAGGATGGGAGACCCAAATTACAGACCCCTTCAGAGGATGGGAGAAACAAGGAGATAAATATGGACCATACATGATCATTGGCTCAAGGAAAGATTACTTATGGAAAAAAAAGGAAAGCAGAGACTTCTCAGGCACAGCACGGGGAAATAAAATATGAAAGAGACCGTAAATCAATAGATTTTCTAAGGTAAAAGTGGCGCGAGACTATTTTGAGCACCAAAATCTGCCTTGTATGATCTCTTTCTCTTTGAATCCCAAACATACAAAAAGCCCACTTCTTGTGCTCAGGGATCCTAAGCAACTCAACAATTGGGACGGGAATTTTGATATGACTCAAGACTTGGGTAATGTCATATGGAGCAAATTTGGGTAAAGCAACACTAGGAGAAAGATTGGAAAATTCATCAGATGGAATGTGATTCTTTTCATTCTGGGCATGGGAAGGAACAAAATTTTTGCTTGGGGAAACAAGCTCTCTTCCAGATGCATTTTTCTTTGGGGTTTCTTTGGTAAGCAATGGAAATTTTGACCTGGCTTGTGGCCCCTTGGCAGCTTTTCTTCTGGTATTGTGCTCCTTTTCTTGGGTAACTACAACATTCATTAATAGCTTTCTATCTTCTTCTGAAGGAACTCCCCCATCATACTTTTAAATCATCAATGCCCTCAAGTATTATAAATTATTAGTGGGAAATTCAGAATCTTATACTGTATCTACTTATAAAGTATGAGAGGGGGGAAGGAGAGGTACCCAGTGGATGCAATCCCAAAAAATAGCAGCAATTCTAGCACTTATTACCTCAGTTGAAGTTGCTTCCATTGGTTAACTTGCAAGGATCTCCATCATGCAGGCATCATCATCATCAACTTCTTCTTCTTCTTCTTGATGATCTTATTCACATGGAGCATGTGGCGTGAAACATCTGTCACACCAATCAATGACATTTGTCTCCTCCACAACAACAACTCTGGCAGCCAAAGGATCAAGCACCACTTTGTTTTCCCTACCTTGGGGCTACCTATTTCCAAATCCAACAAGTCCCTTCCCTCTGTCATTAGGTCTTTGGTGTTTTGTGAACTTGTCTTGGCTTTGTTTCTTGTGTTGACCTTGTGAGCTATGCCCAATTCCTTTCTCATCCCAAGCTAGTTTGTAGGAGATTTCTTTGACAGCCCCTGCCAAATTTTTCACAACTTCCTCCAAATCATCAGCTTTACTTGCTTGAGGTTTTTCTGGGTTAACCAGCTTCACACCATCCCTCTTAGGAGGTTTTCCAATTGCCTTGATATTGTTCTCTATTTGCAATGCATCTGAATATTTTTTCATACATGATTCTTCACATGGCCTTAGCCTAATAGGAAATCTCTTCAAGGTCTTATTAAACCTTGTGTTGAAATCATGTACTGACTCATTAGGATTCTTTTCAATTTTTTCAAATTCTATCGAAAGAAACCTAAGGTCCGTTCTATCACCATATTACAATCTAAATGCCTTGTTCATCTCAGTCTAAGAATCAATAGAGTTATCTGGCAAAGCCTTATACCAATCCCTAGCATCCTCTTCCAAAGTATGGATAAACAACTTGATATATAGATCTTCAAGTTCAATCTCAAATTCTTCCATCATGTTGATAAAAAGATTTAAATGCTGATCACCAGTTACAAAATTGTTTCCTTGGAACTTTCGTAGTTTGTTGCTTACATCTTGAGGAACTACATTTGGATAACCAGCCATTCCCACAAAATTTATAAGACCAAAAGTGTTTACAACAAATGGAGGTCTGGGAGGGGGTTGTGCCATATTTATTTGAGGAAATGACCCTAGAGGGGTAACAAGTTGATAAGGGGTAGAAGGTCTTTGAAACACAAGAGTATAATTTTCAAAATGGATACCCCATAAAGGCCTTGTTTCTTGGAAATAGCTATCAACTTCAAAAAAGACAGGTGCAGAATGAGAAGCAAACTTTTCAAAATCAAATGAAGGTCCCTCTCCAGTTGGAGAATTCAATTCCACAAAGAGGCTACCTAGTTTAGAATTAATCGAATTGTAGTATTCAATAATAGGATGATCACTTTAATAAATGGATATCTCCCTTCTTGTCTGTTGATCTCCAATAGCTCTCCAGGGTTTTCTTCCTTTTGATTTTGCTTTTCCTAGCTCTGTAAATAGTGTCCTAACAGGATCCCTAGCAAAGAAAGACCTTATTCCTTCCATCTTTGAAAAGGTTAGTAACAAATCTCACTTGACAGAGGTTAAGACATTGGTATTCATTAAGAATTAGATCAACAGGAAGTCGCCACTAAGAATTTCCACATTAGCTGTGTAAATGCACTAAATATGATCTGTCAAATGTTTGACCACACTAGGAACTGGAAATGGAAAGATTCTTACCTTTCTTTACCAAAATTTATCGGTGAATACTAGTGCAAAAACTTATAGAGACTGGAAAAGTTGCATATAACACCAAGGTCTGAGTGTGAACTAAAGTCTTCGAAAATAGCGCCAGAGGCATGTTGGTACCCAAATTTAATCTCCTACAAAGGCTGAGAATATTTGAAAAAGTCACTCAAAGGAAGATAGATGATTATATATGTCATTTTGTAGCCGAGGAAGCAATATATATATAACTTTTTAGCACTCGGGATTTGAAAAGAAGTGGGTAGCACCTTAAGAGGATTTGATCTATCCTCATTATTTTAGGTTGTGCCTTTCAACCAAGGTAAGAGAACCCTTTTGTAGCCTATTGTTTATGGAGGAGATGGAGATGTCCTTCCTAATGAAGTTGTTTAGGAGAACTTGTAGAAAATATGATCAATGCAACAAAATATAACTCTCACGAGTTGTCACTCTAGATAGTGGAGATATTCTCTAGGAAAAGTTCAGGATACTAAAGACATTTGGAATCCCGATTGTTTCTGCATGCTTTGGTGATGGAAATTATGCATTTTTGCACACACAGGACAAACATGGGTAGTATGGGTAGGATTAGTTGTTTTTAAATAAATTTTAGTGTGAGGTGAGACACGATGAACTTGATTCACCATATCCTTGAGAGCTTTTACAAAATGGAAGACCAAACCAACAGAATGTCACAGAACAGCTAAAATATTTCTTTAACTAGAATATGTGCTTCAATTGAGGCCCATATTAGCACTTTTTCATACAATCTATGAGACAGTAACACAAAAGCTCAAGTTGGAAGATCCAACAAAGAATCAAGATCTGAGCCAAATCACCCCTGACGTACACCCAGAGGCTTACAAACAATCTCTGTCAAACAGGGGAAAGAAAAGTGATTTTAAATCGTTTATTTCACTCCCAGATGAAGGCTCTTCCGAGAAATGAAATTACAGAAGCCACTAAACTGTCACAAGGATTGAGACCTATGTGATTGGAACATATTTAAATACAAGATTGCAACAAGAACATGAAAAGCTATTTGCAGACATTTAGAAATGAAACACATGCATTTTGCTCAATATCAACACAGAATAACTCGAGTTTGACTAAGTTTATCAGCAGGGGAAAGTTTCTAGAACAATCTCAGAGCTTTTCAATGGCTGTACACTTGCAACCACCTTGACACAATCAAACTTAATACAAAAGAGATGTACAGGCTTCTCAGACAGCTTCTCAAAAGACATGCTTTGTCAAATTTTCATCTTGGAAATTTTCTTCGACCTCTAACACTCAAACCATTTGCAAAAAAATAATTTTCCATTTATAACATTTACAATAGAGCCCCTTTTGTCCCTAAAGACAAAAACATTTAATGTACCAGTGCTCACCATGATCTCGATCGCGATTCCCAGAATCAGATCTGCAAAAAAATTTCAGTTGCTCATGGGGTAGATCTCTTTGAAAATCTCAGCATTCAACTCCTTCATCTGGTAGAACACTCCTCCTTCAACTTGCCTACCACTTCTACCTCTAATCTGTCAAATCTGGCTTATTGCGTGCTCGAACGAAGAAAAATGAAAAATCATATCGATTCCGATACTCAAACCATTTTAATGACAAAAGATGTCTCCAGATCTCTCCCACCAAACTTAGATATCACAATTAACTACTCTCTCAGTTTGGCATGTAGGAAATACCAAGAAATCATGAGGACTCACACTTCTAGGCATGTTTCAGTAAAATGGGGGGAAAATCAGATTCAGACACTCAACTACCGTTGATCTTTACTTTGAATTTGGGCCATCCACGTGGAAGATTTAATTTTAAAATGGGCCCAGGGGTTTCCTTTGACTTTTTACAACCTTTGGAAAAATGTAAAATTTTCACATTTTGTTCTGCACCTCCACCCTTGAGAAATAATCCTGACACGTGTCCTAAGGTGGGTCCCAACAGAACCGCAGCCAAATTCTACTTTTTTACCTCTTTTTTAGAAAAGGCAAAATTTTCCAAGTTTTAACCGCAGCTCCGCCCTTGAAAAAGTGGGCCTGACACATGTCCCAATGTGGGTCCCAGCGGAACCACACTTCCTTTCTTACCTTTAACTCTTTTCTCCCAAAAGGAATTTTTTTCAAATTTCCCCCAACAGTCCGCACCTCCGCCATTGACTAGAGAAAGATTTGACCTTTCCTCTATCAGGCTTGTGGGCCATTTTGATGTTTTAATCTTTTGAATATCAGGGGGAAAAAAATCCAAGTTACCCCCGATGGTCCGCCTCCACACCCCTTTGACTTGAAACAAATTTTGATTGATCCTTTTTCGGGTTTTCAGGCCATTTCTGATATCTTAACCCTGTCGAGCATAAGAGGCAAAAATTCTAAGTTGCCCCCGATGGTCTGCTTCCCCACCCCTTCTGAATTTTCAAACTACCAGACATCAAAATAGTGCACCTTGAGATGGTCCCTAAAATTTAAGACCTTGGAAGAGCACAGGCTCACCACGTGTCCTGACCCGACAAAGTTTTTTTGAAGGCTTGAAGCCCAGCGGAAGGTACCATGTGTCAGGATCCAAGGCAGTCTCTTTTGGCCGCAAAAAAGTCCAAGAAAAATGCAAAGTGAGAAGAGGCCTCCAAGTGTCCTCCTCGCGCTTCTTTAAAATGAAACTGAATGAGCGCGGGCTCGCCGCATGTCCCTGTTTTCTGCTAAACTATTTTGGCTGCATAAAAAAAAATTTAAGTCAGGGAAAAGTAGCAAAAACCTCCACGTGTCTTCCCGATGCTACTCTAAGGCCAAACCAAAAAGTAAATATTCAAACAAGCATCATTTCTCCACATGGATAAATCTCTAAGTTGAGGTTTTTCATAGAATTTCTGAAGTACCCAGCTAAGCCGCGTCTAACCAAAAGAGGCCATGTTCCCTGATGGTGCAAGGATGTAAATTTGACTGGGAGAAACGCCCATAAAACTTTAAAATGCATAAAAATGACAATTTGAGCCCGGAGATGAAATTTTCTCCAAGGATAAAGAATTTAGGACTATTACAAGGCTCAAATACGTTCCTCAGAGTTACATCCACTCTTTTTTCTTCATGTATTATTCAAGGCAAAATGACAAGGGTGACAAATCCTGACTGTAAAAATGGAAAGAATGGGAAAGCCCAAGTTTTTGAATGAATAGAGGACGGGAGACCCAAATTACATACCCCTTCAGAAGATGAGAGAAACGAGGAGACAAATATGGACCCATACGTGATCACCATCTCAAAGAAAGATTAATTATGGCAACAAAAGTAAAGTAGAGACTTCTCAGGAACAACACTAGGAAATAAATTATGGCAGAGGCCGTAAATAAATAGATTTTCAAAGGCAAAAATGGGGCGATACTATTTTGAGCACCAATAGCACGCACAACGTCTACCAAATACTGCTACAAGGAGGTAGAAAAACAACACAGTTATTCCACCCGATTAAATGTTTGCAAGTTAAATATAATAATACATGCTTAAGAAATGAAGCCCTAATTGAAACCTCTAGTACTAAGAAATGATCTTCTGCATGTGATGTAACCTTGTAAAGGGCTAGGGGAGTTTTTGAATGATGTGTGTAGGCATAAATTTGGCTGAATAAATTTGAGAAATTGTTTTACCAATGGGGTGCTTTGTTGTAATCTCCTAGTTAGTCCAAATATGTGAAGTGTGAGGTTGCTAGAATATTGAGTTAAGGGAATGTATTTCTATAGGTATATTTTTTGACAAGACTTCATTCTCAAATTCCACATCACTAATTAGGTTATTTTTTTTATTAATAAATTTCACTGTTAGAGTTTTTCAGATGAAGTTGGGTGACTTTTCTCGCCATGAACATGTTTTGTGCATGCACAATGAAATTTTCTATTAAATATGGTATCAAACAATTTTTATCCTATTTTATGAGGGAAATATGAGGATCTACAGAGTCTACAGACAACAATAGACAACAATATAAGAATAAAACATAGTAGATTTATAGAAAGATTTGGAACAGTGAATGAAAAGAAAAACTACAGAAATTAATAATAAAAAAATAAACAAACAATCTTGGCTTCAAATAACACAGATCTAGGCTTCAAATTGCATCAACAATACATTTATATTCTCCTGAAATAAACAAAAGCTACAGCTGCACACAAAACTTTCATTCATACAATAACAACTTGATAATGTAATTTTTCTTTTAGCAAAACTAGTCCAGACCTGAGCTGGGATTGCTCACACTTTTTCTCTTCTCCTAAATATGATTTTTCACTCTACTATTACACAAAAAAACATGAGACTTTAATAACATTCACCTACACAAACACTTTCCTTACAAAGCAGCACAAAATCTCTGACAAGAGATAATCGAGGAGATTTTCAACCAAAAAATAAATATGTAGCTATCATAATTAAATACAAATCTGAGATGTCAGAGAACTAAATCTGGAGGAAGACATAAATTAGTTTCACATTTAATACTCAGTTGATTTTTCCAATACTCCCCCTTAATTATGAATAGCTGGAGATCATCAAAAATTTGTATCAAGTTTGCTCAAAAACTGTTGTAACATTTCCGGAGTTTACTAGCATTTTTCTGGAGCCGCTCACTTGTGCAAAATCAAAAACTCCTAAGCCACTTCATGAATACTCAAATGTTTCTTTTGCCAATGGTTTTGTAAATATGTCAACCAACTGATCTTCAGACCTACAAAAAACAAGGCAAATTTCTTTGTTGCTTACAAGCTCTCTTATAAAATTGTACCTCATATCAATATGATTAGTTCTCTTGTGAAACACATGATTTTTAGATAATGCTATGGCTGAACTATTATCATAGAATATTGTAGTGGCTTCTTTTTAATCACGCATCAAATCTTTCAACATCCTTCACATCTAAACAGCTTGCAACACTACTGGTTGTCACATACTCAGGTTCAGCGTCAGCTGAAGAAAGTGTCACAATGGGTTGTTTCTTCGATGCCCATGACAAAACACTTGTAACAAAGTAAAAAGTATACCCAGAAGTAATTTTTATATCATCTATGTTGCCCCCACAATCACTATCAGCGTACCCAACAAGACTAAGCTCATTTGAAGCAGAATACAATATACCAAAACCTATTTTACTACTCACATACCTCAATATTTCCTTACTGGCCTGCCAATGTGAGTCTTTTGCAGACTCCATAAACCTTGAAATACGACTTACACCGTACATAATATCCGGCCTTGTGGTTGTCAAGTACACAAGGTTTCCATCCATCCTCTTGAACAATGTAGAATCCACGCATGCTCCATCATCTTCCTTGCTTAATTTCATTCATGTCATAACTGGTGTTGGGGATACCTTGCACTTTTCCATATTAAATCTCTTCAAAACTTCATTTGCATATTTAGATTGAGAAATAAATATATCATCATTGGATTGATGGACTTCAATCCCTAAAAAATACTTCATAAGACCCAAATCAGTCATTTCAAATTCATTATTCATTGCTGATTTGAAAGAATCTATGTTACTCACCGGTAAAGATTAGATCATCAACATACAAGAAAACGATTAAAATGTTACCTTGCTTGTTGAATTTTATGTACAATTTTGACTCACAACTGCTTCTTTGTAAACAACTTTAAATGAGATGGGAGTCAATGTGGCTTTACCAAGCTCTTGGAGCTTGCTTTGATCCATAGAGTGCCTTCTTCAACCTATACACCTTGTCTTCATGACCCGGTAGCTCATAGCCTTGTGGTTGTTCCACATACACTTCCTCCTCTAAATAGCCCTTTAAAAATGTATACTTTACATCCATTTGATATACATGCCACTTGTTATAGGTAGTAATGGCTAAAATAGTCCTAACTGTATCCAATCAAGCAACAAGAGAAAATGTCTCATTGAAGTCTATACCTTGTTGTTGTGTAAAACCCCTTGCAACTAGCCTTTCTTTATGATTTTGCAAATTTCCATCAACATTTTGTTTAGTCTTATAAATCCATTGTACACTAATTAAATCCTTGCCTTCAGGAAAATCAACCAATTCCCATGTTTGGTTCTTCTCAATGTATTTCATCTCCTCATCCATGGCCTGTGCCGATATATCACTACTCACAGCCTCTTCAAATGTTAATGGATCATCAATATGAGGAAATAAATTAAAAGCTGAAAATGAATTTGTTGTGTCAACATTATACAACTCACTCAAACTCCTTGTTTTTTGTGGCATCATGCTTGCTAGAGTTAGGTCTGGAGATGAAGAACTACTTGGAGTGCTAGATGGTGTTACTCCAAGGATACCAATTGATGTAGATGCTGGTGTAGATTCTTGTGAAGTTATTTGCCCTGTTAGTGTGGACAACAACCTTGAAGATCTCCTTGGTGTGACTGAAGGTGTAGCTTGAGCTGCAACTTGTGGTACCATCTCGAGATTGGAAGGAGCTGTTTGAATTATATTTGGTGTTGGTAACACTTCATCCACACTATTATCATAAGGGACAACAACTACAAATCTTATAGTCCTCTCTATGTTTCCATCCCATGCTTCATCCTCCAAGAACTGAACATCACAGCTTCTTATATCTTTCCTATTGATAAGATCAAAAAACTTATATGCTTTTACTTCCTCTAAGTAACCAACAAATATACATTTTCTCCCTTATTATCTAACTTCTTTCTCAACTCATCTGAAATATGTGAATATGCAACACAACCAAATACCTTCAAATGAGAAACACGATGTTTCCTTCCTGTCAAAGCCTCTTGAGGAACTTTGTTCCTTACGCTCTTTGTTGGGAACCTATTCATGATGTAAACAGAAGTTGCCACTGCCTCAACCCAACATTTATTAGCTAGGTGTTTGGCTGCCATCATTCTATGAGCCATCTCCATAATTGTTCGGTTCTTCCTCTCCACCACACCATTTGCTGAGGTGTATAATGCGCTGTAAATTTCTTGTGTATGCCATGAGATCTGAAAATTTTTAGAAACTCATTAGATATAAATTCACCACCTCTGTATGTTCTTAAAAACTTGATACAGTAGCTGCTTTACTTCTCCACAAGTTCCTTGAACTGCTGAAAATATGCAAATGCATCATATTTACGTTTTAAGAAATAAACCCAAGTTTTTCTTGTGAAATCATCTATAAAAGTAAGAAAATAAATGCATCCTCCTATAGACGGTGTCGGCACTTTCCCACAAATATCTGAATTCAAAATCTCAAGTGGTGGTCTAGCTCTATTTGACTGGCCAACCAGAAATTACTCTCTATGTTTTTTTCCCATAATACATCATTCACAACCTCTTTCCAGTTTCTCAATTAATGGAAAACCTTTCACCATATTCTTCATATGTAGTAGTTTTAGTGATCCAAAATATAAAAGTCTAAATCTAAAATGTCATATCCAAGACTCATCCTTTACTATTGATTGAAATGATGCTTGTGTTTCTACAGAACCATCCTTTTCTTCTTTAGAGTTTCCGGAGTTGTCTTGAACATTTCCATAGCTGTCTTGAACTCTTCTGTAGCTATCTTTCGATACTGCTGATTTTGTATCTTATTCAAAAATAAGGAAAGTTATTAAAAAATAGTAATGCAAAATAAAAAATAAACACAAGAAAACCCTAAGAGAGGGATGCAAAACAACCCTAAGATGGATATTTTTTCTAGAGTTGTGTTCCTTTACATTTTAAATTTATTCTATTGTGAATAAAATTAAATGATTGTAGTTGTGTTGCTAATCAGGGAGTTTAACTCATTTTAGTTTCTTAGAGGCATTAAAAGGGGCCAATGTTTGTGTTATTTTAAGCACCTGTTGGTACCCAAATTTAATCTCCTTCAAAGGCCGATAAGCATCATGGATTTCACAAGACGCTTAGAGGTAGATAGATGATTATATATGTCATTTTGTAGCCAGGGAAGCAATCTATCTAAATTTTTAGCACTCAGGGTTTGAAAAGGAGTGGGTATCACCTTAAGAGGATCTGATCTATCCTCACTATTTTAGGTTGTGCCTTTCAAACAAGGTAAGGATCTGATTTTGTATCCTTTTATTTCTGGAGGAGATGGAAATTTCCTTCCTAATGAAGTTGTTAAGGAGACCTTGCAGAAAATATGATCAATGCAAAAAAATCTAACTCTCACGAGTTGTCACTCTAGATAGTGGAGATTTCTCTAGGAAAAGTTCAGGCTACTAAAAACATTTGAAATCCTGATTGTTTCTGCATGCTTTGGTGATGAAAATTATACATTTGTGCACACATAAGACAAACAGGGGTAGTATGGGTAGGATTAGTTGTTTTTAAATAAATTTTTGTTGGAGGTGAGGTAGGATGAACTTGATTCACCGGATCGTTGAGAGCTTTTTCAAAATGGAAGACCAAACCAACAGAATTTCATAGAACAACTAAAATGTTTCTTTAACCAGAATATGTGCTTCAATGGAGGCCCAGATTAGCACTTTTTCATACAATCTATGAGACTCTAACACGAAATCTCAAGTTGGAAGACCCAACAAAGCATCAAGATCTGAGACAAATCATGCCTGAGGTACACCCAGAAGCTTACAAACAATCTCTGTCAAATAGGTGAAAGAAAAGTGATTTTAAATCATTTATTTCACTCACAGATGAAGGATCTTCCAAGAAATGAAATCACAGATGCCACTAAACTGTCACAAGGATTGAGACCTACATGATTGGAACATATTTTAATACAAGATTGCAACAAGAACAAGAAAAGCTATTTACAGATATTCCGAGATGAATAACTCAAGTTTAACTAAGTTTATCAGCAGGGGAAAGTTTTTAGAACAATCTCAGAGCTTGTCAATAGATGTACACTTGCAACCACATTTACATAATCAAACTTAATACAAAAGAGATATACAGGCTTCTCAGACGGCTTCTCAAAAGACAGGCTTTTTAAAAATTTCCTCTTGAGAATTTTCTTCGACCTCTAACACTCCAACAATTTGTATGAAATTTTTTTTCCATTTATAACATTTACAATAGAGCCCCTTTTTCCCCAAAAGACAAAAACATTTAATGTACCAATGCTCGTCATGATCTCGATCACGATTCCTAGAATCAGATCTGTAAAAAGTTCTTAGGTGCTCATGGGGCAGATCTCTTCAAAAATCTTAGCATTCAACTCCTTCATCTAGTATAACACTCCTCCTTCAACTCGCCAACCATTTCTGCCCCTAATCCGTCAAATCTGGCTTCTTGCTTGCTCGGGAGATGAAAAACGGAGAGTCATATCAAGCCCTATAGTCAAACCATTTTAATGGCGAAAGATGTCTCCAGATCTCGCCCACAAAAACTTAGAAATCAAAATTAACTCCCCTCTCTATTTGGTGTGTAGGAAATACCAAGAAATCATGAGGACTCGTACTTCCAGGCGTGTTTCAGTAAAATGTGGGAGGGGGGGAAATCAGATTCAGACACTCAGCTGTCATTGATCTTTACTTTGAATTTGGGACGTCCACGTGGAAGATTCAATTTAAAAATGGGCCCGGGGGATTCCTTTGGCTTTTTACAACCTTTGGAAAAATGTAAAATTTTCACATTTTGTTCCTCACCTTCACCCTTGAGAAATAAGCCTGACACATGTCCTAAGGTGGGTCCCAACGGAACCGCAGCCAAATAATGCTATTTTACCTCTTTCTTGGAAAATAGAAAATTTTCCAAGTTTTCCCCATAGCTCCGCCCTTAAAAAGTGGGCCTAACACATGTCCCAATGTGGATCCTAGCGGAACCACGCTTCCTTTTTTACCTTTAACTCTTTTCTCCCAAAAGGAAATTTTTCCAAATTTCCCCCGAGAGTCCGCACCTCCGCCATTGACTGGAAAAAGCTTTGACCTTTCCTCTACTAGGCTTTTGGGCCATTTTGATGTTTTAATCTTTTGAATATCAGGGGACAAAAAATCCAAGTTACCGCACATGGTTTTTTTCCCCGCCCCTTTGACTTAAAACAAACATTGACTGATCCTTTGTCGGGTTTGTGGGCCATTTTTTATAACTTAACGCTATTGAGCATAAGAGGCACAAATTCTAAGTTTCCCCTGATAGTCCACTTCCCCGCCCCTTCTGACTTTTCAAACGGCCATGCATTACAATGGCGCACCTTGAGATGGTCCCCAAAATTTGAGACATTGGAAGAGCACGGGCTCGCCACGTGTCCCGGCCCGAAAAAGTTTGTTTGAAGGAATGAATCCCAGAGGAAGGTGCCATGTGTCAGGATCTGAGGTAATCTCTTTTAGCTGCTGAAAAGTCCAAGAAAAATTAAAAGTGAGCAAAGGCCTCCAAGAGTCCTCCTAGCACTTCTTTAAAATGAAACTGAATGAGTTCGGGCTCGCCACATGTCCTTGTTTTCCGCTAAACTATTTTGGATCTATAAAAAAAAAATTTAAGTCTGGGAAAAGCAGTAGAAAACTCCATGTGTCTTCCTAGCGCTACTCAAAGGCCAAACCAAAAAATTAGATCTTCAAACGAGTTTCATTCTTCCACATGGAAAAATATTTAAGTTGAGGATTTTCATAGAATTTTTGAAGTACCCAGCTGAGCTGCATCCAACCAAAAGAGGCCGCATTCCCTGATGGTGCAAGGATGCAAATTTGACCAGGAGAAACGCCCGCCAAACCCTCAAATGCAGAAAAATGACCATTTGAGCCCGGAGATGAAAATTTCTCCAAGGATAAAGAATTTAGGACTATTACAAGGCTCAAAATACATTCCTCAGAGTTACATCAACTCATTTTTCTTCATGTATTCAAGGAAAAATGGACAAGGGTAGCAAATCCTGACTGTAAAAATGGAAAGAATGGGAAAGCTTGAGTTTTTGAATGAATAGAGGATAGGATACCCAAATTATAGACCCCTTCATAGGATGAGAGAAACAAGGAGATAAATATGGACCCATACGTGATCACCAGCTCAAGGAAATATTATTTATGGAAAAAAAAAAAGAAATCAGAAACTTCTCAGGCACAGTACGGGGAAATAAAATATGACAGATGTTGTAAATCAATAGATTTTCAAAGGAAAAAGTGGGGTGAGACTATTTTGAGCACCAACATTTGCCTTGTATGATCTCTTCCTCAATATGGAATGCTAGGTAAATTAAGAAATGGTACACTCATGGCTACAAGTAATATAGTTGATGTTGTGCAAGTAGGGTTGTGAATCTGTTGTTAGCGAGGTCCCCGGTGATAGATCCTCTTCTTCCCATCCTCTGTAGATGTGAAGGAAAGACGGGCTTGTAGTGTTGTTTTCTGTACATATCATAGTTTCCCTTGATTTAATTTTAGTATCTTATTTTAGTGATGTATGTTCCGTGTATTAATTACACTCAGCATTGTGGTGTAATTTCCACTTTTACCAGGTTAATTGGTTTAAGTATCTTGTTTAAGTTAATTAACCTTGTTACTAGAAATAATTATATATGATTATTTAGAATAGATTCATTTATTATATTAGATGGGTCTTTGGGTTATTGTACTGTATTTTGAGTGCTTCGTGATCTTGAGGGTTGCACCTTCAGTTTCCTTTCATGGAATATTCATAGATTTGCGAATTTAAGGGCCAATTTACATGGAGGCTTCATGGGACAAGTCTAGAAACTTGATCCCACACCTCTAGGAAATTACTATACCAATAGGGAGCTATATGATTACCCATTCATAGCTGCTAAATCTCCCCATTCCCATGTGTTTTCTACTAGTCAAATCACAGTGACCATTTATCTTAGTCACTGATTCTTCTCATAGCCAGTTATCCACACATTTTGTCCATTAGGTTGGTTGTGTTTTTGTGTTGAGTGTGTAAGAGTCTTGTCATTTCTCTCAACCACCAATTTATTGTGCCTTTGGGTTGAGGTTTGACTTGTGAGGTGGATTCGAGGATAACTAATGTGGCATCCTACATGAAGCCACCTCACCCCCTTCTTCTTTTTTTCTATATATGCAAGTTTATTTGTTTGTTTGGGGGTTACTTCATTTTATTGTTCTCTTGTATTTTTTGGAGTTAGAGAGTTTAGTGAGTGCTTGTTGAAGTTTTGAATATTTGGAATTAGATTGAGCTTGAAAGAGCTTCGATGGTGAATCTTTGTTCAAGTTCTTATAATGGAAAGGTAGGAATTACACCCTTGTTTTACTTATTTTATTTTATGTGTGGATTGCATGCAAGAGATTGGTTTGTGTGCTCGTTGGGATCATGTGTAGAATGCATAAGTATGGTGTAGGAGAAGGTTATGGGTATTTTCTATTGTAGGGAGGCATAAGAGTTTTATTTCATGTTTTAGGAGGGAGTTGGGTTGGGTGCCCCACCTTTGATAAGAAAAATACTTATTTTTATTACTTGGTTCTTTTGAGGGAGACATAAGAGATTATAGGGAGGAATAAGAGAATGTGGGAGGCATAAGAGGGTCTTGAGGGAGACATAAGAGTTTTGTAGGGGTTTTGAGATGTATTTTGCAGGGTTGTAAGGTGGGAACAATATCCCATTGGTAGGCATAAGTGATCTCCTCATAGATCCTTGCTCCATTGGCTTTGAGTTTTCAAGCCTTGTGTATTTTGAAAGTTACATTATTGTGATTGTTATCTTGTGTTTTAATGTGTGTTAAATGGTTGTAAAATTTTGTATTGTGATGTGGAAGCATTGGGTTATCTATCATGAGTTGTATCCATTCTTTATCATATTTTGGTTAGGGCTTGGGGGACTGTTGACATTAAAATTTTCCTCCGTAATTTCTATTTTATTAATGTATGTATTAGGAATAGGATGTTGTTAAGTATAATTAGTAGTGGCGTCCAATAGAAGATAACGACGCCGTCAGTACAGTGCCGCTAATAATGTAGAGTACGGTAACAGTCAAAGTACAATAAGAATGTTATAAAAAGTAAATATTTTTCGTAAGTGGTCCGATAATGTTAAAATGTCAAAGTTGGGATAAGTAGAGAAGTAGGGTCTACATGATTAGGAATTAGAAATATTATATTTGTAATAAGGACAACGAGTGATCTCATAAATATTTTGTATATTTTATTTGTGGAGAAGTCTAAAAAGGTGGAACCCATGTGAGATGATAAGGTTTATCTTATCTTAAAAGATAAGCCTACATGTAAAGGCAAGAGTTTAGGCATGGAATATGATTGGCCAGAAGATATTTCCTATCCTATCTTAGAGATAAGGTGGATAAGCCTGAATTCCTATAAATAAAGAGGCCATCCCCCCTCATTTAGCATAGAGAGAAGTAGTGAGAAATATTGTATGAATAAGTGTGTAAAGGAATCCATCATTTTGAAGGTGTGTTAAAGAAGCCATTAAGAGGTGTAATTGTGAAGTTTCTACCATAGTTATTGTTTGAAGGCAAGTGAAGTTAATAACACTTGAAGAACCTCATGGGTGAGATTGTAACAATTTCATGTTGATATTATAATTTACACTGATATTTCAGATTTATCACTATTCCTTCTTATCATAGTCTATGGTATTCTTGTGTTATGTTTGTTGTTGTGTTTCGAGATTACATCCACCAAACTAAGAGCTGTGCATTAGTTAATAATCATAGCACGAGGAGTTCCCGGTGAAGAATTATCATAGTGCCAGATTGGTGTTGACATTTTGGTTCCATT
Organism: Taxus chinensis; assembly: GCA_019776745.2. Lineage (NCBI taxonomy): Eukaryota > Viridiplantae > Streptophyta > Pinopsida > Cupressales > Taxaceae > Taxus > Taxus chinensis. The sequence goes on from CM034155.1 coordinate 185,867,633, forward strand.
GCCGGGACCATTCCTCGTTGGTGTATTTTCTGGAGAAATATTCCCACTTAGTTAGAAAACATTTGGAGGGTAACCTTGTTTTTACTGTGCATAGTAGTTACCATGGTAAAGTCACTTTTTACCGTGAATAGTATTTACCGTAGTAAAGTCACTTTTTACTGTGAATAGTATAAACCGTAGTAACTTCACTTTTTACTGTGAATAGTGTTTACCACAGTAAAGTCAGTTTTTACCGTAGTAACTTCACTTTTTACTGTGAATAGTGTTTACCATAGTAAAGTCAGTTTTTACCGCAGTAAGTCAAGTTTTACCATAGTTTACCGTGGTCATTTCTATTTTCTATTATAGTGATTCCAATTATTTGTGCACATAAGTCTCGTTGATTGTACTTGTGGGTTGGTATTTCACTATGGTTCCTTCTAGAAATCGGGAAGATTCCTGTTTTTTCAGCCCAATCTAATGAAGATGCTTCCTCTTTCATTCAAGAGTTTAAATGATCTTGTATTTGTAATGGCCTTATAAGAAGGGAACAATGGACTGAATTTTTTCCTACCTTTTTGGATGGTTCAGCCCTTAGGTGGTTTGAAACACTAGGTGATAATGTGAAAAACTCATAGGATTTATTGACTGAAAGTTTTCTTGAAGAATTTGGTGAATAACATAAATATGCAGATCTCATGATCGATATCACAAAGCTAGCCCAAGGAGAGAAGGAGAAGATAAGGGATTATCATGCTCGTGTTCTAGAGCTAAGGAGGAAGCTCGATGCCTAGATTCGGAAGGAAGGATTAGCGGACGGGTTAATGAATGGTGTGGATAATCTCCTCTATAAGCACTTCATTCTTGGGATGAAGCCAGAGATCAGATAACGAGTGAAGTATGACCACCCAGCTACCATTGAACAAGCAAAGGAGATTGCAAGAAGGCAAGAAGAAAGCATAGAAGAGGAGCCCAAAGAAATTGTTGCTAAAGTAGAGCCTACACTAGCACCTTTGGTCTAGAATCCACAACCACTCTTGGTGAGCACAAATCCTTCTCCTAGTACATCTACTGAGTATGAAGATCTGCTAAGAAAGATGGGTCAGTTAACTATTAATCTTCTTCAAGGAAAAGAATTTAGTTCTCAGGGAGGAGATAGAGGTCCAAAAAGAAATATTTCTGAAGTTGTGTGTTATGGTTGTTATAAAAAGGGTCATTATAAGTATAATTGTCCAGATAAAGCTTCTACATCTGGTACAAGAGATAATGATAAAGGGAAAGCACCTGTGAATTCTTTTCATGTAGTAGATAAGAGCATAAATAATGAAGTAGATGTGTTTGTAACAAAAAGAAAGAAAGAAAAAGATAACCAAGATGGAAATTATCCTAAGAAGATGAAAGGAGAAACTAGTAAGAAACATAGGAGAAGAAAGTTGGGTGTGCAGGATTTTCTGATTTCACAGGGACAAGGACCATACTCCATCTTAGACGATCTGTCCAAAAAGCCTGCAAATATTACTGTAGACACCAAATTTGTGTCTTACGACACCCTGTGCCCCGCATCTCATTTCGCAACCTAACCTCACCACCTAAACCTAACACAATTATTTATTAATTACCTTATAATTAATAAATCCACATCTCCAAACCTGCCACCTCATTTTTCCACCTCATCATGACCTAGCCCTAACTCTAAACTAACCTAATTAAGACCTATAACTTGGTCTACATCCACACCCATGACTAATTACTCCTCACCCGCACCAAAACCAACCTAATAATGACTTGACCAAGCCCACAACTAATCCCTCAGGAGAAAAGGAGGGAAAGTTGGCTATTTTACTAAAAATATCCCACTTTGACTTAACCGACATCGGTTCCTACTCGACTACCGTCGGTTACGTAACCACCATCGGTTCCCTGTAAATGACCTCCCCCAACCAAAAACAAAGGATTAGAATTCATTTGAAAGATCCGGAATTCACTTGGTAGAGTAGAGACAAGTGAAGGAAAGAGAAGAGTTTGCAGAGAAGGACATCGAGCCCAAGACTGCAACTGAGTAACTAGAGCACAGTGACACTCGTCCAAGCATTGGGAGAGAAGATAGCTCAATTTTGATTGTCAGATCATCCCACTTGAGCCTTGCCTTCATCATCATAGTCCTTGAACCTGTATCTTCATCAGGAACTAGTAAGTGGTGTCTTGTACGTTTTTAAAGACCATTTCTTGAACTTCTGATTCATAGTAATTATAAGCTCACTCCTAGATCTACTACCCGATAGCACCCTACATTTAACTTTCATTCCTCTACCCTTACATTACCCCAAGAACATCTCCCACACTCTCTGAGTCTTCTACATCACCCTATTGCCTACCCCTAATCATTTACCAACCTTATAAACACCATAACCACCTTACAGCCAACCTTCATTGAAAGCCCCTAAATAACTGCCCCTACCGATATCGGTTATCAGCAACCGGTACTGGTTATACATTGACCAGCATCGGTCACTGTGACTCAAACCAAAACCAACCTTTACTCAATTTCCTTTTAACGAGGTAGCTAAATTGTGATTTCGCAATAACTTCTTTGTTAGCATTTGTGTTAATTCGTATTAAAAGGGGAACTGACCACCTTCGAAAGGAAGTCTAATATTTTCTGGGCCGAAGGCAGTTCCCTCATTTATTGTCTAACTATAATCTGGTGGTCTTACATTCTTATTCACAGGTAATCCTTCCCAGACAAAAAGGAGTTCTTCGCAATCGATCTGATCTCTCTCTACGGTACGTGCACACCCTCCCAACACCCAACAGGTATTCCTCCTAGCCCTAACCTTTATCTGTTTCTCAAGGGAATGAAAGGATAGAAGCAACTCTATTATAAGAACGGAAACATTCTGTGTGAAACATTTTGGCACGCCCGGTGGGACCCTTCTCGGGTTTCTTTCTTTCTTGCTTGCTTTCATATAGGGAGCACACTTGCTATTTTTCTTCTTCTAAATATTCACAAGATATTTTGTTATTTTGGTAAAAGAATTTGTCTTTCTTCCTCATCTTTTCTTTAGTGAAAGTCATCTCCTTTGCTTCATCGAATATCATTTTCGATTTGGGTTTAAAACACTTGCATCACATGTTTGCTTGATGTTTTTAATTCTAGTGAACGTAGATTAAGTAACAGGTCATACACATGGGGGTGATATCCATGGTATTGACGAGAAATTAATCTTACTTTCACTGCACAACACATACCAAATCACATCATAATCAACACAACAACTCAAACATCCCCCCCTTTTCCGCGGTATTCCTCCGCCCGATTGAGGTAACCTTATAAGCCAAAACAAGCTTGACATTTCCCTTAGGTCTTTTGTTTAGGATTGACATCATCTTGCGTCTAAGGCATAAGCCCACAATAATTAAAACTAATCCTAGGGTTAGTCTCTTGATTTGCTTGTGCATCTTGCTTGTTTTTAGTTATGTTTCTCTGTAATACATTGTTTCAGTGATCACTTCAGAACAGTTTTGTGGGTATACTAAGCATTGTTAATCCCAAACCAGCAGCTTCTTACATCTTCTCTTTGCTTCAACAGTGACCGACACCGGTTCTATTCTACTGACATCGGTTAACTAACCGATGCCGGCTACAGTCTGACCGACATCGGTTGTTCGACCAATATCGGTTACTGTTTTTCACTATTCCCAACAAACCAACAACCTATCAATTCTAACATTTTGTTGTTGTTTCTATTTCTAATAGATTGAATCCTTGCTGTGTACTCTTGTCCATGGTTGTTATCACTCGGAAACAAGCTGCAGCCATGGTTTCACATGCCTGTTCCGTGCCTTTGCTTGAATCACCCCCTTCACATCCTATGGGGAATGCTACCGACACCAGTGATGTTCCCAAGATACCTGTAGGAGATAAGGACTTTACCAAATTTTTGGATGCTAATCCTAGCACAGTATAGTACTATTTGTCCCATACCCTTGACCGTACGCCTGACGGCCAACTTCTCGTTGGTATGCCTATTAGTATAGCTACTCACTTAGCTCCTTCCCCACCTAATAACTCTGCCTTACCTTCTTCATCCTTAGCCCCGTCTCCCAACTCAGCGGCTTCGGGGGTTTATACGGCACAGATTGGCTTTCCTTTGGTTAATTTGGGGCCCCACATATCATTACCACTGACTGCTCCTACCTCATCTCTCTTGCAGACTTCCCCTTTCATAACTTGCTCTCTGCCACCTATCCACATGAGCTTTCCTTCTCAAGCTCCGCCCACCTTTTCATTTCCACACACTTATCCGGTGGCTTCAACATCTTATATAGGACATCCCTATTCGGTCGCCTCAACATATTCATCATCAATACCTTATCAACATTTAACCCCATCATTGTCTAGTATTGGCTCTTGGCCCAATCCGCCTCCATTTACAACAACCGCACCATCATCTTACCCAACCACTAATTTAATCAAACAAATGATGGACAAGATGCAAAATCTAGAGGCTTCTGTTTCAGGAAGCCGTAGCACCCTGACATACGAGCAAGTTTGTCGGGAGCCTATTCATCCTTCTGTCCCCCTTCATTCATATCCTCCTCAATGGGAATTACCAAAATTTACTCATTTTAATAGTAAGGAGGATCCTCAACAACACTTGTGATCATTTAGACATGCCTGCTATCTGATTGCTCATGACGATGCCTTACTACTCCACACCTTTCCCATGTCCTTATCAGGACCTGCCTTGGAGTGGTACAATGCTTTAACCTAGCACTCAATATTCTCTTTTAATCAATTAGCCCAATCTTTCTTGGATCATTTCTCCATTAATATTGCCAAGAAATTATCCATCACCGACCTCTATGCCATCTGACAATTTGAAGACGAATCTATCGCAGATTTCGTTGGATGATGGTGGGGCCTCATCAACCAACTCACTTATGCCTTACCTCAGGCTGAACTCATCGAACTCTTTACGTGGGCCTGTGCTAAGCACATTTCTCCCACCCTCCAAATTCAAACTTTCTACACCTTTGATGAGGCCTTTACTATGGCTCGGAAACTAGAGATTCGAGCCTTAGAGGAAGAGAAATTGCGGTTGCGCAACAAAAACCCTAATTTCTGAACCCAAGACTCCACCAACAAACCCAACACCACCAATTCTCACGCATCGACTACTTCTTAGTCAAAAGGAGATGTACACGCGGTAATGGTCAAATCCCAAGCACCGTCTAGTACCCCACCAAAAACCACCTATAAGTATAAAGCCGAGCCCATCATTTACACTCCCTTGGGAGAAACTTATGGTGTGATTTTGGACAAATTGCTCAAAGCAGGAGCTATCACCTTGCCTCCTGTTAAACCTCACTCCGGGTTTGATTCCACCCGCACTATACCTTCTCGGTACAAAGAAAATGACTTCTGTAACTTCCACCGCGTGAAGGGACACAGTCACGAAAACTGCAAGATGTTGAAAAACATAGTGTAGGAAATGGTTGATGAAGGGGATATAACCCTCGATAATCCTAATGCCCCTGCTAACCAAAATTTGAAAATCTTCAACAAACCATTCCCAAACCACTCATCTAACAATAACATAAACCAAGATATCTTAGCCGAGGAGAGTGTTCATGAAATCCATGCAGTTTTCGAATCCCAACCAAAAGCTTCTATTGAGGAAATTATGAATCAAGCCTCTTCACTAACGCAGGGAGCTGCACCCCCTTCACAATCATTAAGACAAAACGATAATCTTGCCATTCCTTTACCCATAAAGGAATTAACCGCCCAGAGTTCTCTTCTCACGAATGAGTCTTCTTACACCACATCCGTGCAAGATTGTGAGCGGATGTTATCTAACTTATCTATTTCCCAAACATCTCCTTCCGTCACTCTTGTTGTAAAAGAAGAAGGCTCGCCACTGTTTCTGTCATCCTTAGAAGAGAAACCTCTCGAACCGACATCACCAAATTCTTTAATCATGACGGATCCCCTCAAACATGCCCTCCTACCTATTAGTTCTTCATCGCCTAAATCTTTTCAGCGACCGGTTGACCTCTTAACGCCCATTGATACAGTGCCTCATTTACCCCCTGTATCACACCCACAGTGGACCGGAATCACAACCCACCTCTCTTCCATATCAAAGTTCCTATTCACACGTGAAGATTATCATCCCTCAGAAGATAGATGAGTCCTATGGGAGCGTTTGAGTACATCATGCTCTACTCAAATGCAGATGACCGATCTAGACACCTCTACCATATACCCGAGGTGTTTACAAAACCTCAAAATGCCTATGTCCTCATCTTCACCCCCCTCATCTCTACCGAATACCTCATCCACCTCTATTAACCTAACCAAACCTTCCCCTATGCTTGGAACGTCACCAATACCCAACCTGACACACCCACCTAAATGGTTAGATTTATCCAAAAATAAAGCCGCCAATCCACCTAGGAGACAGACCCAATCTCCTCAACTCCAATCTATTCCTCTGTCACAAATAAAACCATCGCCATCACACCTATCTTCTATATTAGGACCTCACCCATCCACCTTGCCTCAATACATCATACCTCCCACGTTTTCTTTAAAACAACCTGCACCTTCCGCACCCATACAAAGATCCATGGGTGTATCAACACCGTCACCCCAAATAGCCGGTCCACCTACCAACCCTAAACAAACTCGATCATCAAAGGATTTTTTTATTGTCACTCCTCTTTCCCCATGGTTGTTTCCTACCACCACGTCATCTATGACTTCATCATCTAACTAGCTAAACATGACTTCTGCGCCAAAGAAGCCATGCTTAGTTACAACCAATCATCAAAACCCCTTGTCTAAACCACCACCCGTATGAACCAACCATACCCAACCATTACCAAAATCCACCCAATCAATAGCCTCATCTTCCTCTGAATTTGACCCGCTCAAAGGATCTTACGCCAAGATCCTTGATATGTTGGTGGAGAATGCGACCATTTCCCTACCCCCACTTAGACCCTATGATCCATCTAAACCTCGACCTATAGATTACGATGAGTCTAAAATCTGTGCTTACCACCGCACACCAGGACATGATGTAGAGGGATGCAAAGCTTTGAAATCCATCCTTCGTCAGTCACCTCTCTTAGATAGAAAGGTTAAGAAAGACAACTTACGAAGGGAAAAACCTTTAGCTTCAATCCCCTCTCTTATACCACCTGTCCCCGCCTCACCAAAATCTATCATTATTGCAACCCCACCTCTCGAAGACAATGACTTATCCCTACCATCTTCCTCCTCTCATGTTCACGAGATCAACATGATTAGTATTGCTACTCGAGGGCAGAAAAACAATGGGAAAGCTAAAGAAAGCACACCTGCGGCCTCTCTTCCTCCATCCGCCTTCCCGATCACACCACCACCTAAAGTGGTTATTCGTGGACCTACCTACCCCATCTCAGATGGAGTTTCCCACCGTACCATGATCAAACAGCTTCACCAATCACCTATAAAAATGACACTGTATGATCTCATTCAAACCTCTGAATCTCATCGACAAGCTCTCGTTGAAATCCTTCAAGGGATAGAGGTCCTACCTAACGAAACCTTGCCCATTGCCTCCATCTTAACATCCAACCACATTTCTTCTCTCACCAAACAATCTACCACTGCCGTCCCCGTACAGCAAGCCACTGCTGTCAGTTTCTCCGAAGATGAAATTGTCGACTTTGGTACAGAAGATCCTGACCCCGCTCTTTTCATCTCGGCTTACGTCTGGGACATCCACGTACGTCATGTTATGATTGACGGGGATGCTAGCTTAAACATCATCTCTTCCAAAGCCTTCCAACAAATGAATATTCCTTCTAGCTGCATGTGTGCCAACCCCAGCATGTTGCGCTCATTCAATGATGCTATTACTTCTACCTTAGGCACCGTGATCCTTAACATTCATGTAGGGCCACATACTTTACCTGAACTCTTCTATGTCCTTGAGGGAGAATTCCAATACAACATGTTGTTAGGCCGCCCTTGGATCTGGGCTATGGGATGCGTTCCCTCCACCTTACATAGATGCATAAAATTCAAGTATGAGGGGAAGTCCTACACCGTAAAAGCTGACTCTCCCCCCTTCAAAACCTACAATATGTTATATCGCCCTAATGATGTGCTTGTACCAGTCAAGGCACCCATTCATCTAATCCGACCATTTACTTCGACCACACCTCCACCATCCACCTTAGCTGCACCTACACCTTCAACCAATGAAACCACCGCCGTAAATACCACTTCCTTCCCCGCGAACAACATCCCAACCTCAGATCCTTTGGTAGATATTTTTCAATGCCTTACGCTGGGGGAGTATCGCCTATATAACGTTAGCACTTTCCATACCCCACAGGAGTACAAATAGTTACATGCGCATCCTACCTACGACCGTCGTGTGGGGGAAGTAATCCCCTATGGACCACCTAATTGCCGCACCAACCTAACATATGGGGGTGTCGATACATCCTCTGTCACCCCTGAACCTCCCCTTGGTGTGGTTCCCTTCCAATATGATTTTCAATATCTAACTAATCATCGTTTCGCCCTCACCTTCCTGACGCGTTGTGCTTGGAAGGGCTTCGGTTTCGGTCTTTATGAACAAGGCCGACATACGATCATTCCCGTGACTACACGCAAACACAAAGTTCGTCGTGGTCTTGGATTCTCTGAAACACCTACACCGACGACACCACATAGCCGTTGTATCCAGGAAGATGACGAAGTCACCCCTTCCGAACCATCATCACCCATTTTGCCATCGTCACCCGCAGAGTCGATAGACTTAGAATCTATCCCTCCTAACTTTTTTTTTTCGTAAATGCTATCTTCCTGGGTCCTCTCAAATATCAACGTGATAATGAAGACCCATCTTCTCTTCCCCTTCTGTATCCAGACATGATTGAAGAAGACTCACCTTCAATTAATGTTGTTGAGTGCCAGGATGACGACTCCATCCTCACTTATCTTTGTGCGGACGACTCTTATATTCAACGCGCCTTACCATCTGAAACTCAAACCATGTTGAATGAGTCGACTATAGAAATCAACATCCACACAGAGGGTGATCCTCACATTGTAAAGATCAGATAATCTCTTAACGCATCAGAACAAACTGCCTTCACTACCTTCCTCTGTGCCCGCAACCAAGCTTTGGCTTGGTCCTACGTTGACATGCCAGGAATCGATCCTGACATTGCTGTCCATAACATTACCCTGAAACCTGACTCCAAACCAGTTAAACAGAAACTGAGAAAAATGCATCCACGCATTGCCCTCTTGGTCAAAGAAGAGCTTCAACGACTCCTTTCTATTTCCTTCATCTTACCTATTGACTATCCTCAATGGATTTCTAACATCGTACCTGTTACTAAAGCAACGGGGGGACTTCGGATATGTATGGATTTCTGGGACCTTAACCTCGCTTGCCCAAAGGATGACTTCCCCCTACCAAGTATTGATCAACTTGTTGATCTCACTGCGGGCCATGAGATGCTTTCTCTCATGGATGGCTTCTCGGGATACAATCAAATTTTGGTAGCCCCAGCCGATCAACATAAAACTGCCTTCATAACTCCTTGGGGAACCTTCTGCTATCGTGTCATGCCATTTGGCCTTAAGAATGCTGGTGCGACCTATCAGTGGGCTATGACTTACATTTTTCATGACATTATGCACACTATCCTTGAGGATTATGTCGATGATCTTCTTGGCAAATCTAAACATCGCAGTGAACATCTCGATGTTTTAACCATTATTTTCAATCACCTGTTACAATACTGTGTTCGTCTTCAACCAAAGAAATGTGTCTTTGGTGTCCTTTCAGGAAAACTCCTTAGTTTTATTGTCTCTTTGCATGGCATCGAGGTCGATCCAGCTAAAGTCAAAGCTATCCTAGAAATGCCCCCACCCACTAACCTCAAACAATTACATAGTTTGCAGGGAAAAATCCAATCTATCCAGCGTTTCATCTCACAACTCTCAGATCGATGTCAACCTTTCCATCATCTCCTTAAAAAGGACATTGTCTTTCAATGGAGTGAAGAGTGCCACCAAGCCTTTGAGGCTCTTAAAGCCTATCTCTTACAGCCACCCGTGCTTATCCCACCTCAGGACGATCGCCCTTTCTACCTTTACCTTTCCACCACCTGACCATGCTGTAGGAGCCATGCTCACACATCGTGACTCCGAGCATCGAGAACAAGCCGTTTATTACATAATTCGTACTCTTGTGGATTACGAGACTAGGTATACACATGTAGAAAAGTTGTGCCTAGCCCTATCATTCGTGGCCACCAAACTCTGACACTACCTCCTGAATCACAAAACTTTTGTCATCACCAACGCGGACCCCATCCATTATATGTACACCAAACCTCATCTAAACCAACGCATCACCCGATGGCTTATGCTCCTCGCTGACCTCGACCTTGAGTTTGTACACCAGAAATCAGTCAAAGGACAAACTATCGCAGACCAACTCGCGGAAGCCCCTTTACCTGGGGAACAATTTACCAATTTTACTTTTCCTAACGAACTCATCGCCACTCTTTCACTCAGTGAGGAGTCGTATCCAATGACCCTCTTCTTCGATGGATCCAAATGCTAGTGTGGCGGAGGGGCCGGCATTGTTCTCATTCCTCTGGACGCTGAACCTATGCCTCTTTCATTCTGGCTCAATTTCCCCTACACTAATAATACAGCGGAATACGAGGCCCTTGTTTTGGGTCTCCAGGTTGCATTACACTTAGGTGTAAAATCTATTAACATTTTTGGCGACTCTCAACTGGTAGTCAATCAAGTTACGGGCATCTACCAATGTAAAAATGAGGAACTTCAAAAGTACAAACATTACGTGGACTCACTTTTGACCTTATTTACTCATTATTCTATCCAAACCATTCCCCGCTCAACTAATAAATTTACGGATACTATGGCTTGCTTGGCCTCACAAATTCCTGCCTCACCAACTGACTCTGACATATTTGTCTTGGTCCAACAACTCTTTGCCCCATCTTACTCAGTCCCGGCTGTTTGTATGGTAAATAATGTATCTGCTAATTCGCAGGATACCTGGTATCACCAATTTCACGACTACCTTACAACCTCTGTTCTCCCACCTGACCTTACTAGTAACGGAAAACATGCTTTTCTTAAAAGTGTTTCTCGTTATGTCATCATGGGGGGACTCCTCTATAAACGTGGCTTTGATGGCATCCTCCTTCGATGTCTAACCAGTGCGGAGGTCACCTATACCATCCAACAAGTCCATGACGGCATTTGTGGTGGACATTTTAGTGGCCTTGCCATGGCCAAATGGATCCTTCGCCTAGGCTATTATTGGCCTACTCTTAATAACGACTGCTACGAATATGTTAAGCATTGTATTATGTGTCAACAACATGCCAACCTTCAACATACCCCTAGCCATCCACTACAGGTCGCACGAGATCTTTGGCCTTTCTCACAATGGGGTTTAGACCTTATTGGTGAGATTTACCCACCCTCTTCGCAACGTCACCTGTTGGATAATCACAGCAACCGAATATTACACTAAATGGGTGGAGGCCATTCCACTCATTTCAACCAAAAAAGAAAAAATCGTAGAATTCATTAACCATCACATTATCTGTCGTTTTGGTGTTCCTCATCGCCTGATAACAGATAATGGAAAATCTTTCAAAAATAAGTTGTTACAAGACCTTTGTGACAACTTTGGTATCAAACTTAGTTTCTCATCACCTTACTATCCACAAGCAAATGGTCAAGCCGAATCTTCTAACAAAACCCTAACCAAAATTCTCATGAAAGTCGTTAACGATTCTGGAAGCAATTGGCCTGATCACATCCCCTTTGCCCTTTGGGCTTATCGTACCAGCATTCGTACCTCCACTAATGCCACACCATTTTCTTTGGTATATGGTACCGAGGTTGTCTTGCCTCTCGAAATACAAATACCCTCCCTAAGAATATCTCTCCAGGATATTCTCACCAATGATGATTTCCGCCAAGAGTGATTAGCCCAATTGGAGCTTCTTGATGAGCGTCATCTTACAGCTCTTGACCACCTTCAAATCTATCAAAAGTGCATCAAGCGTGCTTATGATAAGCGACTTCATGAGCGTACCTTTAAGGTTGGTGATCTTGTCCTCAAAGAGAATCAACATGTAACCAAACTAGAAAAGAGCAAACGTGGAAAATTTTCTCCAAATTGGATTGGGCCTTATATTATCACTCACACATACAGATCCGACACTTAACGTTTAGCTTCACTTAATGGTAAGCCTGAGCCTGAACCCCTTAATGCCTTGCATCTTCAACCATTCTACTGTTGAATTTAGTGTTATATCACTTTTTATCTACCTTGCGCTCGTCCCTTCAGCTCATTTACCACCTCATACACTTTGTTTCATGCATCTCAAAATAGAATCAAGCTCACGTGGTTTGGTCATCATCTCCTCTTAAAGATGCCTCCCCCTTTTTAGTCTGGTCCATGAATTAAAAGTATCAAAATAACACGTTCTCAATTATACAATTATGGGATATTCTTGAGTCAAACTTCCTACAAAACTAGATGCTTCATGCCAAACGGACATCTAGACCTCAAAGTTATACATAGACTGCTCCCTTGAAGGACAGCTATGTGCAAAGCCACATCTGCTATTATAAGTAGACTGCTCCCCCGAAGGACAGCTATACACAAAAGCTGCATCTGCTACTATAAATAGACTACTCCCTTGAAGGACAGCTATACAAAGTCAGCCTTTATCAGAAGCTTCTCGCATTGATCAGCTTCGTGAAGAGCTCAAGAACAACAAAATGCATATCCCATATGGACTTCCCGCATCAATCAGTCTATATCCAGAAAAATAAAAGCAGTATTCAAAAGCACTTTTGAGTCATGGACTTGTCTATTTTGGTTTGGTTCTCTTTCGTCAGAATAATCACTTTATAACAAGTTCTCTGCACCCCAGCTATACCAGCCACCTCACCTCACCATTCATCAAAGCAACAAAACTCAAGGGACGTGACGTATATCCGATATATTGTGATTATACAACTCTTTTCACCTATCAACTTCTCACATATGCAAGGTACCTAGGGATTCAAGCTCATCCTACATTAATATGTGGTTTTTTAGCTCTTTTCAACTATGGGACACTTTTCCCTCTTTTACCTGAATCTAGGATTATGTGTTGACCTTAATCAGGACACGGTTCCCTTATACTTGGGTAAGTTAACCTTCGCTTCACCTATACCTACAAAAATACCACCAATACCTTACCAACATCAACAACATTACCCTACCAATATCAATATTTTTACCAACCAACAAATTGCCTAACCATAACCAAATTACTTGAATTCACCTCTCTCTGGTTCTAAGGGAGAACTACATTGGTCTGAGGCCCCTCCTTGCTTTGTGCAATGGGCTATGTAGGCAGCACTTAGGAGACATGGGGTCTCCCAAGGTTAGCTCGACCATCCCCTACCATAACCTATCATGTGTTGTACCATAACCTACTATCCTTTTTCAAAACAAACTCAAAAAAATCACTTCACACCTCAGACAAGACACAATTAGGCTCTCAAATTCACAAAGTGACAATGACATGCCACCTCCCGATACCATTTCACCTAGAATACCCCCGGCCCCACATAAGGTTACCTACTTCACCTAACTCGGCCCGACCCAAGGACTTTAATCATCCCGCTAACCACCCAATCCTGACCCAAGCCCACGAACCAATCAATCTGGTCCGACCCACGGCCGCAAATCCGGCCCGACCCACCAACAAATAAGGCTGCCCGCAACCAACCAATCCAGCCCGACCCACGGCCGCAACCCAAGGACCCAAGCCGCAACCAACCAATCTGGCCCAACCCAAGGCCGCGACCCAACCAATCAATGGACCCACGGCCACAACCAATCAATTGGCCCAACCCAAGGCTGCACAACCAAGGCCCGACCCAAGGCCCTCACCAATCAATTGGCCCGACCCAAGGCCGCATCAATTAAGTACCTCGACCAAAACCCACAAATTATAATTTTATCCACCCATCATGTAGCTTTTTGTTCAATCGAGCTCACCTATTCATGTTTTAGCATGATTAGGATACTTGAATTGATCAGTAGACCAACTTTGCCTAGACCGAGACCGTGACATTTATCTCAACCAAACCAACCATTTGGTACTACTGAACATGCCTAAACATTCCTGTACCTTACCCGTTATATCCCCTGGAGCTACTTCCTATGCCTTGGATACCAGGATTATATCAACCTTGTTTGGATAAACTATCGACCTTTGCCTATGTATTGCTTGTTTTCTCTTCAAATCATGTACCCTAGTCACACTACTACATTTCAACGTGCATCTACTTCCTTGAACTTACCCCACCCATCTTACCATCATCTCATCATCATTCACCCTTTATCAACCCTATCCCTGATTTCACGTCGCCTCAATCTGTGATAGATTTGAGGGGGATTACCTATACCCTTAACAGGAGTAACCACTTCTTATTATTGTCAGTGCAGCTTTACAAGACAAGCTACACGACAACAAGGGGCTAATGTAGACACCAAATTTGTGTCTTACGACACCCTGTGCCCCGCATCTCATTTCGCAACCTAACCTCACCACCTAAACCTTACACAATTATTTATTAATTACCTTATAATTAATAAATCCACATCTCCAAACCTGCCACCTCATTTCGCCACCTCATCATGACCTAGCCCTAACCCTAAACTAACCTAATTAAGACCTATAACTTGGTCTACATCCACACCCATGACTAATTACTCCTCACCCACACCAAAACCAACCTAATAATGACTTGACCAAGCCCACAACTAATCCCTCGGGAGAAAAGGAGGGAAAGTTGGCTATTTTACTAAAAATAGCCCACTTTGACTTAACTGACATCGGTTCCTACTCGACCACCATCGGTTATGTAACCACCATCGGTTCCCTGTAAATGACCTCCCCCAACCAAAAAAAAAGGATCAGAATTCATTTGAAAGATCCGGAATTCACTTGGCAGAGCAGAGACAAGTGAAGGAAAGAGAAGAGTTTGCAGAGAAGGACATCGAGCCCAAGACTGCAACTGAGTAACTAGAGCACAGTGACACTCGTCCAAGCATTGGGAGAGAAGATAGCTCACTTTTGATTGTCAGATCATCCCACCTGAGCCTTGCCTTCGTCATCACAATCCTTGAACCTGTATCTTCATCAGGAACTAGTAAGTGGTGTCTTGTATGTTTTTAAATACCATTTCTTGAACTTCTGATTCATAGTAATTATAAGCTCACTCCTAGATCTACTACCCGATAGCACCCTACATCTAACTTTCATTCCTCTACCCTTACATTGCCCCAAGAATAGCTCCCACACTCTCTGAGTCTTCTCCATCACCCTATTGCCTACCCCTAATCATTTACCAACCTTATAAACACCATAACCGCCTTACAGCCAACCTTCATTGAAAGCCCCTAAATCACTGCCCCTACCGATATCGGTTATCAGCAACTGGTACCGGTTATACATTGACCGGCATCGGTCACTTTGACTCAAACCAAAACCAGCCTTTCCTTAATTGCCTTTTAACAAGGTAACTAAATTGTAATTTCGCAATAACTTGTTTGTTAGCATTTGTGTTAATTCGTATTAAAAGGGGAACTGACCACCTTCGAAAGGAAGTCTAATATTTCCTGGGCCCAAGGCAGTTCCCTCATTTATTGTCTAACTATAATCTGGTGGTCTTGCATTCTTATTCACAGGTAGTCCTTCCCAGACAAAAAGGAGTTCTTCGCAATCGATCTGATCTCTCTCTACGGTACGTGCACACCCTCCCAACACCCAACAGGTATTCCTCCTAGCCCTAACCTTTATCTGTTTCTCAAGGGATAAAGGATAGAAGCAACTCTATTCTAAGAACGGATTAAAAATTGATCGCCCCTCAACACTTATGTTAAGGCCATTAGATAAAGGAAAAACTAAACCATAAGGTGTAGTTTCAAATGTGGCAATATCTGTTATGGGTGTTGTATGTGTGGTAGACTTTCAGGTGATGAAAAATGGTACTGCTGCGTACCCAATGTTGTTGGGAAGACCATGGCTAAGGAGAGTTCATGCAAGAAACTACTGGAATGAAGGCTTCATGACACTTGGATGTGGTAGAGAGAGGGTGAAGATAAACGTGATCCCTTGGCATCATAAGGAAGAACCTGTGGATTCAAGTGATGAAACCGATGATTGGACATCCTCTGATTACTCGAGTACTAGTGAAGTGGACACTGAAGATGAAGAAAGTGAGGTTGATGTTTCGATCATGGATATCCTTTCAGTCACACTGACTCATGATCTCATAAAATTATCTGAAGAAGAAATTGATGATCGTCTCCAACAAATAAAGATTGGTGATGCTGTGATGGAGAGTGAGAATGAATCCTACCTCCAGCTCTTTCGAAGGTACATACACATATTCACTTTTGATTACAAGGAACTCCGTCAAGTAAGTTGGGTAGAACATTCTATTGAGCTGGTAGATGGTGCTAAGCCCATAAAGCAAATGCCATATAGAATGAATCCTAATTTTTCCAAGACTGTAAAAGAAGAAATAGTTAAGTTGATTAATGCTGGATTTATATTTACTGTGGAGAATTCAGAATGGGTTTCTCCCATTGTGATCTCAATAAAAAAGAATGGGAAACTACGCATTTGTGTTGATTATAGGAAGCCCAATAAGGCAACAAAGAAGGATCATTACCCTCTTCCATTCTCAGATCAGATTTTGGATGAAGTAGTTGGCCAGGAGTGCTATAGTTTTGCTGATGGATATAGCAGATACAACCAAGTTCGTATAGTAGAGAAAGATCAGCTGAAGACCACGTTCACCACTCCTTGGGGAACGTTTGCTTATAGAGTTATGCATTTTGGGTTGTGTAATGCTCCAACAACGTTCCAATGCTTGATGAATAGGGTGTTTGAACCCTACATTGGGAACTTCATCAGAGTATTTCTGGATGATTTTTACATCTATGGGAGCAAGATGGACCACCTGCACCAGATGGAGACATCATTTCAAAGGTTAGATGAAGCACAAGCCTCACTAAACCCTACAAAGTGTGTCTTTGGATGTTCTAAAGGTGTTTTGTTAGGGCATGTTGTATCCAGAGATGGTATTGGTACTGATCCTGATAAAGTTTCAAAAATCAAAGAGTTACCATTTCCTATGAATAGAAGTAAGTTGAGATCATTTTTAGGCCATGTGGGTTATTATAGAAGGTTCATCAAGAATTTCTCAAAGATTGCACAGCGACTAACCCAGTTTTTGAAGAAGGATGTTACTTATGAACCAGGAAATAAGGCGCATGAAGCTTTTGAACAACTAAAGGAAGCACTGGTGTCTTCACCTGTTTTAAAGAATCTAGATTGGAGCAAGCCATTCATTGTGTATACTGATGCCTCAGATGCAGCACTAGCAAGTACTCTGAGCCAAAAGGATGAAAATGGGAATGATCATCCAATTTACTTTGGGAGAAAACAAATGAGTAGTGTTGAGGTAAAATATACTGTAGCTGAAAAAGAGGCTCTAGCTATCATTTTTGCTGTAAAGAAGTTTAGAAATTACTTGCTAGGGTAGAAATTTATAGTTGTAACAGATCATCAGGCTCTAAAATATATTGTCAATAAGCCTAACCCATCAGGGAGGATAGCAAGATGGATAATTTTGCTACAAGAATTTGAATTTGATATTATAGATAGGCCAGGAAAGAAGCATGTCAATGTAGATGCACTCTCTCGAGTCTATGATGGTTTAGGTTCACCTTGTGATGATGATGATTTCCCAGATGTAACATTGTTATATCTTGACACAATCCCTAGTGAATACATCGATATTTGGAATTATCTAAATGAATTCAAGTTTCCTGATGGTGCCAATGCAAAAACTAAGAGGAATATTACTCAAGCCAGTTGTCCATATTCTATTCTGCATGGAGTATTATTTCGAATAGGACCTAATGGATAGTACAAGAGGGTAGTTGGACGTGATCAAGGGAAGGAGCTGATAGAAGAATTCCACAATGGTACATGTGGAGGACACTTCTCTGGAACATTTACAGCAAGAAGGATCTTGGACGCAGGTTATCACTGGCCCACTCTTTTTAGAGATTGTTATAATTATTGTAAGACATGTGATATTTGTCAAACACATGGTAGCTGTAAGACTTCATCAGCTCCATTATGCCCTATTCTTCCACTTGGTCCATTTGGAAAGTGGGGAATAGACATTGTAGGTCCACTTCCAACTACCCCATGCCAAAATAAATATATTGTAGTTGCCACATATTATTTAACCAAGTGGGTTGAAGCTAGGCCATTGAAAACAGCTTCCATGGATGAAGTGGCAAGGTTCATATATGAACACATTGTCACCAGATTTGGTTGCCCATTAGAAATTGTAACAGATCAAGGAATCCACTTCATTAATGAGGTGGTAGAAGCCGTATTCAACAAGTTTTCTATTAAGCACAGGAAGGAAAGAACATACAAGCCAAGCACAAATGGACATGTGGAATGAACAAATTTTGTGTTGTGTCAAATTCTAGAAAAAGATGCAGCCTTGTAGGTACATAAGTGGGATAAAAGGATTCATGCAAAATTGTGGGCATATAGGGCAACATCAAAGTCAGCAACAAGATACTCCCCATTTCAGTTGGCTTATGGCATTGATCCAGTTCTTCCTATTGAGTTTGATATTCCCACTGTGAGAGTTATGAAAAATGAAAGGATGGATGAAAGTGATTCAGTAAAATAAAGGTTAGTACATCTTCATTTTCTAGAGGAAATGAAGGAAATAGCGAAGGATACAAGCTATAAGAAGAAAATGAAGCAGAATGAATACTTTGATCAAAAGATCCATTGGTATCCATTTCATGTGAATGACTTGGTTCTAGTATATGATTCCAGATACAAAAAAAGAAGACAGAAAATTTCTTCCAAAGTGGATGGGGCCCTACAAAATAGCAGTTGTGCATGAAAATGGTACATATTGACTGGAGGAATTGGATGGTACTCCCATTACAAAATGAGTCAACCATGACAAGTTAAAGATTTTCCAAGCACCAGCTTCATAATGTCCATAAGAGTCTACTCCAAGAACGGAGTAGAAGTTAGGAAGGGGGAAAATGTCGACATTAAAATTTTCCTCCGTAATTTCTATTTTATTAATGTATGTATTAGGAATAGGATGTTGTTAAGTATAATTAGTAGTGGCGTCCAATAGAAGATAACGGTGCCATCAGTACGATGCCGCCAATAATGTAGAGTACGGTAATAGTCAAAGTACAATAGGAATGTTGTAAAAAGTAAATATTTGTCGTAAGTGGTCCGGTAATGTTAAAATGTCAAAGTTGGGATAAGTAGAGAAGTAGGGTCTACATGATTATGAATTAGAAATATTATATTTGTAATAAGGATAAAGAGTGATGTCATAAATATTTTGTTTATTTTATTTGTGGAAAAAGTCTAAAAAGGTGGAACCCATGTGAGATGATAAGGTTTATCTTATCTTAGAAGATAAGCCTACATGTAAAGGCAAGAGTTTAGGCATGGAATATGATTGGCCGGAAGAGATTTCCTATCCTATCTTAGAGATAAGGTGGATAAGCATGAATTCCTATAAATAAAGAGGCCACCCCCCTCATTTAGCATAGAGAGTAGTGAGAAATATTGTATGAGTAAGTGTGTAAAGGAAGCCATCATTTTGAGGGTGTGTTAAAGAAGCCATTAAGAGGTGTAATTGTGAAGTTTCTCCCATAGTTATTGTTTGAAGGCAAGTGAAGTTAATAACACTTGAAGAACCTCATGGGTGAGATTGTAACAATTTCATGTTGATATTATAATTTACACTGATATTTCAGATTTATCATTATTCCTTCTTATCATAGTCTATGGTATTCTTGTGTTATGTTTGTTGTTGTGTTTCGAGATTATATCCACCAAACTAAGAGCTGTGCATTAGTTAATAATCATAGCACGAGGAGTTCCCGGTGAAGAATTATCATAGTGCCGGATTGGTGTTGATAGGCCAATGAGGAGGATAACTTCTTCTCCTCATTGGATTATTGGTTGGGTGGAGATTCTTGCCTCTCCCCCATTTTTTGTTGTTGTGATTGAAGTGAAGTAATGGTGGAGCTCTTGTTGAAGATTTGGGACTTAGAGAATTTGTTGAAGTAAAAAAGAAACCCTTCATTGTAAAAACCTTTCATGTAATTCCAACTTAAGGTGGAAGGCTATTAGTATTGAATTTAAAAGAAAAGTTGTATTGTATGATATATTTATCAAGTTGTAATGTATTGTTGGAAAGAAATCTCTTTGCATTGTAAGAAATGAGCTATGCTCAAAGAAAAAAAAAGTTCATTGTTATTTGTAGGAATTGCATGAATGAAGGGAAAAACTTGGAAGTTGTAAATCATTGAGAATGTATTCTTAGTAAATATTAAATGTATAATAGTTTTTTGTGCTTTCCTTGAATAAATGGTTGTAGTTGAAATGGAAGGATGAAATAAATTATAATGAGTTACTTTGTTGAAAGATTACATTTTTGTTGTGGAAAGGAAAACAATGATACTAGAAATAGATGAAGTTTCATTCCTTCATTTGAGCTTGAAAGTAATTTTATTGGAAAAGTGTTCTTGTAGTTGTTTTCTTGTATGCTATTGAATTAGAAAATCTATATAATTTAGTGATTTAAGTCATGGAATAAATAAATAGTTTAACCTTTCAACTTGTGGTTTTAGGAACCTAAATTCAAATTAAGGTTAAACTTTAAACCAGTCTAGTAAAATGGGTTTTGAAAAAATTATGGAATTGATGGTTCTGTTTTCAAAGAACAAGACTGCCACCCTGTGAAGAGCGGCAGTCTTTGAACCGCAGGCCTGATCAAAGCGGCGGTCTCTAAACCACCACCTAGGAAAGGCGGTGGTTTATGAATCGTTACCCAGGTAGGGTGGTGGTCACAAGACCATTGTCCTACTTAGGGCGGTAGTTTCATCACTTTCGGTGGAAAAGTAAAATCTGCCAATGTGCAATTTTAAACTTGATATAATTAAAATGTGAGCCTAGAAAATTTGAAAGGGAAACCACCAACAAACCATAAGGGAATAAGCTCATTGTTTTAAGCTTGTAAATCCTTGAATGGACACCTAAATGTATTAAACCTCATAGATTGAATGGAAATAGGGTTTTACCTAAATAAAGAATTCATGAATGGAAATAACTAAATAATAACCCCAGATTTAGGGTGGAAACCTCTCCAATCAACAAATAGAATACATTAAAATAATAATCCATGAATAAACTAAACTAAACTAAGCTTGATCCAAATGAATCCCTCCATGGCTTTCCTCTTTGATTTTTATGGCTCCCACTCCTCCAACCTAAAAATTAAAGAAAATAAAAGAAACCAAATAAGGAGGCTAGGGAAAAGAGAAAGGTTAAATAAAATTTCATAAGGATGGTTAGGGTTAGGTTGGAACTCTAGCATCTAGTTGCCACAACTGATTTGATTCAAGGGTTAAAAATCATACCTACAATTGTTATGTGAGAATAGATATCATGGGCTTATAAATAATTTACGTGTATGTGAAAATGGGTGAATGGGGCCACTTAGTGCTCTAGTGTATTAAGCTAGAAAATGTAACTCTCCTAGTGTGTTTTAGTAAATGTTTCAATGGGCGTCAAAGTAAATAATTTAAGGGAACTAAGGTAACTAAGGTTAAGGGTTTAATTATTGTGGGTTTGAATGTTAATTTAAGAGGGGGAAACGATTTACCCAACTAAAAGAATTAATGGACACTTTTCTAGTGGATTGTAATTAAATTGACATTAGAAATGAATTAAGAATATTTAATTATTAATCTAGACCTAATCCATCCATTCTAATGTAGCAAATTGTTTGTAGGAATTAACTAAACGTAATATAGTATTTGACACCCTTACATTCTTAAACAAAACAAAAAAATTATCCGCAACTTTTTAGATGATTATTTAAGATTCAATGTTGTTTTCAAACGTCGAAAGTTTTGGACGTTACAACATACATTACAGACCTTAATTGATTTCTATAGAATTTTATTTGTAGCCAAATAGTGGAGTTTTCATAGTCATGTTTAATTAGTTATATGTAAATTAAATTAAAATATCGCATATATCCAAAATCCATTTATTTTAACACCAATCTAAACTACAATATTGTATATACATTTTTAAAAAAACATTTATTTTAAGAGAAACCAATATCTGTTACTGTTGTAATATATAGAAATTTTATAACATTGCTTGTATTCTCAGGTTTTGAGCTTTTTAGCTTTCATAAAAGAATAAGTTAGGCTATATGGCATCCCAAAAATAGCGTGGCGAGTTACAATTCATTTATTTTATCTGAAACTAATATATGTTACTGCTGTAATATATAGAAATTTTATAACATTGCTTGTATTCTCAGCTTTTCCAATCTTTTCACCTTCCATAAAATAATAAGTTAGGCTATATTGCATCCCAACAACCGAGGCTATTCTGCATCGCAAAAACTTTCCCACTTGGAGGAAGAGCACAACACTCCCTTGGGCAACACTTCTTGATACTAGCTTCCAAATCTCTCTGGAGTTCTGCAGTTTTTGGAGTACAACCATGTAAATATATGTCCAAATTTAAAGATATAAATAAGTCTTAATTAAAGAGAATATTTCTCAACCAAAATTAAAACACACTTCCGAATTACCTCAAACGTTTCAGAAGAAAATGTAAACAATTACCTTCCATCTTGTTGGTATATTCTCCCTTGTAACTGTGAACATGTCTGGATTGCACTTGCAGTAATATATCACTAGAAACTACGATGAAAACAAACATGTATAGAACCGCATTATTGCACATTTGTGAAGAAACCATGATTAATGCTTTGCGATATCACAATTCGGCAGAGAACATATCACATTTTATGGAAGGAGAATGGCAGATGGGGTGATTCTCTTTGATCAATTCAAAGTAGGCTAGTTAGATGTTATTTCTTTGACCAAATATTAATTCAAAATTTTGTATCGACGGGTGTAAGTGATGCCACCATACCATTGATATCCATGTCATGTTAGGTTTTCATTTACTCCCAAGGGAGACTAAATTCAATGTCGTTCCATCTATTCAATGTGGTAAATATCATTGCATTTTCCTGGTGTACAACTTTCACAAACTTATTCAACCAATATGAAATTGAACAAGTGAGAATACTTACATGGATGACTCCAAGAATAAAGTTTAGATGAAAACATAACATGTGCAGCTTCGCGGCTAGTCATATATCGATATCACTAAGTGTAGGTGTGGAAATTAGTGGTCTTAATACATAAGTAAACTTAACTGACCACATAAAAGTGATTAGGCCAAGATACATATAAACTCATAATACAAACATAATTAAAGAATTAAGAGCATAATTTAGACCCTATGAAAACATAAAGTAATTTGAAACAATTAAATGTTTGGGAGGAGTAGAAAATAAAAATTAGAGACATAGTTAAACATTTAAAACTATGAATATGGATGGATTTTTATTCCAGTCACGGAAAAAAGTACTTGATTAAATTACATATGACTCCTAGAAATATAGCTATAAAACTTATTGTCGACCACCATCATCAAGACATGGTAAAAATGGCTCAAATCCCTAACTATAGATACATTAATAGGGACCTATCGACATTTATCATTTATTTATTCTCATAATTGATCGTGTAAATTATTATCTTATTCATACACGTTCCTTTCTTAACAAAAATGACCTACCAAAAGATCAAATTTATTATCTGTCACTGACTAATCTATACTATATTTTTACTATATACACCACATCATTTGATATTTGGATACCATATTCAATAGAAAAATTCATTGTGTATGCACAAAACATGTTCATGGAGAGAAAAGTCACCCAACTTCATCTGAAAAACTATAACGGTAGAATTTGAAAATCAACAAAATACCCTAATTGGTGATGTGGAATTTGAGAATGAAGTCTTGTAAAAAAATATACCTATAGAAGTACATTCCCTTACCTCAATATTCTAGTAGCCTCACACCTCACATATTTGGACTAACTAGGAGATTACAACAAAGCACCCCATTGGTAAAACAGTTTCTCAAATTTATTCAGCCAAATTTATGCCTACACACATCATTCAAAAACTCCCTCGGCCCTTTACAAAGTTACATCACATACAGAAGATCATTTCTTAGTACTAGAGGTTTCAATTAGGGCTTCATTTCTTAAGCATGTATTATTATATTTAACTTGAAAACATTTAATCGGGTGGCATAACTGTGTTGTTTTTCTGCCTCCTTGTAGTAGTATTTGGTAGACGTTGTGCGTGCTGTTGGTGCTCAAAATAGTCTCGCCCCATTTTTACCTTTGAAAATCTATTTATTTACGGCCTCTGCCATATTTTATTTCCTAGTGTTGTGCCTGAGAAGTCTCTGCTTTCCTTTTGTTGCCATAATTAATCTTTCCTTGAGCCGGTAATCATGTATGGGTCCATATTTGTCTCCTCTTTTCTCTCATCTTCTAAAGGGGTCTGTAATTTGGGTCTCCCGTCCTCTATTCATTCAAAAACTCAGGCTTTCCCATTCTTTCCATTTTTACACTCAGGATTTGTTGCCCTTGTCGTTTTTCCTTGAATACATGAAGAAAAAAGAGTGTATATAACTATGATAAATGTATTTGAGGCTTGTAACAGTCCTAAATTCTTTATCCTTGGAGAAAATTTCATCTCCGGGCTCAAATGGTCATTTTTCTGCTTTTTATAGTTTTACAGGTGTTTCTCCCAGTCAAATTTGCATCCTTGCACCATCAGGGAACATGGCCTCTTTTGGTTAGACACTGCTCAGCTGGGTACTTCAAAAATTCTATGAAAAGCCTCAACTTAAAGATTTGTTCATGTGGAGGAACAATGCTTGTTCGAAGATCTAATTTTTGGTTTGGCCTTAGAGTAGCATCGGGAGGACACGTGGAGGTTTCTACTGCTTTTCCCAGACTTAATTTTTTTTTTATGCAGCCAAAACAGTTTAGCAGAAAACAGGGAAACGTGGCGAGCCTGCGCTCATTCAGTTTCATTTTAAAGAAGCGCCAGGAGGACACTTGGAGGCCTGTTCTCACTTTGCATTTTTCTTGGACTTTTCTACGTCTAAAAGAGACTACCTCGGATCCTGACACATGGCACCTTCTGGTGGGATTCAAGCCTTCAAAAAAACTTTGTTGGGCCAGGACACATGGTGAGCCTGCACTCTTCCAAGGTCTCAAATTTTAGGGAGCATCTCAAGGTGCGTCATTTTGATGCATGATAGTTTGAATATTTAGAAGGGGCGGGGAAGCAGACCATCGAGGGTAACTTAGAATTTTTTCCTCTTATGCTCAACAGGGTTAAGATATAAAAAGTGGCCCAAAAACCTGACAAAGCATTAGTCAAAATTTGTTTCAAGTCAAAGGGGCGGGGAGGTGGACAATCGGGGGTAACTTGGATTTTTTTCCAATTAATATTAAAAAGATTAAAACATCAAAATGGTCCACAAGCCCGATAGAGGAAAGGTCAAAGCTTGCTCCAATCAATGGCGGAGGTGCAGACTCTCGGGGGAAATTTGGAAAAATTTCCTTTTGGGAGAAAAGAGTTAAAGGTAAAAAAGGAAGCATGGTTCTGCTGGGAACCACATTGGGACACATGTCAGGCCCACTTTTCAAGTGTGGAGCTGTGGGGAAAACTTGGAAAATTTTCCCTTTTATAAAAAAGAGGTAAAATAGCAGAATTTGGTTGCGGTTCCATTGGGACCCACCTTAGGACATGTGTCAGGATCATTTCTCAAGGGTAGAGGTGCGGAACAAAATGTGAAAATTTTACATTTTTCCAAAGGTTATAAAAAGTCAAAGGAAATGCCCAGACCCATTTTAAAATTAAATCTTCCACGTGGATGGCTCAAATTCAAAGTAAAGATCAACGAAAGTTGGGTGTCTGAATCTGATTTTCCCCCCATTTTACTGAAACACGCCTAGAAGTGTGAGTCCTCATGATTTCTTGGTATTTCCTACATGCCAAAATGAGAGAGTATTTAATTGTGATAACTAAGTTTGGTGGGAGAGATCTGGAGATGTCTTTTGCCATTAAAATGGTCTGACTATCAGACTCGATATGATTTTTCATTTTTCTTCATCCGAGCATGCAATAAGCCAGATTTGAAAGATTAGGGGCAAAAGTGGTAGGAAAGTTGAAGGAGTAGTGTTCTACCAGATGAAGGAGTAAAATGCTGAGATTTTCGAAGAGATCTACCCCATGACCACCTGACAAATTTTTACAGATCTGATTCTGGGAATCGTGGTCGAGATCATGGCGAGCACTGGTACATTAATTTTTTTTGTCTTTAGGGGAAAAAGGGGCTCTGCTGTAAATGTTATAAATGGCACAAATTTTTTGTGCAAATGGTTGGAGTGTTAGAGGTCGAAGAAAATTCCCAAGATGAAAATTTGACAAAGCATGTCTTTTGAGAAGCCGTCTTAGAAGCTTGTACATCTCTTTTGTATTAAGTTTGATCGTGTCAAGGTGGTTGCAAGTGTACAACCATTGAAAAGCTCTGAGATTGTTCTAGAAACTTTCCCTTGCTAATAAACTTAGTCAAACTCGAGTTATTATGTGTTTTTCTTGAGCAAAATGTGTGTGTTTCATTTCTGAATGTCTGCAAATAGATTTTCTTGTTCCTGGTCTTTTCTTGTATTAAAATATGTTCTAACCACACAGGTATCAATCCTTGTGACATTTTAGTGGCATCTGTAATTTCATTTCTCGGAAGATCCTTCATTTGGGAGTGAAATAAACGATTTAAAATCACTTTTCTTTCCCCTGTTTGATAGAGATTTTTTGTAAGCCTCTGGGTGTACGTCAGGCATGATTTGGCTTAGATATTGATGCTTTTTTGGGTCTTCCAACTCGATATTTCATGTTAGAGTCTCATAGATTGTATGAAAAAGTGCTAATTTGGGCCTCCATTGAAGCACATATTCTGGTTAAAGAAATATTTTAGCTGTTCTGTGACATTCTATTGGTTTGGTCTTCCATTTTGTAAAATCTCTCAAGGATCTAGTGAATCAAGTTCATCGTTCCTCACCTCACACCAAAATTTATTTAAAAACAACTAATCATACCCATACTACCCATGTTTGTCCTGTGTGTGCACAAATGCATAATTTCCATTACCAAAGCATGTAGAAATAATTAGGATTCCAAATGTCTTTAGTAGCCTGAAATTTTCCTCGAGAATATATCCACTATCTAGAGTGACAAATCGTGAGGTTTAGATTTTGTTGCATTGATCATATTTTTTGCAAGGTCTCCTTAACAATTTCATTAGGAAGGACATCTCCATCTCCTCCATAAACAAAAGGCTACAAAAGGGTTCTCTTACCTTGGTTGAAAGGCACAACCTAAAATAGTGAGGATAGATGAAATCCTCTTAAGGTGATACCCACTCCTTTTCATAGCTCGAGTGCTAAAAAGTCAGATAGATTGCTTCCTCGGCTACAAAATGACATATATAATTATCTAGCTACCTCTGAGCATCTTGTGAAATCCATGATGCTTCTTGGCCTTTGAAGGAGGTTAAATTTGGGTACCAATAGGTGCTTAAAATACTGCAAACATTGACCCCTTTTAATGTCTCTAAGAAACTAAAATGAGTTAAAATCCCTGATTAGCAACAAAACTACAATCATTGAATGTGAATCACAATAGAAGAAATTTAAAATGTAAAGGAACACAACTCTAGAAAAAATATCCATCTTAGGGTTGTTTTGAATCCCTCTCCTAGGGTTTTCTTGTGTTTATTTTTTATTTTGCATTACTATTTTTGAATAAATTTCCTTATTTTTGAATAAGATACAAAATCAGAAGTATCGAAAGATAGATATGGAAAACTTCAATATAGCTATGGAAATTTTCAAGACAACTCTGGAAACTCTAAAGAAGAAAAGGATGCTTCTCTAGAAACACAAGCATCATTTCAATTAGTAGTAAAGGATGAGTCTTCGATATGACATTTTAGATTTGGGAATTTATATTTTGGAGCACTGAAACTACTACATATGAAGAATATGGTGAAAGGTTTTCCGTTAATTAAGAAATCAGAAAGATTTTGTGAAGGATGTATTATGGGAAAACAACATAAAGAGTAATTTATGGTTTGCCAGTCAAATAGAGCTAGAGCACCACTTGAGATTTTGAATTTAGATATTTGTGGGAAAGTGCAAACATTGTATATAGGAGGATGCATTTATTTTCTTACTTTTATAGATGATTTCACAAGAAAAACTTGGGTTTATTTCTTAAAACACAAATATGATGCATTTACCTTGTGGAGAAGTAAAGCAGCTACTGCATTAAGTTTTTAAGAACATACAGAGGTGGTGAATTTATATCTAATGAGTTTCTAAAATTTTTCAGATCTCATGGCATACACAAGAAATTTACAGCCCATTATACACCTCAGTAAATGGTGTGGCGGAGAGGAAGAACCGAACAATTACGAAGATGGCTCATAGAATGATGGCAGCCAAACACCTACCTAATAAATATTGGGTTGAGGCAGTGGAAACTTCTGTTTACATCATGAATAGGTTCCCAACAAAGAGTGTAAGGAACAAAGTTCCTCAAGAGGCTTGGATAGGAAGGAAACATGGTGTTTCTCCTTTGAAGGTATTTGGTTGTGTTGCATATGCACATATTTCAGATGAGTTGAGAAATAAGTTAGATAATAAGGGACAAAATATATATTTGTTGGTTACTTAGAGGAAATAAAAGCATATAAGTTTTTTGACCCTATCAATAGGAAAGATATAAGCAGTTGTGATGTTCAGTTCCTCAAGGATGAAGCATTAGATGGAAACATAGAGAGGACTATCAGATTTACAGTTGTTGTCCCTTATGACAATAGTGTGGATGAAGTGTTACCAACACCAAATATATTTCAAACAACAGCTCCTTCCAATCCTGAGATGGTACCACAAGTTACAGCTCAAGCTACACCTTCAGTCACACCAAGGAGATCTTCAAGGTTGTTTTCCACACAAACAGGGCAGATAACTTCACAAGCATCTACACTAGCATCTACATCAATTGGTATCCCTGGAGTAACATCATCTAGCACTCCAAGTAGTTCTTCATCTGAAGACCCAACTCTAGCAAGCATGATGCCACACAAAACAAGGAGTTTGAGTGCGTTGTATAATGTTGACACAACAAATTCATTTTCATCTTTTACTTTATTTCCTCATATTGATGATCCATTAACATTTGAAGGGCATGTGAGTAGTGATATATCGGCACAGGCCATGGATGAGGAGATTAAATCCATTGAGAAGAACCAAACATGGGAATTGGCTGATTTTCCTGAAGGCAAGGATGTAATTAGTGTCAAATGGATTTATAAGACTAAACCAACTATTGATGGAAATGTGCAAAATCATAAAGAAAGTCTAGTTGCAAGGGGTTTTACACAACACCCCGGTATAGACTTCAATGAGACATTTTCTCCTGTTGCTTGATTGTATACAATTAGGACTATTTTACCTATTGCTAGCCATAAAGAGTGGCATGTATATCAAATGGATGTAAAGTCTACATTTTTAAAGGCCTATTTAGAGGAGGAAGTGTATGTGGAACAACCACAAGGCTATGAGCTACCGGGTCATGAAGACAAGGTGTATAGGTTGAAGAAGGCACTCTATGGATGAAAGCAAGCTCCAAGAGCTTGGTACAGCCGCGTTGAATCCCATCTCATTTAAAGTGGTTTACAAAGAAGTGGTTGTGAGACAAAATTGTACATCAAAGTCAATAAGCAAGGTAAAATTTTTATCATTTTCTGGTATGTTGATGATCTAATCTTTACCGGTGCTCTTAACATAGATTCTTTCAAATCAACAATGAATAATGAATTTGAAATGACAGATTTGGGTCTTATGAAGTTTTTTTTGGGGATTAAAGTCCATCAATCCAATGATGATATATTTATTTCTCAATCTAAATATGCAAATGAAGTTTTGAAGAGATTTAATATGGAAAAGTGCAAGGTATCCCCAACACTGGTTTTGACATGAATGAAATTAAGCAAGATGATGGAGCATGTGTGGATTCTACATTGTTCAAGAGGATGGCTCGAAGCGTTGTGTACTTAACAACCACAAGGCCAGATATTATGTACAGTGTAAATCTGATTTCAAGGTTTATAGAGTCTCCAAAAGACTCACATTGGCAGGACAGTAAGAAAATATTAAGGTATGTGAGTAGTAAAATAGATTTTGGTATATTGTATTCCACTTCAAAGGATTTAAGTCTTGTTGGGTACACCGATAGTGATTGTGTTGGCAACATAGATGATATAAAAATTACTTCTGGGTATAATTTTTACTTTGTTACAAGTGTTATGTTGTGGGCATCGAAGAAACAACGCATTGTGACACTTTCTTCAGCTGATGCTGAACCTGAGTATGTGTTAGCCAGTATTGCTGCAAGCTGTTTGGATGCGAAGGATGTTGAAATATTTGATGCATGATAAAAAAGAAGTGACTACAATATTATTTGATAATAGTTCAGCCATAGCATTATCTAAAAATCATGTGTTTCACATAAGTAAAGTCAACTGACCACATAAAAGTGATTAGGCCAAGATAAATATAAACTCATAACACAAACATAATTAAAGAATTAAGAGCATAATTTAGACCCTATGAAAGCATAAAGTAATTTGAAACAATTAAATGTTTGGGAGTAGAAAATAAAAATTAGAGACATAGTTCAACATTTAAAACTATGAATTTGGATTGATTTTTTTCTAGTCAAGGAAAAAAGTACTTGATTAAATTACATATGACTCCTAGAAATATAGATATAAAACTTCTTCTGGACCAACATCATCAAGACATGGTAGGAATGGCTGAAATCCCTAACTTAGATACATAAATAGGGATTTATCGACATTTAGCATTTATCTGTTCCCATAATTGATTGTGTAAATTATTATCTTATTCATACACGTTCCTTTCTTAATAAAAATGACGTACCAAAAGATTGAATTTATTATCTATCATTGACTAATCTATACTATATGTTTACTATATACACCACATCATTCATTATTTTGATACCATCTTTAATAGAAAATTTCATTGTGCATGCACAAAACATGTTCATGGCAAGAAACATCAACCAACTTCATCTGAAAAACTCTAACTGTGAAATTTAATAATAAAAAAAATACCCTAATTGGTGATGTGGAATTTGAGAATGAAGTCTTGTCAAAAAATATACCTATAGAAGTACATTCCCTTTACTCAATATTCTAGTAGCTTCACACTTCACATATTTGGACTAACTAGGAGATTACAACAAAGCACCCTATTGGTAAAATAGTTTCTCAAATTTATTCAGCCAAATTTATGCGTACACAAATCATTCAAAAACTCCCCCGACCCTTTACAAAGTTACATCACATAGAGAAGATCATTTCTTAGTACTAGAGGTTTCAATTAGGGCTTCATTTCTTAAGCATGTATTATTATATTTAACTTGCAAACATTTAATTGGGTGGAATAATTGTGTTGTTTTTCTTCCTCCTTGTAGCAGTATTTGGTAGACGTCGTGTGTGCTGTTGGTGCTCAAAATAGTCTCGCCCCATTTTTGCCTTTGAAAATCTATTTATTTATGGCCTTTGCCATATTTTATTTTCTAGTGTTGTGCCTAAGAAGTCTCTGCTTTCCTTTTGTTGCCATAATTAATCTTTCTTTGAGCCGGTGATCACGTATGGGTCCATATTTGTCTCCTCATTTCTCTCATCTTCTGAAGGGGTCTGTAATTTGGGTCTCCCGTCCTCTATTCCTTAAAAAACTCAGGCTTTCCCATTCTTTCCAATTTTACAGTCAGGATTTGTCGACCTTGTTGTTTTGCCTTGAATACATGAAGAATAAAGAGTGGATGTAACTCTGAGAAACGTATTTGAGCCTTGTAATAGTCCTAAATTCTTTATCCTTGGAGAAAATTTCATCTCTGGGCTCAAATGGTCATTTTTCTGCATTTTACAGTTTTATGGGCAATTCTCCTAGTCAAATTTGCATCCTTGCACCATCAGGGAACATGGCCTCTTTTGGTTAGACACGGCTTAGCTGGGTACTTCAAAAATTCTATGAAAAACCTCAACTTAAAGATTTGTCCATGAGGAGGAACAATGCTTGTTTGAATATCTACTTTTTGGTTTGGCCTTAGAGTAGCACCGGGAGAACACGTGGAGGTTTCTGCTACTTTTCCCAGACTTAAATTTTTTTTATGCAGCCAAAACAGTTTAGCAGAAAATAGGGACACATGGCGAGCCTGCGCTCATTCAGTTTCATTTTAAAGAAGTGCCAGGAGGACACTTGGAGGCCTCTTCTCACTTTGCATTTTTCTTGGAATTTTCTATGGCCAAAAGAGACTGCCTTGGATCCTGACACATGACGCCTTCTGCTGGGCTTCAATCCTTCAAAAAAACTTTGTCAAGCCAGGACACATGGTGAGCCCGTGCTCTTCCAAGGTCTCAAATTTTAGGGACCATCTCAAGGTGCGCTATTTTGATGCCTGGTAGTTTGAAAAGTCAGAAGGGGTGGGGAAGCAAACCATTGGGGGTAACTTAGAATTTTTGCCTCTTATGCTCAACAGGGTTAAGATATAAAAAATGGCCTAAAAACTTGACAAAGGATCAGTCAAAGTTTGTTTCAAGTCAAATGGGGGCGGAGGCGGACCATCGGGGGTAACTTGGATTTTTTGCCCCCTGATATTCAAAATATTAAAACATAAAAATGGCCCACAAGCCCGATAGAGGAAAGGTCAAATATTTCTCTAGTCAATGGCGGAGGTGCGGACTCTTGGGGGAAATTTGAAAAAAAATTCTTTTGGGAGAAAAGAGTTAAAGGTAAGAAAGGAAGTGTGGTTCCGCTAGGACCCACATTGGGACATGTGTCAGGCCCACTTTTTCAAGGGCAGAGCTGTGGGGAAAACTTGGAAATTTTTCCCTTTTCTAAAAAAGAGGTAAAATAGCAGAATTTGGCTGCGGTTCCGTTGGGACCCACCTTAGGACACGTGTCAGGATTATTTCTCAAGGGTGGAGGTGCAGAACAAAATGTGAAAATTTTACATTTTTCTGAAGGTTGTAAAAAGTCAAAGGAAACCCCTGGGCCCATTTTAAAATTAAATCTTCCACATGGATGGCCCAAATTCAAAGTAAAGATCAACGGTAGTTGAGTGTCTGAATCTAATTTTCCCCCCATTTTACTGAAACATGCCTAGAAGTGTGAGTCCTCATGATTTCTTGGTATTTCCTACATGCCAAACTGAGAGAGTAGTTAATTGTGATAAATAAGTTTGGTGGGAGAGATCTGGAGATGTATTTTACCATTAAAATGATCTGACTATCAGACTCGATATGATTTTTCATTTTTCTTCATCCGAGCACGCAATAAGCCAGATTTGAAAGATTAGGGGCAAAAGTGGTAGGCAAGTTGAAGGAGGAGTGTTCTACCAGATGAAGGAGTAAAATGCTGAGATTTTCAAAGAGATCTACCCCATGACCACCTGACAAATTTTTACAGATCTGATTCTGGGAATCGTGGTCGAGATCATGGCGAGCACTGGTACATTAAATTTTTTTGTGTTTAGGGGAAAAAGGGGCTCTGTTGTAAATGTTATAAATGGCACAAATTTTTTGTGCAAATGGTTGGAGTGTTAGAGGTCGAAGAAAATTCCCAAGATGAAAATTTGACAAAGCATGTCTTTTGAGAAGCTGTCTGAGAAGCCTGTACATCTCTTTTGTATTAAGTTTGATTGCGTCAAGGTGGTTGCAAGTTTACAGCGATTGAAAAGATCTAAGATTTTTTCTAGAAACTTTCCCCTATGGATAAATTTAGTCAAACTCGAGTTATTCTGTGTTGATATTGAGCAAAATGCGCGTGTTACATTTCTAAATGTTTGCAAATAGCTTTTATTTTTACTTTTGTAATTTTGTATTTAAAAATGTTCCAATCACATAGGTCTCAATCCTTGTGACAGTTTAGTGGCATCTGTAATTTCATCTCTCAAAAGAGTCTTCATCTGGGAGTGAAATAAACAATTTAAAATCACTTTTCTTTCCCATGTTTGACAGAGATTGTTTATAAGCCTTTGGGTGTACGTTAGGGGTGATTTGGCTCAGATTTGATTCTTTGTTGGGTCTTCCAACTCGAGCTTTCGTGTTAGTGTCATAGATTGTATGAAAAAGTGCTAATCTGGGCCTCCATTGAAGCACATATTCTAGTTAAAGAAATATTTTAGCTGTTCTGTGACATTCTGTTGGTTCGGTCTTCCATTTTGTAAAAGCTCTCAAGGATCTGGTGAATCAAGTTCATCGTGCCTCACCTCACACTAAAATTTATTTAAAAACAACTAATCCTACCCATACTACCCATGTTTGTCATGTGTGTGCAAAAATGCATAATTTCCATCACCAAAGCATGCAAAAAAAATCGGGATTCCAAATGTCTTTAGTATCCTGAACTTTTCCTAGAGAATATCTCCACTATCTAGAGTGACAAATCGTGAGAGTTAGATTTTGTTGCATTGATCATATTTTCTGCAAGTTCTCCTTAACAGCTTCATAAGGAAGGACATCTCCATCTCCTCCATAAATAACAGGCTACAAAAGGGTTCTCTTACCTTGGTTGAAAGGCACAACCTAAAATAGTGAGGATAGATCAAATCCTCTTAAGGTGCTGCCCACTCCTTTTTAAATCCTGAGTGCTAAAAAGTTATATATATATTGCTTCCTCAGCTACAAAATGACATATATAATCATCTATCTTCCTCTGAGTGAATTTTTCAAATATGGTCAGCCTTTGAAGGAGATTAAATTTGGGTACCAACATGCTTATGGCGCCGTTTTTGGAGACTTTAGTTCACACTCAGACCTTGGTGTTGTATGCAACTTTTTCAGTATCTATTAGTTTTTGCACTAGTATTCACTGATAAATTTTGGAAAAGAAAGGTAAGAATCTTTCCATTTCAAATTCCTAGTGTGGAAAAACATTTGACAGATCATATTTAGTGCATTTACACAGCTAAGGTGGAAATTCTTAGTGGCGACTTCCTGTTGATATGATTCTTAATGAATACTAGTGTCTTAACCTCTGTCAAGTGAGATTTGTTACTAACCTTTGCAAAGATGGAAGGAATAATGTCTTTCTTTGCTAGGGATCCTGCTAGGACACTATTTCCAGAGCTAGGAAAAGAAAAATCAAAAGGAAGAAAATCCTGGAGAGCTATTGGAGATCAACAAACAAGAAGGGAGATATCCATTGATTAAAGTGATTGTCCTATTATTGAATACTACAATTCGATTAATTCTAAATTAGGTAGCCTCTTTGTGGAATTGAATTCTCCAACTGGAGAGGGGCCTTCATTTGATTTTGAAAAGTTTGCTTCTCATTCTGCACCCGTCTTTTCATAAGTTGATAGCTATTTCCAAGAAACAAGGCCTTTATGGGGTATCCATTTTGAAAATTGTACTCTTGTGTTTCAAAGACCTTCTACCCCTTATCAATTTGTTACCCCTCTAGGGTCATCTCCTCAAATAAATATGGCACAACCCCCTCCTAGACCTCCATTTGTTGTAAACACTTTTGGTCTTATAAATTTTATGGGAATGGCTGGTTATCCAAATGCAGTTCCTCAAGATGTAAGGAAAAAACTACCAAATTTCCAAGAAAACAATTTTGTAACTGGTGATCAGCATTTAAAGATTTTTATCAACATGATGGAAGAATTTGAGATTGAACATGAAGATCTAAATATCAAGTTGTTTATCTGTACTTTGGAAGAGGATGCTAGGAATTGGTATAAGGCTTTGCCAGATAACTCTATTGATTCTTAGATTAAGATGAGCAATTCATTTAGATTGTAATATTGTGATAGAACCAACCTTAGGTTTCTTTTGATAGAATTTGAAAACATCGAAAAGAATCCTAATGATTCAGTACATGATTTTAACACAAGGTTTAATAAGACCTTAAAGAGATTTCTTATTAGGCTAAGGCCATGTGATGAATCATGTATGATCAAATATTCAGATGCATTGCAAATAGAGAACAATATCAAGGCAATTCACCATGAATTTGCAAATAGAGAAAAATATCAAGGCAATTGGAAAACCTCCTAAGAGGGATGGTGTGAAGCTGGTTAACCCAAAAAAAACCTCAAGCAAGTAAAGCTGCTGGTTTGGAGGAAGTTGTGAAAACTTTGGCAGGGGCTGTCAAAGAAATCTCCTACAAACTAGCCTGGGATGAGAAAGGAATTGGGCATATCTCACAAGGTCAACACAAGCAGCAAAGCCAAGACAAGTTCACAAAACACCAAAGATCTGATGACAGAGGGAAGGGACTTCTTGGATTTGGAAATAGGTAACCCCAAGGTGTGGAAAACAGAGTGGTGCTTGATCCTTTGGCTGCAAGAGTTGCTGTTGTGGAGGAGACAAATGTCATTGATTGGTGTGACAGATGTTTCATGCCACATGCTCCATGTGAATAAGATCATCAAGAAGAAGAAGAAGAAGTTGATGATGATGATGCTTGCATGATGGAGATCCTTGCAAGTTAACATATGGAATCAACTTCAACTAAGGTAATAAGTGCTAGAATTGCTGCTGTTTTTTGGGATTGCATCCATTGGGTACCTCTCCTTCCCCCCTCTCATACTTTATAAGTAGACACAGTACAAGATTTTGAATTTCCCACTAATGATTTTGAATACGTGAGGGCATTGATGATTTAAAAGTATGATGGAGGAGTTCCTTTAGAAGAAGATAGGAAGCTATTAATGAATTTTTTAGTTACCTAAGAAAAGAAGCACAATACTAGAATTAAATCTGCCAAGGGGCCACAAGCCAGGTCAAAATTTCCATTGCTTACCAAAGAAACCCCAAAGAAAAATGCATCTGGCAGATAGCTTGTTTCCCCAAGCAAAAATTTTGTTCCTCCCCATGCCCAGAATGAAAACAATCACATTCCATCTGATGAATTTTCCAAGCTTTCTCCTATTGTTGCTTTACCCAAATTTTCTCCATATGACATTACCCAAGTCTTGAGTCATATAAAAATTCCTGTCCCAATTGTTGAGCTACTTAGGATCCCTGAGCACAAGAAGAGGGATTTTGTATGTTTGGGCTTTAAAGAGGAAGAGATCATACAAGGCAGATTTTGGTGCTCAAAATAGTCTCGCCCCACTTTTACCTTTGAAAATCTATTGATTTACTGTCCCTGTCATATTTTATTTCCCCATGCTGTGCCTGAGAAGTCTCTGCTTTCCTTTTTTTTCCATAATTAATCTTTCCTTGAGCCAATGATCATGTATGGTCCATATTTATCTCCTTGTTTCTCCCATCCTCTGAAGGGGTCTGTAATTTGGGTCTCCCATCCTATATTCATTCAAAAACTCAGGCTTTCCTATTCTTTCCATTTTTACAGTTGAGATTTGCTGCCCTTGTCATTTTGTCTTGAATACATGAATAAAAATGAGTTGATGTAACTCTGAGGAATGTATTTTGAGCCTTGTAATAGTCCTAAATTCTTTATCCTTGGAGAAAATTTCATTTCGGGCTCAAATGGTCATTTTTCAGCATTTTACGGTTTGACAGGTGTTTCTCCTGGTCAAATTTGCATCCTTTCACCATTAGTAGAGACAAATTGTCTCCCTTTTCCCCAAACTACTCATGGAGAACTATGCATAACTGATTCCAATTTGTGATAGAACCAGCTCCAAGGCTCCTAAACCATTGCAATGCCTTCCCTTTGAATGAAGATGCCAACAATTTGACAGCCACATCCATTTCATTTATCTCATGGATTACACAGACGTTAGCAATGTCTTTGACATGATCACCAGGAGTGGTATGATTTTCTCCAGTGAAAAATGGAACGTTCTTCAATGCTGCAATTCGAACTAGATTTTATGCATTGAGGGCAAGTGGGTTGCTGCCAGTGAAATTGACAAAGGGATTCGGTGGTTGCACCATTCTGATTTGCCTGAGAACCCTTGTTGATGCGAGAAAAGGTCTACCAGGTGGAGGTGTAGACAAAGTCCTATTAGGTGGAGACACAGATCTTTGAGCTCTTCTTCCCCTTCTTTCTCTACCTGGAGATAGGTGTAGATAAACAAACAATCCTTCCTCCCTAGTTCTTGACCTGGTCTGTATTCTTCTCATAAATTTGCTAGGCTTGGACTACTGAAACCAGCGGATTATGCCTCTTTTAGAGTCGCCAGATGTGTAATTTCAAAGCTCCTTCAAAGCTGAAACTTACAACAAGTGCACATCGATCTTGTTGCGATGAAAGTGAAGACCTCTAAGGTCCCACCGGGCGTGCCAGAACTATTATCACCAAATCACAGCACCCTTCTATGGTTTATACAAGCGCATATATTTGAACTCACGGTGTGATTGGATAACATGGGTACTATCTCCAAGTTGTGGGACTTGCTACTTGAGATAGACCTCTA
Source organism: Taxus chinensis (assembly GCA_019776745.2). Taxonomy (NCBI): domain Eukaryota; kingdom Viridiplantae; phylum Streptophyta; class Pinopsida; order Cupressales; family Taxaceae; genus Taxus; species Taxus chinensis. Next base: position 185,906,299 of record CM034155.1, read on the forward strand.
GAGAAAGTTGGTTCTTGCTCCTAAACTACCTGCCATAATCTACTCTAATGCAGGGGAAACTAACTATTCTAATCTAAATTTCCAAGAGACCAGGGAGAGAGAATGCATGAAATGAAAGCCTACACTAAAGTGGTGATACACCAGAAAAGGAGGGTGTGAGAGTAGTCTTCAAATGCGTGAAATACAAAAGCAAAGTGCACACTAGAAGAGGTGATGACAGTTCTCCATAATCTAGCAAAATGCATTCACAAAAATATTTCAAACATACACAATGATAATGGATCCCTGCATGAACATAATAATAGACACAATATTCTTGTAATCAAGGTTGAAGGGGCAAGAAGAATGCAAGAAAACACAGCAGGGGAAGATATATCCACAAACTTATATTTTATTGCTTCATGATATGCACAGTTCAATCTATTACAAGATAAGGGCCTGGATCACCATGCAAGGAGTCCACAACAAGGGCCTGTAACACATAAGCTTCACAAATCAATTTTGGCAGAGCTCTGCTACAAAAAACTACCTTCTTTACAATGAGCCCAACACTCCAATTTATAGAAGAAATGAGAAGAGAAAGAGAAGGGAAAATGGAAATCCCAAAATCTATCCTTCAACCACTTGTAAGAGGCATTAAATGGAGTAAAATGATTATATATTACTTGCAAAAGGCTCCCCATACTGTCCCAGGTGCTGCAGCAGAGAAAGAATGATGACCATGCCTCTTAATTGCACTCCCAACCACCAAATAAAACACTGTTATGAACCCAGCCACGTTTTCTTAAAAATATCAATCAATATCTCATCAAATCTGGAATTTCTTGATTTCTGTGCATCGGGCTCAGAGCCACAATTCCAACAGTACCAATTTTGTATGATTTTGTTGAGAAATGCAAAAGTTATTTCCTTCTGAGTGCGGGCAGCTATTTTGGGTCTGGCAGGCGTTTTCTGTCATTTGACGGGAATGAGCATTAACTGATCGGAGTCAAAAGTTATGGCCATTTGAAGTTTCATGGGTCAAACGTTGAATTTTCTTCTTTTCCTTCGGCCACTTTGGCTTTTCGTGTCCCTCGCGTCCCGCACGTATTGTTGCCTCGGCTGTCTCGGACGAAAATCTCTTGCTTCGGCCGATTCGGGCTTCCTTGTTCCTATTTGCGGTGAAGACACGTGGAGAGATTCCATTCACTCTCGGCTCTTTTGGCTTTTCGTGTCCCACGCATAATTTTGGCCTGGATGTCCCAAACTGTCTCGGACGAAAGTCTCCTGTTTCGGCCAAATCGGTCGGTTCGCGTCCTCTGCGTACTTTTGTCCCAGATGTCCCAAAACCGTGCGAAACAAAAACTTGACGATTTTTTCCACTTTCGGCCGTTTCGGCTTTTCGCATCCCTAGCGTACCGCACGTCCCAACTGTCCTGTGGACCTTCTGGGACAAAAATGTCTGACTTAGCTGATTTTCTTTGTATTTCGGCCCCAAGCTTGGTACAATGAACCTCGGTATGACCTGAACTAGTACGACCCGAACCCTTCAGACCCAAAATGCTCTAAAACAGTCCTGCAACCTTATTTTTGCATTTTTTCCATTTTTTCTAACTCGTTGGGATTTCTTCTTGGATGGGAGAGTTAGAAAAAAGCTGAGGGGACCCCAAAAAACATGATTTTGGACTTCGAATCAATCTACTTGCTCGGGACTGAATAATCTGATGCATGTTATCAAAATTACCTTGAGGGGTGAATTTTGGATAACAATTTTGGTGACTCAGCGGGGTTATCTGCCTGCTAGATGAAGAACAACCAGCTACTTGTAGCAATCCATTGGGCATGGAGTCTGTTTGATAACCTCTCAGCTGATCTGAAATTTGAAAACCTGTGTCCTTGAGCTATTGAAACACTGATTGAGTTGGTTCTCTTGCGGCTGCAATTCTTTTCAGGAGCTCGATGAACTGTAAACATGCACATACTAGAAGCAATAGGACATGTGCACAAGCACTTAGGGAAATAAGAACTACTCTAACAGCAGTACAATGTGCATAAAAAATTAGAGGAATGGAAATTCTAAATTAATATTTACAAGGGTGAGAAGCTATCTTTCTAGTAGCAACGTTTGAGATAGATCCCATTGACTGGAATCTGCAATTCTTCACCATCCAACTTAGCCAGTCGGAAGGCATTGCTACCTTTGCATTCAATGATCATGTACGGGCCACTCCAGATGGCATCAAACTTGGAATGCTTTCCTGGCTTTGCACGATCTGCATCCCATTTCAACACTAGATCTCCAATTTGGAAGGTTCTAGCCTTGGCTTTCCTATCAAAAGTCTTCTTGATCAAGGCTTGATCCTTCTCTATTGCCTGGGCTGCATGCTCTCTAATTTCTTGGAGCTCCATTAATTCTGCATATCTAACCTCCATGGGTTCAAACTCAGCTAGTTCCAATTGTTTCATGAGTTCCAATGCTGGTAACTCGAGTGATATAGGTAGAACTGCTTCTTTCCCATACACAAGCTTGTATGGAGAGCTTCCTGTAGACCTCTTGGGTGTGATTCTATCGGCCCATAGGGCTGATTTGAGCTTTGAGTGCCAAGTCCTCTGATTCTCATCAAGAGTCCTTCTGATGATTCTTAGTAGATTCTTTTTCGTAGAATCGGCTTGGCCATTACCCTGAGGGTAATAATTCGATGAAGTGCTGAGATACACACAATTCTTGACAGCCCATTCAGTGATCTTTGTGCCAAGAAATGCCAACGCATTGTCCGATATGATAGTGGTAGGGGCACCAAACCTCGTGACTATCCCTTCATAGAAATCTAAGATATTGGATTCGTTTGCGTCCTTGAGTGCCACTACTTCAGTCCACTTGGTGAAATAGTCCGTTGCTGTAAGTATCCACTTATGGCCTTGACTCGAATTGGGATTGATAACCCCAATGAAGTCCAATACCCATTGCATGAATGGCTGATCCACTGAAATTGGATGAAGGGGCAGCACTGCTAACCTTTCCTTCCCTATGAAGAATGCACATCTCTTGCATTTTTTGACCCATGAGTAGCAATCATTGAACACAGTAGGCCAATAGTAACCAACTTTCATTATTTTGAGAGCTGTCACTCATGGAGCAAAGTGGCCTCCTGCTTCCCCGTCATGGAACTCGTGTAAGATCTTCTCAACTTGACCTGTTCCAATGCATCTTAATAGAACACCATGGATGTCTTTCTTGAACAAGATACCATTAATGAGTACATACGGGATAGCTTGTAATCTAAAGTATCTCCTCTTTGCCTTGCTCACTTCTGGAGGGCACAAGCCCCTTTGGAGGTAATGCACAAGGTCTTGAGTCCAACATGGAATGGGTGCATCATCAGTCGGTTGTTCTTGATCATTCTGTAGTAGCATGACAACATCTTCTTCACCTTTTGAGCCATCTGGTTGTTTGGAAGCGAGCTGCTCACACAAACCTTTGCCACGAACCAGCTTGGTCACTTTGATTTCAATATCATATTCCATCACCCGAGTGATCCAACCTGCTCTCTTCTCGTTTAAATCCTTGTTTAGGAGAAAGTCCTTGACACCAGCATGAGACACCAGCAGTTGAATCTTATTGTTTGAGACCAAATGTCTGAACTTCTTCAAGCTCCTGATGACAGCAAGGACATGCTTTTCGATGAAAGAATACTTTATTTCGTAATCTTCCAAGGTTTGAGTGAAGAATGCTATGGGCTGTTCTGAACCTTCTCTATTCAGCTGTGTCAAGATAGCTGAGATTGTATCTGATCCTCCAAATGCATACAACATGAAGTTATTTGAAAAGTCTGGGTTGATAAGAGTTGGAGCTTGTGATATTGCATGCTTGATGTTTTCAAAACTCTCTTTGCCTTCTGCTGTCCATTTGAATGCTAGACTCTTCTTCAACATCATTGTTAAAGGCTTCACAAGAGTGGCAAAATTAGGCACAAATCTGCAGACAAAGTTTATCCTTCCCAAGAAGCTTTGAAAATATTTCTTGTGGTGTGGCAATGGAAGTGTTCAGATGGCTTCAACCCTTTCAGGATCAATTGTTAGCCCTTCCCTAGAGACAATGTGGCCCAACAATTTGCCTTCGTGTGCCAAGAATATACACTTCTTTGGATTCAACGACACTCCGAACCTTCTACACCTCTGAAACACTTGTCTGAGGTGAAAGAGATGGTCTGCTGCATTCTTTGAGAAGACAGTGATATCATCTAAGTATACCAACACTATATTGTTGATTAAGCCTTTGAACACCATATCCATAGCTCACTAAAATGTTGCTCTGGCATTTGATAGTCCAAATGGCATCTTCTTGTAAGCATACGTGCCCCATTTTGTAGTGAAGGCTGTCTTGAATTGATCTTCTTCCTTCACCATTATCTGATTATAGCCTGAATATCCATCTAGCAATGAGAACCTTTCTGAATCAGCTACAACCTGCAATATTTGTTCCATTGATGGAAGAGGATAATGATCTTTGAGTGATTCTCTATTTAGATCATGAAAGTCCACACACAATATTATTTCTCCATTTCTCTTTCTTACTGGCACCAAGTTCGCAACCCAACTTGAGTGTTTGATGGGGAAAATGATATTGGCCTCAATAAGCTTGCTTAACTCTTTTCTCATGAGAGGTTCAATATGGGGATTCACTGGCCTTTGCTTTTTCCTGACAGGCTTGGATTCCGAATCCAGCTCAATAGTATGTTGTGCCAAATTTGGGTTGAAACCTCTTAAATATTTGTAAGTCCAAGCAAAAACATTTGGGAACTCTTGACAAAGCTGAACAAAATTAGATTTCTCTTGTGGAGTACTTACTTTGCCAATTTGTAATGTCTTACCTTCATCTACTAAAATAGGTTCTGAATCTTCACCCTTTACTTGAATGTTTGCTTTTTCCTTCCAGAACTGATCATTCGGGTTGAAGATTGAATCCAAGGTTATGAGGCCTTTTGGTAATTTGTTAGTTCTCAGCTGCACCACTTGGTCACCATACTGTTGCTTCAGCTTGTCTTGATTCCTGACGGAGAACTCAGCTTCTTCTTGCAGGAAATTAACAATCTGCTCATCATTCTCAAAGACTTGCCAACTTGTGTTGTTATCTGGAACAGCTGGTCTCACAACCACTTTGATATGAGGCTGAGATTTTTCATTTTTGATATTTTCTACAACGTCAAATGTAGCCGTAATTTCTGCCAGTCTGTCCGCTGCTTCATTCTTTTTTCTTGGGATGGAATTGATGCTAAAAGCTTCAAAATATTCAATAAGATCCCATACCCGGTTTTTGTAGTTCTTCAACAAATCATTCTTGGCGGCATTTTTTCCTCTGACTTGGTTTACGATCAGCTCACTATCACCAAATAATTGCAAATTCTTGATGCCTTTCTTCTTTGCCGAGTGCAATCCGTGAATTAAGGCTTCATATTCAACTGTGTTGTTTGAGTAAGAAAACTGAAAACGGAAGGCTGAGTAATACTTTATACCTTGCGGTGAAATGAGCATAGCTCCTCCTCCTGCACCTTGTCTACTCCTTGACCCATCAAAGAACAATTGCCATACTTTATTCTTGTCCTTATGATCTGGCTTGGTAATGCTGGGGAGAGGTTGATTCTGTTCATGTAAACAATAAACTCCTAGCTCAGATTCTTCTATTTCTTGATAAGGATCAAAAGCATGCACCTTGCTTGCCCATTCATCAAGAGTAAAATCTGGGATGCTTCCAACCTTGGTGTCAGCTTCATCAGTGCTTGGATAATCTTCTTGGTCAAACGCCGAACAGTTGGTATTGTTTTGGCTTGGAGTGTAAGGCTCAATGTGAAAGTTTGCAATAGGTTCAGAGCTGATTGTGGCCTTAGTTCCATACCTTGTTCTAAACAACATTTGTGACCAATCTGCTGAAAGATAGCCTCCAATTTTGGCTGTGAAATCTCTTGACAAACATAGGGCAAAGAGTGGTGGAAGGTCTATAACTGATACATCTTGTAAAACAACAACATTTGGACATGCATGCAAGGTAAGAATCAAGTTTCTAATCACCCCAACTGTTGTTACTACTGTCCCATCCAACTACACTACCCCTTTGGATATGGTTTCATATTGAAGTCCTAGCTGATCAGCGATTTGCTTGGGCATCACTAAGCTACTTGCCCCAGAATCAATCATGCAATTGTGCACCAATTGGTTTCCAATGATTAATGAGACATAAAAATGAGGGGGCTTCAACATTTTACCTTGATGTCCTCCATGATTCCCTTCAGGCTGGGCAGCATTTGTGAGTACCTTCTCTTGCATTTGGACTTGATGATTCGAAGTTGGCTAGTCCTTCATGGCAGCTTGTAGCAAATCTCTCTGGCCTAGGATAGATAGGGATTCCCACATTGATATATTTACATTTGTCTTATTCATCTGATCAATGATACTAAATGGTGATGAAGGATCTCTTTGCTGTCCTTTAGTCTGTGCATTCCTTTCTTGTGCATGGGCAGAAACAACTGGCATTTGAGTTGGTTTGGAAGGTGGTTTGGGCTGTCCTTGCGTGTTTGGAACTGTATTTTGCTTACCAACACCTTATGGAGTGATGGAAGGTTGTAGATCACTTGGAGCCAATGACTGCCCCTCACCAATATTCCTCTTCTTTGATCTTGTGTTAGCTTCTACACTTTGAGAAATTGTTTGATTCATGCCACAAAAATCCTCAGCTTGCCAATTCACAAGTGCGGTATCATTTGGAGCTGTGTCTTGCTGAGATGTCCCTTGTCGCTGATTTGTTTCTTGGCTCACTTCACCCTCAACGCCAGTAGTTATCACCATCAAGGCTTGGTTCAAAGCACCATTAAAGCACATATATTGGTTGTGAGGTTCATTGCATGGGAAACACCAATCATACTCTTGAGCTATGTTGTTTTGGACTGGCACTAATGCTTTAGAAGCAGATACAACATTGGGGTTATAGGGCTGAAATGGTCTAATAGCGGGAGGCCTTACTTGGCTTTGATTTTGATTTGCAGCCTGAGTTGGTGACCCATTTTGTTGGTATGGGGGCCTAGCCTGGTACTGCGCTTGAGGCTGATACGGTCTAGCACTTTGAGCTTGCTGTCTTTTGATAGTAACCAACTCATTTCCCAAATTTTACAATTGTTTCATGACCTCTTGGAGTTCATTTGAAGCATTAGAGGATGAAGTAGAAGTTTCATTTGAACTTTGATTTCTAGGAGTGGGAACAGGAGCCAAAGTGGGTGCTTGACTAGTGCTTGGATTTTCTAAGTTTGGATACAAGGGCATGGGAGGCCTAGGAGCTAGTTTACCAGCTTGAATAAGAAATTTTTCAGCCCTAATTGCAATGATATAAGCAGTAGGTAAGGTTGTGCCTCCCATAGATTGAATTAACATAGAAATATCAGAATTCAAAGCCTTAAGATAGTATAGAAAAGCACCTTTAGCTGTTGGCCTGACGGCCACTGGAATCCTATCCCAAGACCTTTGAAATCTGAAGTTGAAGTCAATCAGCTGCTCATTGGGGGCTCTCTTGATAGTTGTCAATTGTTCTAGTAGAGACAAATTGTCTCCCTTTTCCCCAAACTACTCATGGAGAACTATGCATAACTGATTCCAATTTGTGATAGAACCAGCTCCAAGGCTCCTAAACCATTGCAATGCCTTCCCTTTGAATGAAGATGCCAGCAATTTGACAGCCACATCCATTTCATTTATCTCATGGATTACACAGACGTTAGCAATGTCTTTGACATGATCACCAGGAGTGGTATGATTTTCTCCAGTGAAAAATGGAACGTTCTTCAATGCTGCAATTCGAACTAGATTTTATGCATTGAGGGCAAGTGGGTTGCTGCCAGTGAAATTGACAAAGGGATTCGGTGGTTGCACCATTCTGATTGGCCTGAGAACCCTTGTTGATGCGAGAAAAGGTCTACCAGGTGGAGGTGTAGACAAAGTCCTATTAGGTGGAGACGCAGATCTTTGAGCTCTTCTTCCCCTTCTTTCTCTACCTGGAGATAGGTGTAGATAAACAAACAATCCTTCCTCCCTAGTTCTTGACCTGGTCTGTATTCTTCTCATAAATTTGCTAGGCTTGGACTACTGAAACCAGCGGATTATGCCTCTTTTAGAGTCGCCAGATGTGTAATTTCAAAGCTCCTTCAAAGCTGAAACTTACAACAAGTGCACATCGATCTTGTTGCGATGAAAGTGAAGACCTCTAAGGTCCCACCGGGCGTGCCAGAACTATTATCACCAAATCACAGCACCCTTCTATGGTTTATACAAGCGCATATATTTGAACTCACGGTGTGATTGGATAACATGGGTACTATCTCCAAGTTGTGGGACTTGCTACTTGAGATAGACCTCCAGAGAAAGTTGGTTCTTGCTCCTAAACTACCTGCCATAATCTACTCTAATGCAGGGGAAACTAACTATTCTAATCTAAATTTCCAAGAGACCAGGGAGAGAGAATGCATGAAATGAAAGCCTACACTTAAGCGGTGATACACCAGAAAAGGAGGGTGTGAGAGTAGTCTTCAAATGCGTGAAATACAAAAGCAAGGTGCACACTAGAAGAGGTGATGACATTTCTCCATAATCTAGCAAAATGCATTCACAAAAATATTTCAAACATACACAATGATAATGGATCCCTGCATGAACATAATAATAGACACAATATTCTTGTAATCAAGGTTGAAGGGGCAAGAAGAATGCAAGAAAACACAGCAGGGGAAGATATATGCACAAACTTATATTTTATTGCTTCATGATATGCACAGTTCAATCTATTACAAGATAAGGGCCTGGATCACCATGCAAGGAGTCCATAATAAGGGCTTGTAACACATCAGCTTCACAAAGCAATTTTGGCAGAGCTCTGCTACAAAAAACTACCTCCTTTACAATGAGCCCAACACTCCAATTTATAGAAGAAATGAGAAGAGAAAGAGAAGGGAAAATAGAAATCCCGAAATCTATCCTTCAACCACTTATAAGAGGCATTAAATGGAGTAAAATGATTATATATTACTTGCAAAAGGCTCCCCATACTGTCCCAGGTTCTGCAATAGAGAAAGAATGATGAGGATGCCTCTTAATTGCACTCCCAACCACCAAATAAAACACTTTTATGAACCCAGCCACATTTCCTTAAAAATATTGATCAATATCTCATCAAATCTAGAATTTATTGATTTCTATGTGTCGGGCTTGGAGCCACAATTTCAACAGTACCAATTTTGTGTGATTTCGTTGAGAAATGCAAAAGTTATGGCCTTCTGAGTGCGGGCAGCTATTTTGGGTCTGGCAGGCGTTTTCTGTCATTTTGTGAAAATCGGAGCTCGAAGTCAAAAGTTATGGCCATTTGAAGTTTCACGGGTAAAACATTGACTTTTCGTCTTTGCCTTCGGCTACTTCAGCTTTTCTTGTCCCCCACGTCCCATGCGTACTTTTGTCCCGGCTGTCCCGGACGAAAATATCCTGCTTCGGCCGATTCGGGCTTCCTTGTTCCTGTTTGTGGTGAAGACACGTGGCGAGATTCCATTCGCTCTCGGCTCTTTTGGCTTTTCACGTCCCACGCGTAATTTTGGCCCAGATGTCCCAAATTGTCTCAGATGAAAGTCTCCTGTTTTGGCTGAATTAGCCAGTTCGCGTCCTCCGCGTACTTTTGTCCCGGATGTCCCAAAACCGCGCGAAACAAAAACTTGACGATTTTTTCCACTTTCAGCCGTTTCGGCTTTTCGCGTTCCTCGCGTACCGCATGTCCCAACTATCCCGTGGACCACCTAGGACAAAAATGTTTGAATTAGCTGATTTTCTTTGTATTTCGGCCCCAAGCTTGGTACGACGAACCTCGGTATGACCCGAACCGTTCAGACCTGAAATGCTTTAAAACAGTCCTGCAACCTTATTTTTGCATTTTTTCCATTTTTTTTAACTCGTTGGGATTTCTTCTTGGATGGGAGAGTTAGAAAAAAGCCGAGTGGACCCCAAAAAACATGATTTTGGACTTCGAATCAATCTACTTGCTCGGGACTGAATAATTTGATGCATGTTATCAAAATTACCTTGAGGGGTGAATTTTGGATAAAAATTTCCTTTTGGGAGAAGAGAGTTAAAGGTAAAAAAGGAAGCATGGTTCCACTAGGACCCCATTAGGACACGTGTCAGGCCCACTTTTCAAGGGTGGAGCTATGGGGAAAACTTGGAAAATTTTCTGTTTTCCAAGAAAGAGGTAAAATAGCATTATTTGGCCGCGGTTCCATTGGGACCCACCTTAGGACACGTGTCAGGCTTATTTCTCAAGGGAGGAGGTGCAGAATAAAATGTGAAAATTTTACATTTTTCTAAAGGTTATAAAAAGCCAAAGGAAACCCCCGAGCCCGTTTTAAAATTGAATCTTCCACGTGGACGACCCAAATTCAAAGTAAAGATCAATGAAAGATGAGTGTCTGAATCTAATTTCCCACCCCATTTTACTGAAACATGCCTGAAAGTGCGAGTCCTCATGATTTCATGGTATTTCCTACACACCAAATAGAGAGGGGAGTTAATTTTGATATCTAAGTTTTGTGGGTGAGATCTGGAGACATCTTTTGCCATTAAAATGGTCTGACTATCGGGATCGATATGATTATCCGTTTTTCTTCTCCCGAGCATGCAAGAAGCTAGATTTGAAAGATTAGGGGTGGAAGTGATTGGCGAGTTGAAGGAGGAGTGTTCTACCAGATGAAGGAGTTGAATGATGAGATTTTTGAAGAGATCTGCCCCATGAGAACCTGACAACTTTTTACAGATCTGATTCTAGGAATCGCAATCGAGATCATGGCGAGCATTGGTACATTAAATGTTTGTCTTTTGGGGAAAAAGGAGCTCTATTGTAAAATTTATAAATGATTTTTTTTTGTGCAAATGGTTGGAGTGTTAGAGGTCGAAGAAAACTCCCAAGATGAAAATTTGACAAAGCATGTCTTTTGAGAAGCTGTCTGAAAAGCATGTACATCTCTTTTGTATTAAGTTTGATTGTGTCAAGGTGGTTGCAATCGTACAGCCATTGAAAAGTTCTGAGATTGTTCTAAAAACTTTCCCCTACTGATAAACTTAGTAAAACTTGAGTTATTATGTGTTAATTTTGAGCAAAATGCGTTTGTTTCATTTCTAAATATCTGCATATAGCTTTTCTTGTTCTTGTTGCAATCTTGTATTTAAAAATGTTCCAATCACATAGGTCTCAATCCTCGTGACAATTTAGTGGCATCTGTGATTTCATTTCTCAGAAGATCCTTCATCTGGGAGTGAAATAAATGATTTAAAATCACTTTTCTTTCCCCTATTTGACATAGATTGTTTGTAAGCCTCTGGGTGTACCTCGGGCATGATTTGGCTCAGATCTTGATGCTTTGTTGGGTCTTCCAACTCGAGCTTTCATGTTAGAGTCTCATAGATTTTATGAAAAAGTGCTAATTTGGGCCTCCATTGAAGCACATATTCTGGTTAAAGAAACATTTTGGTTGTTCTGTGACATTCTGTTGGTTTGGTCTTCCATTTTTTAAAAGCTCTCAAGGATTCGGTGAATTAAGTTCATCCGGCCTCACATCCCACAAAAATTTATTTAAAAACATCTAATCCTACCCTTACTACCCATGTTTGTCTTATGTGTGCACAAATGTATAATTTTCATCACCAAAGCATGCAAAAACAATCAGGATTCCAAATGTCTTTAGTAGCCTAAACTTTTCCTAGAGAATATCTCCACTATCTAGAGTGACAATTGGTGAGAGTTAGATTTTTTTGCATTGATCATATTTTCTGCAAGGTCTCCTTACCAACTTCATTAAGAAGGACATCTCCATCTCCTCCAGAAATAATAGGATACCAAAGGGTTCTCTTACCTTGGTTGAAAGGCACAACCTAAAATAGTGAGGATAGATCAAATCCTCTTAAGGTGATACCCACTCCTTTTCAAATATTGAGTGCTAAAAAGTTAGATAGATTGCTTCCCTGGCTACAAAATGACATATATAATCATCTATCTACCTCTGAGCATCTTGTGAAATCCATGATGCTTCTCGGCCTTTAAAGGAGATTAAATTTGGGTATCAACAGGTGCTTAAAATACCACAAAAATTGAACCCTTTTAATGTCTCTAAGAAACTAAAATGAGTTAAAATCCCTGATTAGCAACAAAACTACAACCATTGAATGTTAATCACAATAGAAGAAATTTAAAATGTAAAGGAACACAACTCTAGAAAAAATATCCATCTTAGGGTTGTTTTACATCCATCTCCTAGGGTTTTTTGTGTTTATTTTTTATTTTGCATTACTATTTTTGAATAAATTTCCTTATTTTTGAATAAGATACAAAATCAGCAGTATCGAAAGATAGCTACGGAAAAGTTCAAGACAACTACGGAAATTTTCAAGACAACTCCGGAAAGTCTAAAGAAGAAAAGGATGGTTCTCTAGAAACACAAGCATCGTTTCAATCAGTAGTAAAGGATGAGCCTTGGATATGGTATTTTAGATTTGGGATTTTATATTTTGGAGAACTAAAACTACTACATATGAATAATATGATGAAAGGTTTTCCATTAATTGAGAAACTGGAAAGTGTTTGTGAAGGATGTATTATGGGAAAACAACATAGAGAGTAATTTCCGGTTGGCCAGTCAAATAGAGCTAGAGCACCACTTGAGATTTTGAATTTAGATATTTGTGAGAAAGTGCAAACACTGTCTATAGGAGGATGCATTTATTTTCTTAATTTTATATATGATTTCACTAGAAAAATTTGGGTTTATTTCTTAAAACGCAAATCTGATGCTTTTGCGTATTTTCAGCTGTTCAAGGAACTTTTGGAGAAGTAAAGCGGCTACTGCATAAGGTTTTTAAGAACATACAGAGGTGGTGAATTTATATCTAATGAGTTTCTAAATTTTTTTAGATCTCATGGCATACACAAGAAATTTACAACCCATTATACACCTTAGCAAATGGTGTGGCAGAGAGGAAGAACCGAACAATTATGAAGATGGCTCATAGAATGATGGCAGCCAAACACCTACCTAATAAATATTGGGCTGACGCAGTGGCAACTTCTGTTTACATCATGAATAGGTTCCCAACAAAGAGCGTAAGGAACAAAGTTCTTCAAGAGTCTTGGACAGGAATGAAACATAGTGTTTCTCATTTGAAGGTATTTGGTTGTGTTGCATATGCACATATTTCAGATGAGTTGAGAAAGAAGTTAGATAATAAGGGACAAAATGTATATTTGTTTGTTACTTAGAGGAAATAAAAGCATATAAGTTTTTTGATCCTATAAATAGGAAAGATATAAGCGGTTGTGATGTTCAGTTCCTGGAGGATGAAGCATGGGATGGAAACATAGAGAGGACTATCAAATTTATAGTTGTTGTCCCTTATGATAATAGGGTGGATGAAGTGTTACCAACACCAAATGTAATTCAAACAGCAGCTCCTTCATATCCCGAGATGGTACCACAAGTTGCAGCTCAAGCTACACCTTCAGTCACACCAAGGAGATCTTCAAGGTTGTTGTCCACACCAAGAGGGCAGATAACTTCACAAGCATCTAAACTAGCATCTACATCAATTGATATCCTTGGAGTATTACCATCTAGCACTCCAAGTAGTTCTTCATCTGAAGACCCAACTCTAGCAAGCATGATGCCACAAAAAACAAGGAGTTTGAGTGCGTTGTATAATGTTGACACAACAAATTCATTTTCAGCTTTTACTTTATTTCCTCATATTGATGATCCATTAACATTTGAAGAGGATGTGAGTAGTGATATATCGGCACAGGCCATGGATGAGGAGATTAAATCCATTGAGAAGAACCAAATATGGGAATTGGTTGACTTTCCTGAAGGCAAGGATGTAGTTAGTGTCAAATGGATTTATAAGACTAAACAAAATGTTGATGGAAATGTGCAAAATCATAAATAAAGTCTAGTTACAAGGGGTTTTACACAAAAACCTAGTATAGACTTCAATGAGACATTTGCTCCTATTGCTTGATTGGATACAGTTAGGACTGTTTTAGCTATTGCTGCCCATAACAAGTGGCATGTATATCAAATGGATGTAAAGTCTACATTTTTAAAGGTCTATTTAGAGGAGGATTTTTATGTGGAACAGCCACAAGGCTATGAGCTACTGGGTCATGAAGACAAGGTGTATAGGTTGAAGAAGGCACTATATGGATCAAAGCAAACTCCAAGATCTTGGTACAACCGCATTGACTCCCATCTCATTTAAAGTGGTTTACAAAGAAGCAGTTGTGAGTGAAAATTGTACATCAAATTCAATAAGCAAGGTAACATTTTAATTGTTTTCTTGTATGTTGATGATCTAATCTTTACCGGTGCTCTTAACATAGATTCTTTCAAATCAAAAATGAATAATGAATTTGAAATGAATGATTTGGGTCTTATGAAGTATTTTTTGGGGATTGAAGTCCGTCAATCCAATGATGATATATTTATTTCTCAATCTAAATATGCAAATGAAGTTTTGAAGAGATTTAATATGTAAAAGTGTAAGGTATCCCCAACACCGGTTATGACATGAATGAAATTAAGCAAGGAAGATGATGGAGCATGCGTGGATTCTACATTGTTCAAGAGGATGGCTGGAAACCTTGTGTACTTAACAACCACAAGGACAAATATTATGTACGGTGTAAGTCTGATTTCAAGGTTTATGCAGTCTCCAAAAGACTCACATTGGCAGGCTGGTAGGAAAATATTGAGGTATGTGAGTAGTAAAATAGATTTTGGTGTATTGTATTCCACGTCAAATGATTTTAGTCTTGTTGGGTACACCGATAGTGATTGTGGGGGCAAAATAGACAATATAAAAATTACTTCTGGGTATACTTTTTACTTTATTACAAGTGTTATGTCGTGGGCATCGAAGAAACAACCCATTGTGACACTTTCTTTAGCTGATGCTGAACCTAAGTTTGTGGCATCTAGTAGTGCTGCAAGCTATTTGGATTGGAATGATTATGAAATATTTGATGCGTGATCAAAAAGAAGCCACTACAATATTCTGTGATAATAGTTTAGCCATAGCATTATCTAAAAATAATGTGTTTCACAAGAGAACTAATCATATTGATATGAGGTACAATTTTATCAGAGAGCTTGTAAGCAACAAAGAAATTTGCCTTGATTTTTGTAGGTCTGAAGATCAGTTGGCTGACATATTTAAAAAACCGTTGGCAAAAGAGACTTTTGAGTATTTATGAAGTGGCTTAAGAGTTTGTGATTTTGCACAAGTTAGCGGCTCCAGAAAAATGCTAGTAAACTCCAGAAATGTTACAATAGTTTTTGAACAAGCTTGATACAAATTTCTGATGATCTCCAGCTGTTCATAATTAAGGGGGAGTATTGGAAAAATCAACTGAGTATTAAATGTGAAACTAATTTATGTCTTCCTCCAGATTTAGTTCTCTGAGAAATTTGCTCTTGTTGCTCCTGTTGCTTGATTGGATACAGTTAGGACTTCAATGAGACATTTGCTCCTGTTTCTTGATTGGATACATTTAGGACTATTTTACCTATTTTTTCCCATAACAAGTGGCATGTATATCAAATGGATGTAAATTCTAAATTTTTAAAGGGCTATTTAGAGGAGGAAGTTTATGTGGAACAACCACAAGGCTATGAGCTACCGGGTCATGAAGACAAGGTGTATAGGTTGAAGAAGGCACTATATGGATCAAAACAAGCTCCAAGAGCTTGGTACAGCCGCATTGACTCCCATCTCATTTAAAGTGGTTTACAAAGAAGCGGTTGTGAGTGAAAATTGTACATCAAATTCAATAAGCAAGGTAACATTTTAATTGTTTTCTTGTATGTTGATGATCTAATCTTTATCGGTGCTCTTAACATAGATTCTTTCAAATCAACAATGAATAATGAATTTGAAATGACTGATTTGGGTCTTATGAAGTATTTTTTTGGGATTGAAGTCCATCAATCCAATGATGATATATTTATTTCTCAATCTAAATATGCAAATGAAGTTTTGAAGAGATTTAATATGTAAAAGTGCAAGGTATCCGCAACACCGGTTATGACATGAATGAAATTAAGCAACGAAGATGATGGAGCATGCATGGATTCTACATTGTTCAAGAGGATGGCTGGAAGCCTTGTGTAATTAACAACCACAAGGCCGGATATTATGTACGGTGTAAGTTTGATTTCAAGGTTTATGGAGTCTCCAAAAGACTCACATTGGCAGGCCAGTAAGAAAATATTAAGCTGTGTGAGTAGTAAAATAGATTTTGGTATATTTTATTCCACTTCAAAGGATTTAAGTCTTGTTGGGTACACCAATAGTGATTGTGGGGGAAACATAGATGATATAAAAATTACTTCTGGGTATACTTTTTACTTTGTTACAAGTGTTATGTTGTGGGCATCAAAGAAACAACGCATTATGACACTTTCTTCAGCTGATGCTGAACTTGAGTATGTGCCAGCCAGTAGTGCTACAAGCTATTTGGATGCGAAGGATGGTGAAATATTTGATGTGTGATAAAAAATAAGCCGCTACAATATTCTATGATAATAGTACAGCCATAGCATTATCTAAAAATGTTGTGTTTCACATAAGTAAAGTTAACTGACCACATAAAAGTTATTAGGCCAAGATAAATATAAACTCATAACACAAACATAATTAAAGAATTAAAAGAATAATTTAAACCCTATGAAAACATTTAAAGTAATTTGAAACAATTATGTTTGGGAGTAGAAAATAAAAATTAGAGACATAGTTCAACATTTAAAACTATGAATTTGGATTGATTTTTTTTCCAGTCAAGGAAAAAAGTACTTGATTAAATTACATATGACTCCTAGAAATATAGATATAAAACTTCTTCTGGACCAACATCATCAAGACATGGTAGGAATGGCTGAAATCCCTAACTTAGCTACATAAATAGGGATTTATCGACATTTAGCATTTATATGTTCCTTTCTTATTAAAAATGACCTACCAAAAGATTGAATTTATTATCTATTACTGACTAATCTATACTATATTTTTACTATATACACCACATCATTCAATATTTGGATACCATCTTTAATAGAAAATTTCACTGTGCATGCACAAAACATGTTCACGGCGAGAAAAGTCACCCAACTTCATCTGAAAAAATCTAACAGTGAAATTTAATAATCAACAAAATACCCTAATTGGTGATGTGGAATTTGAGAATGAAGTCTTGTCAAAAAATATGCCTATAGAAGTACATTCCCTTAACTCAATATTCTAGTAGCCTCACACTTCACATATTTGGACTAACTAGGAGATTACAACAAAGCACCCCATTGGTAAAACAGTTTCTCAAATTTATTCAGCCAAATTTATGCCTACACACATCATTCAAAAACTCCCCCTGCCCTTTACAAAGTTACATCACATGCAGAAGATCATTTCTTAGTACTAGAGGTTTCAATTAGGGCTTCATTTCTTAAGCATGTATTATTATATTTAACTTGCAAACATTTAATCGGGTGGAATAAATGTGTTGTTTTTCTACCTCCTTGTAGCAGTATTTGGTAGACGTTGTGCATGTTGTTGGTGCTCAAAATAGTCTCGCCCCATTTTTGCCTTTGAAAATCTATTTATTTACGGCCTTTGCCATATTTTATTTCCTAGTGTTATGCATGAGAAGTCTCTGCTTTCCTTTTGTTGCCATAATTAATCTTTCTTTGAGCTGGTGATCACGTATGGGTCCATATTTTTCTCCTCGTTTCTCTCATCTTCTGAAGGGGTCTGTAATTTGGCTCTCCCGTCCTCTATTCATTAAAAAACTTAGGCTTTTCCATTCTTTCCATTTTTACAGTTAGGATTTGTCACCCTTGTTGTTTTGCCTTGAATACATGAAGAAAAAAGAGTGGATGTAACTTTGAGGAACATATTTGAGCCTTATAACAGTCCTAAATTCTTTATCCTTGGAGAAAATTTCATCTCCGGGATCAAATGGTCATTTTTTTGCATTTTACAGTTTTACGGGCGTTTCTACCAGTCAAATTTACATCCTTGCACCATCAGGGAACATGGCCTCTTTTGGTTTGACGCGGCTCAGCTGGGTTCTTCAAAAATTCTATGAAAAACCTCAACTTAAAGATTTGTCCTTGTAGAGGAACGACAGTTGTTTGAAGATCTAATTTTTGGTTTGGCATTGGAGTAACATCGGGAGAACACGTGGAGGTTTCTGCTACTTTTCCTAGAATTTAACAAATTTTTGTGCAGCCAAAACAATTTAGCGGAAACCAGGGACACGTGGCGAGCCCACGCTTATTTAGTTTAATTTTAAAGAATTGCCAGGAGGACACTTGGAGGCCTCTTCTCACTTTGCATTTTTCTTGGAATTTTCCACGGCCAAAAGAGACTGCCTTTGATCCTTACACATGGCGCCTTCTGCTAGGCTTCAAGCCTTCAAAAAAACTTTGTCAGGCCAGGACACGTGCTAAGCCCACGCTCTTCCAAGGTCTCAAATTTTAGGGACGAACTCAAAGTGTGCCATTTTGATGCCCTGCAGTTTGAAAAGTCAGAAGGGGCGGGGAAGCGGACCATTAGGTGCAACTTAGAATTTTTGCCTCTTATGCTCAAAAGGGTTTAGATATCAAAAATGGCCTTAAAACTTGACAAAAGATCACTCAAAGTTTTTTTCAAGTCAAAGGGGCAGTGAGGCGGACCATCTGGGGTAACATAGATTTTTTGCCCCCTAATATTCAAAAGATTAAAACATCAAAATGGCCTGCAAGCCCGATAGAGGAAAGGTCAAAGCTTACTCCAGTCAATGGCGGAGGTGCGGACTCTCGGGGGAAATTTGGAAAAATTTCCTTTTGGGAGAAAAGAGTTAAAGGTAAAAAAGAAAGAGTGGTTCCTCCTACATTGCGAAACGTGTTAGGCCCACTTTTCAAGGGTGGAGCTGCGGGGAAAACTTGGAAAATTTTCCCTTTTCTAAAAAAGAGGTAAAATAGTAAAATTTGGCTGTGGTTCCGTTGGGACCCACCTTAGGACATGTGTCAGGATTATTTCTAAAGGGCGGAGGTGTAGAACAAAATGTGAAAATTTTACATTTTTCCAAAGGTTGTAAAAAGTCAAAGGAAACCCCTAGGCCCATTTTAAAATTAAATCTTCCACGTGGATGGCCCAAATTCAAAGTAAATATCAATGACAATTGAGTGTATGAATATGATTTTCCCCCCATTTTACTGAAACACGCCTAGAAGAGCGAGTCCTCATGATTTCTTGGTATTTCCTACATGCCAAACCGAGAGAGTAGTTAATTTTGATATCTAAGTTTGGTGGGAGAGATATGGAGATGTCTTTTGCCATTAAAATGGTTTGACTATTGGGTTCGATATGATTTTCTGTTTTTCTTCACCCGAGCACGCAAGAAGCCATATTTGACAGATTAGGGGTGGAAGTGGTAGGCGAGTTGAAGGAGGAGTGTTCTACCAGATGAAGGAGTTGAATGCTGAGATTTTCGAAGAGATCTACCCCATGAGCACCTGACAAATTTTTATAGATTTGATTCTAGGAATCGCGATCGAGATCATGGCGAGCACTGGTACATTAAATTTTTTTGTCTTTAGGGGAAAAAGGGGCTCTGTTGTAAATGTTATAAATGGCACAAATTTTTTGTGAAAATGGTTGGAGTGTTAGAGGTCGAAGAAAATTCCCAAGAGGAAAATTTGACAAAGCATGTATTTTGAGAAGCCGTTTAAGAAGCCTGTACATCTCTTTTGTATTAAGTTTGATCGTGTCAAGGTGGTTGCAAGTGTACAACCATTGAAAAGCTCTGAGATTGTTCTAGAAACTTTCCCCTGCTAATAAACTTAGTCAAACTCGAGTTATTCTATGTTGGTCTTGAGCAAAATGTGTGTGTTTCATTTCTGAATGTCTACAAATAGCTTTTCTTGTTCCTGTTGCAATCTTGTATTAAAATATGTTCCAATCATATAGGTCTCAAACCTTGTGAAAATTTAGTGGCATCTGTAATTTCATTTCTCGGAAGAGCCTTCATCTGGGAGTGAAATAAACAATTTAAAATCACTTTTCTTTCACCTATTTTGCAGAGATTGTTTGTAAGCCTCTGGGTGTACGTCAGGCGTGATTTGGCTCAGATCTTAATGCATTTTTGGGTCTTCCAACTCAAGATTTCATGTTAGATTCTCATAGATTGTATGAAAAAGTGCTAATTTGGGCCTCCATTGAAGCACACATTCTGGTTAAAAAAATATTTTAGCTGTTCTGTGACATTCTGTTGGTTTGGTCTTCCATTTTGTAAAAGCTCTCAAGGATCTGGTGAATCAAGTTCATTGTGCCTCACCTCACACCAAAATTAATTTAAAAACAACTAATCCTACCCATACTACCCATGTTTGTCCTGTGTGTGCACAAATGCATAATTTCCATCACCAAAGCATGCAGAAACAATCAGGATTCTAAATGTCTTTAGTATCCTGAACTTTTCCTAGAGAATATCTCCACTATTTAGAGTGACAACTCGTGAGAGTTAGATTTTTTTGCATTGATCATATTTTCTACAAGGTCTCCTTAAAAAATTCATTAGGAAGGACATCTCCATCTCCTCCATAAACAACAGGCTGCAAAAGGGTTTTCTTACCTTGGTTGAAAGGCACAACCTAAAATAGTGAGGATAGATCAAATCCTCTTAAGGTGCTACCCACTCCTTTTCAAATCCTGAGTGCTAAAAAGTTAGATAGATTGCTTCCTCGGCTACAAAATGACATATATAATCATCTATCTGCCTCTGAGTGAATTTTTCAAATACATGATGTTCCTCATCCTTTGAAGGAGATTAAATTTGGGTACCGACATGCTTCTGGCACCATTTCCAGATACATTAGTTCACACTCAGACCTTTGTGTTGTATGCAACTTTTCGAGTCTCTATAAGTTTTTGCACTAGTATTCACTGATAAATTTTGGTAAAGAAAGGTCAAAATCTTTCCATTTCTAGTTCCTAGTGTGGACAAACATTTGACAGTTCATATTTAGTGCATTTGCACAACTAAGGTGGAAATCCTTAGTGGTGACTCCCTGTTGATCTGATTCTTAATGAATACCAGTGTCTTAATCTCTGTCAAGTGAGATTTGTTACTAACCTTTGCAAAGATGGAAGGAAGAAGGTCTTTCTTTGCTAGGGATCTTTCTAGGACACTATTTCCAAAGCTAGGAAAATCAAAATCAGAAAGAAGAAAAGCCTGGAGAGCTGTTGGATATCAACAGACAAGAAGGGAGATATCCATTGTTTAAAGTGATCTGCTTATTATTGAATACTGCAATTCGATTGCTTCTAAATTAGATAGCCTCTTTGTGGAATTGAACTCTCCAACTAGAGAGGGGCCTTCATTTGATTTTGAAAAGTTTGCTTCTCATTCTACACCTGTATTTTCAGAAGTTGATAGCAATTTCCAAGAAACAAGGCCTTTAGAGCGTATCCATTTTGAAAATTATACTCTTGTGTTTCAAATACCTTATGCCCCTTATTAATTTTTTACCCCTCTAGGGTCACCTCCTCAAATCAATATGGCATATCCCCCACCTAAACCTCTGTTTTTTGTAAACACTTTTGGTCCTATAAATTTTGTAGGGAATGGATGGTTATCCAAATGCAGTTTCTCAAGATGTAAGGAATAGACTACCAAAGTTCCAAGGAAACAATTTTGTAACTGGTGATCAGCATTTA
The DNA here is from genome assembly GCA_019776745.2 of Taxus chinensis. NCBI lineage: Eukaryota > Viridiplantae > Streptophyta > Pinopsida > Cupressales > Taxaceae > Taxus > Taxus chinensis. The sequence goes on from CM034155.1 coordinate 185,928,091, forward strand.
AAGCTTTTTATGAACATGGTGGAAGAATTTGAGATTGAACATGAAGATCTATATATCAAGTTGTTTATCCGTACTTTGGAAGAGGATGCTAGGGATTGGTATAAGGATTTTCTAGATAACTCTACTGATTCTTAGAATGAGATGAGCAATGCATTTAGATTTTAATATGGTGATAGAACTGACCTTAGGTTTCTTTTGAAAGAATTTGAAAACATCGAAAAGAATCCTAATGAGTCAGTACATGATTTCAACACAAGGTTTAATAAGACCTTGAAGAGATTTCCTATTAGGCTAAGGCCATGTGATGAATCATGTATGATCAAATATTCAGATGCATTGCAAATAGAGAACAATATCAAGGCAATTGGAAAACCTCCTAAGCAGGATGGTGTGAAGTTGGTTAACCTAGAAAAACCTCAAGCAAGTAAAGTTGCTGATTTGGAGGAAGTTGTGAAAACTTTGGTAGGGGCTGTCAAAGAAATATCCTACAAACTAGCTTGGGATGAGAAAGGAATTGGGCATAGCTCACAAGGTCAACACAAGCAACAAAGCCAAGACACGTTCACAAAACACCAAAGCCTTGATGAGAGAGGGAAGGGACTTGTTGGATTTGGAAATAGGTAGCCCCAAGGTAGGGAAAACAGAGTGGTGCTTGATCCTTATGCTGCCAGAGTTGCTGTTGTGGAGGAGACAAATGTCATTGATTGGTGTGATAGATGTTTCATGCCACATGCTCCATGTGAATAAGATCATCAAGAAGAAGAAGAAGAAGCTGATGATGATGATGCTTACATGATGGGGATCCTTGCAAGTCAACCAATGGAAGGAACTTCAACTGAGTTAATAAGTGCTAGAATTGTTGTTTTTTTTGGGATTGCATCTACTGGGTACCTCTCCTTCCCCCCTCTAATACTTTATAAGTAGACACAGAACAACATTTTGAATTTCCCACTAATGATTTTTAATACCTGATGGCATTGATGATTTAAAAGTATGATGGAGGAGTTCCTTCAGAAGAAGATAGGAAGCTATTAATGAATGTTGTAGTTACCCAAGAAAAGGAGCACAATACTAGAAGTAAAGCTGCCAAGGGGCCACAAGCTAGGTCAAAATTTCCATTTCTTACCAAAGAAACCCCAAAGAAAAATGCATCTGGCAGAGAGATTGTTTCCCCAAGCAAAACTTTTGTTCCTCCCCATGCCTAGAATGAAAAGAATCACATTCCATCTGATGAAATTTCCAATCTTTCTCCTAGTGTTGCTTTACCCAAATTTGCTCCATATGACATTACCCAAGTCTTGAGTCAAATAAAAATTCCTGTACCAATTGTTGATCTGCTTAGGATCCCTGAGCACAAGAAGAGGGATTTTGTATGTTTGGGCTTTAAAGAGGAAGAGATCATACAAGTCATATTTTGGTGCTCAAAATAGTCTCGCCCCACTTTTACCTTTGAAAATCTATTGATTTACGGTCCCTGTCATATTTTATTTCCCCATGCTGTGCCTGAGAAGTCTCCACTTTCCTTTTTTTTCCATAATTAATCTTTCCTTGAGCCGGTGATCATGTATGGGTCCATATTTGTCTCCTCATTTCTCCCATCCTCTGAACGGGTATGTAATTTGGGTCTACCATCCTCTATTCATTCAAAAACTTAGGCTTTCCTATTCTTTCCATTTTTACAGTCAGGATTTGTTGTCCTTGTCATTTTGCCTTGAATACATGAAGAAAAATGAGTTGATGTAACTTTGAGGAATGTATTTTGAGCCTTGTAATACTCCTAAATTCTTTATCCTTGGAGAAAATTTCATCTTCGGGCTCAAATGGTCATTTTTTTGCATTTTACGGTTTGACAGGTGTTTCTCCTGGTCAAATTTACATCCTTGCACCATCAAGGAACATGACCTCTTTTGGTTGGATGCGGCTCAGCTGGGTACTTCAAAAATTCTATGAAAATCCTCAACTTAAAGATTTGTCCACGTGGAAGAATGAAACTCGTTTGAAGATCTACTTTTTTGGTTTGGCCTTGGAGTAGCACTGGGAAGACACGTGGAGGTTTCTGCTACTTTTCCTAGACTTAAACAAATTTTTATCGAGCCAAAACAGTTTGGCGGAAAACAAGGACACGTGGCGAGCCTGCACTCATTCAGTTTCATTTTAAAGAAGCGCCAGGAGGACACTTGGAGGCATTTTCTCACTTTTAATTTTGTTTGGACTTTTCAGCGGCCAAAAGAGACTACCTTGGATCCTAACACATGGAACCTTCTGCTGGGCTTCATGCCTTCAAACAAATTTTGCTGGGCCAGGACATGTGGTGAGCCCGTGCTCTTCCAATGTCTCAAATTTTGGGGACCATCTCAAGGTGCGCAATTGTGACGCGTGGCAGTTTGAAAAGTTAGAAGCGGCGGGGAAGTGGACTATTAGGGGCAACTTAGAATTTTTTCCTCTTATGCTCAATAGGGTTAAGTTATCAAAAATGGCCCGCAAACCCGACAAAGGATCAGTCAATTTTTTTTTTAAGTCAAAGGGGTGGGGAGACAAACCATCTGAGGTAACTTGGATTTTTTTCCCCCTGATATTCAAAAGATTAAAACATCAAAATGACCCACAAGCCCGGTAGAGGAAAGGTCAAAGCTTGCGCAAGTCAATGGCGGAGGTGCGGACTCTCGGGGGAAATTTGGAAAAATTTCCTTTTGGGAGAAAAGAGTTAAAGGTAAAAAAGGAAGCGTGGTTCCGCTAGGACCCACATTAGGACATGTGTCAGGCCCACTTTTCAAGGGTGGAGCTATTGGGAAAACTTGGAAAATTTTCCGTTTTCAAATAAAGAGGTAAAATAGCATTATTTGGCCGCGTTTCCGTTGGGACCCACCTTAGGACACGTGTCAGGCTTATTTCTGAAGGGCGGAGGTGCGGAATAAAATGTGAAAATTTTACATTTTTCCAAAGGTTATAAAAATCCAAAGGAAACCCCTGGGCCCGTTTTAAAATTGAATCTTCCACGTGGACGACCCAAATTCAAAGTAAAGATCTATGACAGCTAAGTGTCTGAATCTGATTTCCCCCCCGCCCCCCCATTTTATTGAAACATGTCTGGAAGTGCGAGTCCTCATGATTTCATGGTATTTCCTACACACCAAAAAGAGAGGGGAGTTAATTTTTATATCTAAGTTTTGTGGGCGAGATCTGGAGACATCCTTCGCCATTAAAATGGTCTGACTATCAGGCTCGATATGATTATCCATTTTTCTTCTCCCGAGCACGCAAGAAGCCAGATTTGATAGATTAGGGGCAGAAGTGGTTGGCGAGTTGAAGGAGGAGTGTTCTACCAGATGAAGGAGATGAATGCTGAAATTTTTGAAGAGATCTACCCCATGAGAACCTGACAAATTTTTACAGATCTGATTCTAGGAATCACGATCGAGATCATGGCAAGCATTGGTACATTAAATGTTTTTGTCTTTTGGGGAAAAAGGGGCTCTATTGTAAATATTATAAATGGCACAAATTTTTCATACAAATGGTTGGAGTGTTAGAGGTTGAAGAAAATTCTCAAGAGGAAATTTTGACAAAGCTTGTCTTTTGAGAAGCCATCTGAGAAGCTTGTATATCTCTTTTGTATTAAGTTTGATTGTGTCAAGGTGGTTGCAAGTGTACAACCATTGACAAGCTATGAGATTGTTCTAAAAACATTCCCCTGTTGATAAACAAGTAGTAAAAGTTGAGTTATTATCTGTTGATCTTGAAAAAAATCGTTTGTTTCATTTCTGAATATCTGCAAATAGATTTTCTTGTTCTTGTTGCAATCTTGTATTAAAATATGTTACAATCACATAGGTCTCAATCCTTGTGATAGTTTAGTGGCAACTATGATTTATTTTCTCGGAAGATCCTTCATCTGGGAGTGAAATAAACAATTTAAAATCACTTTTCTTTCTCCTATTTGACAGAGATTGTTTGTAAGCCTCTGGGTGTACCTCAGGCGTGATTTGGCTTAGATCTTGATGCTTTGTTGGGTCTTCCAACTCGAGCTTTCGTGTTAGACTCTCATAGATAGTATCAAAAAGTGCTAATTTGGGCCTCCATTGAAGCACATAATTTGGTTAAAGAAACATTTTGGTTGTTCTGTGACATTCTGTTGGTTTGGTCTTCCATTTATTAAAAGCTCTCAAGAAAACAGTGAATCAAGTTCATCCTGTCTCACCTCCCACAAAAATTTATTTAAAAACTAATCCTACCCGTACTACCCATGTTTGTCTTATGTGTGAACAAATGTATAATTTTCATCAGCAAAGCATGCAAAAACAATCAGGATTTCAAATTTCTTTAGTAGCCTGAACTTTGCCTAGAGAATATCTCCACTATCTAGAGTGACAACTCGTGAGAGTTAGATTTTGTTACATTGATCATAGTTTCTGCAAGGTCTCCTTAACAACTTCATTAGGAAGGACATCTCCATCTCCTCCAGAAATAATAGGATACCAAAGGGTTCTCTTACCTTGGTTGAAAGGCACAACCTAAAATAGTGAGGATAGATCAAATCCTCTTAAGGTAATACCCACTCCTTTTCAAAGCCTGAGTGCTAAAAAGTCAGATAGATTTCTTCCCTGGATACAAAATGACATATATAATCATCTATCTTCCTCTGAGTGACTTTTTCAAATATGCTCAGCCTTTGAAGGAGATTAAATTTGGGTACCAACAGGTGCTTAAAATACCACAAAAATTGACCCCTTTTAATGTCTCTAAGAAACTAAAATGAGTTAAAATCCTTGATTAGCAACACAACTACAATCATTGAATGTTAATCACAATAGAAGAAATTTAAAATGTAAAGGAACACAACTCTAGAAAAATATCCATCTTAGGGTTGTTTTGCATCCCTCTCCTAGGGTTTTCTTGTGTTTATTTTTTATTTTGCATTACTATTTTTGAATAACTTTCCTTATTTTTGAATAAGATACAAAATCAACAGTATCAAAAGATAGCTACGGAAAAGTTCAAGACAGCTACAGAAACGTTCAAGACAACTCCGGAAACTCTAAAGAAGAAAAGGATGGTTCTCTAGAAACACAAGCATCGTTTCAATCAGTAGTAAAGGATGAGTCTTGGATATGGCATTTTAGATTTGGGAATTTATATTTTGGAGCACTTAAACTACTACATATGAAGAATATGGTGAAAGGATTTCCATTAATTGAGAAACAATTTCCGGTTGGCAAGTCAAATAGAGCTAGAGCACCACTTGAGATTTTGAATTCATATATTTGTGGGAATGTGCAAACACTGTCTATAGGAGGATGCATTTATTTTCTTACTTTTATAGATGATTTCACAAGAAAAAATTTGGGTTTATTTCTTAAAACGCAAATCTGATGCATTTGCGTATTTTCAGCAGTTCAAGGAAATTGTGGAGAAGTAAAGCGGCTACTGCATCAAGTTTTTAAGAACATACAGGGGTGGTGAATTTATATCTAATGAGTTTCTAAAATTTTTCAGATCTCATGGCATACATAAGAAATTTACAGCCCATTATACACCTTAGCAAATGGTGTGGTAGAGAGGAAAAACCAAACAATTATGAAGATGGCTCATAGAATGATGGCATCCAAACACCTACCTAATAAATATTGGGCTGAGCTAGTGGCAAATTCTATTTACATCATGAATAGGTTCCCAACAAAGAGCGTAAGGAACAAAGTTCCTCAAGAGGCTTGGACAGGAAGGAAACATAGTGTTTCTCATTTGAAGGTATTTGGTTGTGTTGCATATGCACATATTTCAAGTGAGTTGAGAAAGAAGTTAGATAATAAGGGAAAAAATGTATATTTGTTGGTTACTTAGAGGAAATAAAAGCATATAAGTTTTTTGATCCTATCAATAGGAAAGATATAAATAGTTGTGATGTTCAGTTCCTGGAGGATGAAGCATGGGATGGAAACATAGAGAGGACTATCAAATTTACAGTTGTTGTCCCTTATGATAATAGGGTGGATGAAGTGTTACCAACACCAAATATAATTCAAACAACAACTCCTTCCAATCCCGAGATTGTACCACAAGTTGCAGCTCAAGCTACACCTTCAGTCACACCAAGGATATTTTCAAGATTGTTGTCCACACCAACAGGGTAGATAACTTCACAAGCATTTACACCAGCATCTACATCAATTGGTATCCTTGGAGTAACACCATCTAGCACTCCAAGTAGTTCTTCATCTGAAGACCCAACTCTAGTAAGCATGATGCCACAAAAAACAAGGAGTTTGAGTGCGTTGTATAATGTTGACACAACAAATTCATTTTCAGATTTTACTTTGTTTCCTCATATTGATGATCCATTAACATTTAAAGAGGATGTGAGTAGTGATATATTGGCACAGGCCATGGATGAGGAGATTAAATCCATTGAGAAGAACCAAACATGGGAATTGGTTGATTTTCCTGAAGGCAAGGATGTAATTAGTGTCAAATGGATTTATAAGACTGAACAAAATGTTGATGGAAATGTGAAAAATCATAAAGAAAGTCTAGTTGCAAGGGGTTTTACACAACAACCCAGTATAGACTTCAATGAGACATTTTCTCTTGTTGCTTGATTGGATACAGTTAGAACTATTTTAGCTATTGCTGCCCATAACAAGTGGCATGTATATCAAATGGATGTAAAGTCTGCATTTTTAAAGGGCTATTTAGAGGAGGATGTTTATGTGGAACAGCCACAAGGCTATGAGCTACCGGGTCATGAAGACAAGGTGTATAGGTTGAAGAAGGCACTATATGGATCAAAGCAAACTCCAAGATCTTGGTACAACCGCATTGACTCCCATCTCATTTAAAGTGGTTTACAAAGAAGCGGTTGTGAGTGAAAATTGTACATCAAATTCAATAAGCAAGGTAACATTTTAATTGTTTTCTTGTATGTTGATGATCTAATCTTTATCGGTGCTCTTAACATAGATTCTTTCAAATCAACAATGAATAATGAATTTGAAATGACTGATTTGGGTCTTATGAAGTATTTTTTTGGGATTGAAGTCTGTCAATCCAATGATGATATATTTATTTCTCAATCTAAATATGCAAATGAAGTTTTGAAGAGATTTAATATGTAAAAGTGCAAGGTATCCGCAACACCGGTTATGACATGAATGAAATTAAGCAACGAAGATGATGGAGCATGCGTGGATTCTACATTGTTCAAGAGGTTGGCTGGAAACCTTGTGTACTTAACAACCACAAGGCCGGATATTATGTACGGTGTAAGTCTGATTTCAAGGTTTATGGAGTCTCCAAAAGACTCACATTGGCAGGATGGTAAGAAAATATTGAGGTATGTGACTAGTAAAACAGATTTTGGTGTATTGTATTCCACTTCAAATGATTTCAGTCTTGTTGGGTACACCGATAGTGATTGTGGGGGAAAAAAAGACGATATAAAAATTACTTCTGGGTATAATTTTTACTTTATTACAAGTGTTATGTCGTGGGCATCGAAGAAACAACCCATTGTGACACTTTCTTTAGCTGATGCTGAACCTAAGTATGTGGCATCCAGTAGTGCTGCAAGCTATTTGGATGCGTATGATATTGAAAGATTTGATGCGTGATCAAAAAGAAGCCACTACAATATTCTGTGATAATAGTTTAGCCATAGCATTATCTAAAAATCATGTGTTTCACAAGAGAACTAATCATATTGATATGAGGTACAATTTTATCAGAGAGCTTGCAAGCAACAAAGAAATTTGCCTTGATTTTTGTAGGTCTGAAGATTAGTTGGCTGACATATTTAAAAAACCGTTGGCAAAAGAGACATTTGAGTATTTATGAAGTGGCTTAGGAGTTTGTGATTTTGCACAAGTTAGCAGCTCCAGAAAAATGCTAGTAAACTCCGGAAATGTTACAACAGTTTTTGAACAAGCTTGATACAAATTTCTGATGATCTCCAGCTGTTCATAATTAAGGGGGAGTATTGGAAAAATCAACTGAGTATTAAATGTGAAACTAATTTATGTCTTCCTCCAGATTTAGTTCTTTGACATCTCAGATTTGTATTTAATTATGACAGCTACATATTTACTTTTTGGTTGAAAAATCTCCTTGATTATCTCTTGTCAGAGATTTTGTGCTGCTTTGTAAGGCAAGTGTTTGTGTAGGTGAATGTTATTAAAGTCTCAAGTTTTTTTGTGTAATAGTAGGATGAAAAATCAGATTTAGGAGAAGAGAAAAAGTGTGAGCAATCCCAGCTCAAGTCTGGACTGGTTTTCTAAAAGAAAAATTACATTATCAAGTTGTTATTGTATGAATGAAAGCTTTGTTTGCCACTGTAGCTGTTGTTTATTTTAGGAGAATATAAATGTATTGTTGATGCAATTTGAAGCCTAGATCTGTGTTATTTGAAGCCAAGATTGTTTGTTTTATTTTGTTATTATTAATTTATGTAGTTTTCCTTTTCATTCCCTATTCCAAATCTTTTTATAAATCTACTACGTTTTATTCTTGTATTGTTGTCTATTGTTGTCTGTAGATCCTGTAGATCCTCATATTTCCCTCATAACATAGGCTAAAAATTGTTTGATTATTCTTATCAATGGAATTAGCATGACTTTGTTAATAGATTGGCAACGCTATATTAAAGAAAATGAATATGTTCATAAGATGGAGGGTGTACATTCATGAATTCCCAATTAATTCATTACAACTACAAAACGGATACATTAGATGTGCTCACTGCAAAGCCTCTTAGCTGTGAAACAATTAAGAAAATTATTCCATATAATGGATACCAATTTTCACATTCTCCGGAGAAGAACACAAAGAAACATGTTGCAACGGACTTTCTGATCCAAATTTCAAGATTGCAAAAGAAATGGTTGATTAAAACTTGTTTCTTAGTGAGTATGAGTTTATGAATCAATTGTAGGTTTTGAAAAATCACATACTATTGTATTTATTTGAAAAAGAAAAACCATGGAAACGGACAAATCATTGACAACAATCAAAAGCTCTACATTCGTCAACAAATCCACGGTGTGTTTATGTTTATGCATACATTACAGACCTTAATTGATTCCACTAGAATTTTATTTGTAGCCAAATAGTGAAGTTTTCATAGTCATGGTTAATTAGTTATATGTAACTTAAATTAAAATATCGCATATATCCAAAAATCCATTTATTTTAACACCAATCAAAACTACAATAGTGTATATACATATTTAAAAATCCATTTATTTTAAGTGAAACCAATATCTGTTACTGCTGTAATATATAGAAATTTTATAACAGTGCTTGTATTCTGTTTTCTGAGCTTTTCAGCTTTCATAAAAGAATAAGTTAGGCTATATTGCATCCCAAAAACAGAGGCGAGTTACAATTTATTTATTTTAACTGAAACTAATATCTGTTACTACTTTAATATATACAAATTTTACAACGTTGCTTGTATTCTCAGGTGTTCCAATCTTTTCACCTTCCATAAAATAATAAGTTAGGCTATATTGCATCCCAACAACCGAGGCTATTCTGCATCGCAACATCTTTTCCCATTTCGAGGAACAGCACAACACATCCCTTCCAAATTTCTCCGGAGTTCTGCAGTTTCTGCAGTACATCCATGTAAATATATGTCCAAATTTAAAGATATAAGCATTAATTAAAGAGAATGTTTCTCGACCAACGTAAAAACGCACTCCCAAATTGCCTCAAACGTTTCAGAAGCAAATGTAAACAGTTACCTTCCATCTTGTTGGTATATTCTCCCTTGTAACTGCGAACATGTCTGGATTGCAGTAATACATCACCAGAAACCAGGATGAAAACAAACATGTATAGAACCGCAGTTTTGCACATTTGTGAAGAAACCATGATAAATGCTTTGCGATATCACAGTTAGGCAGAGAACATATCACATTATATGGTAGATGGGCGATTCTCTTTGATCAATTCAAAGCAGGCTACTTAGATGTTAATTCTTTGACCAAATATTAATTCAATATTTTGTATCGACGGGTTTTCATTTACTCCCAAGGGAGACTAAATTCAACGTCGTGCCATCCATTGTACAACTTTCACAAACTTATTCAACCAATATGAAATTGAAATACTTACGTTGATGACTCCAAGACTAAAATTTAAATGAAAACATAACATGTGCAGCTTCGCGGCTAGTCATATATCAATATCACCAAGTGTAGGTGTGGAAATTAGTCGTTTTAATACATAAGTAAAGTTAACTGAGCACATAAAAGTTATTAGGCCAAGATAAATATAAACTCATAACACAAACATAATTAAAGAATTAAGAGCATAATTTAGACCCTATGAAAACATAAAGTAATTTGAAACAATTAAATGTTTGGGAGTAGAAAAAATAAATTAGAGACATAGTTCAACATTTAAAACTATGAATTTGGATTGATTTTTTTTTCCAGTCAAAGAAAAAAGTACTTGATTAAATTACATATGACTCCTAGAAATATAGATATAAAACTTCTTCTGGACCAACATCATCAAGACATGGTAGGAATGGCTGAAATCCCTAACTATAGATACATAAATGGGGACCTATCGACATTTAGAATTTATCTGTTCCCATAAATGATTGTGTAAATTATTATCTTATTCGTACACGTTCCTTTCTTAATAAAAATGACATACCAAAAGATCAAATTTATTATCTGTCACTAACTAACCTATACTATATTTTTACTATATACACCACATCATTCGATATTTGGATACCATCTTTAATAGAAAATTTCATTGTGCATGCACAAAACATGTTCATGGCGAGAAAAGTCACCCAACTTCATCTGAAAAACTCTAACAGTGAAATTTAATAATCAACAAAATACCCTAATTAGTGATGTGGAATTTGAGAATGAAGTCTTGTCAAAAAATATACCTATAGAAGTACATTCCCTTAACTCAATATTCTAGCAGCCTCACACTTCACATATTTGGACTAACTAGGAGATTACAACAAAGCACCCCATTGGTAAAACAGTTTCTCAAATTTATTCAGCCAAATTTATGCCTACACACATCATTCAAAAACTCCCCCGGCCCTTTACAAAGTTACAACTCATGCAAAAGATCATTTCTTAGTACTAGAGGTTTCAATTAGGGCCTCATTTCTTAAGCATGTATTATTATATTTAACTTGCAAACATTTAATCGGGTGGAATAACTGTGTTGTTTTTCTACCTCCTTGTAGCAGTATTTGGTAGATGTCGTGCATGTTGTTGGTGCTCAAAATAGTCTCGCCCCATTTTTACCTTTGAACATCTATTTATTTAAGGCCTCTTCCATATTTTATTTTTCAAAATAATAAAATAATCCCTTTTCTCCATGCACCTTGCATTCTGTAATGCAAAAATATTTATTTTTGGCCTTCACAGTCGAATTTGTCATGATCCTTGACTAGCTAAACTTCAACTACGAGAACTGAGATTATTTTCCATTTTCACCCTATAAATGTCATTAATTTCTAATTTGAATTGTTTCCATTATGAAGAGTAGTACGATATCTTTCCAACGTGACAAATTTTATTAAATTTGGAGATGTCGATCAAAAGATATGGTTATTTGAAAATATGTTTGTCAGGATGAACAAGAGAGTGACACATGTTTGTCTCTAATTAGCTTGTGGGATCACCTCTAATAATTTGTGATTTGATTTTCCTTTTGCCATATGTTGGTATCTAGTTGGTTTGTAGGGTCGGGCTTTAATTCTTTTATTTTTTTTCCTTTTCCTTTGCGAATGGGTCCTCCTCTTTATAAAATGCGAAATAATAAGAGAATGTTGCATATGCTTTAGATTTCCTAGTCTCAGCACTCTATTTTACCTCCATTATGATGTATGAACCAACGAGAAGGATACACAAACTTTCACAGTGTCATTCTTTTCTTTTCCTTGCACTTAGCATAATTGTAAAGAATAGGCTAATCATAAAAGTTCTACGCTACTTAAAACAATCAGACCTTTGATAGCCCTTAATTGACAACTGTAAATGCAAGTGCAAGGAGGACACTGTGAGAAAGCTCCACACTACCTTTGTTTTTAGTTTTGATTATATTAATATTTTCAAATTACGAACGCCAAACTGGTAAGAAAGCTCCATGAACTTTGCAATGTCAGTCTATTTGATAGCACATCTGTCCACTATGAAACAAGAACCAATGAGGAAGCCGTTGGGTCTTCCCATACTCATAATGTAATTTTATTCAAAATAACCCTATCATATTGTGAAGCATGAACCAATAAGAATATCCCATGCATATTTGCAGTATTAACATATCTTTAACTCTTGACTAACAAATGAGACAGGATTGAGCCAACTACAAAATCTCCACAGAGTTTTCCCAATTGCAATCCTTTGATGAGCCCTTTCTAACAACTGTGAAATCCTAACCAATAAAAATGTTCCATGCCCCTTTCACAGATTCGATGTGTCAGACCTAACTTTAAACTTTGGAATGTTAAATTACAAAAGGTTATCCAAATAGAAGGATCCTCGTAGCTTTCGGTTGTTAGTCTTTCTTATTTTTCCCTCACGTTGTATCTTTTATCCTTGACAGACTTAGATGCAATTTTGTCTTTAGCCTCTATTCATTCAAAAGCTTGGGATTTCCCATTCTTTCCATTTTTACAGCCAGGATTTTTCACCCTTGTCGTTTTGCCTTGAATAATACATGAAGAAAAAAGAGTGGATGTAACTCTGAGGAACATATTTGAGCCTTGTAACAGTCCTAAATTCTTTATCCTTGGAGAAAATTTCATCTCTAGGCTCAAATTGTTGTTTTTCTACATTTTACGGTTTTATGGGTGTTTCTCCCAGTCAAATTTGCATCCTTGCACCATCAGGGAACATGGCCTCTTTTGGTTAGACGCGGCTCAGCTGGGTACTTCAAAAATTCTATGAAAAACCTCAACTTAAAGATTTGTCCATGTGGAGGAATGATGCTTGTTTGAATATCTACTTTTTGGTTTGGCGTTAGAGTAGCACCGGGAGGACACGTGGAGGTTTCTGCTACTTTTCCCAGACTTAAACAAATTTTAATGCAGCCAAAATAGTTTTGCAGAAAACAGGGACACGTGGCGAGCCCTCGTTCATTCAGTTTCATTTTAAAGAAGCACCAGGAGGACACTTGGAGGCCTCTTCTCACTTTGCATTTTCTTGGACTTTTCTACGGCCAAAAGAGAATACCTTGGATCCTGACACATTGCACCTTCCACTGGGCTTCAAGCCTTCAAAAAAACTTTGTCGGGCAAGGACACGTGGTGAGCTCGTGCTCTTCCAAGGTCTCAAATTTTAGGGACCATCTCAAGGTGCGCTATTTTGATGCCTGGTAGTTTGAAAAGTCAGAAGGGGCGGGGAAGTGGACAACAAAAAAGAGTGTGTTACAGCTTGATGGAACTACAACTAATACAGTTGGTGTAATTAGGAATTTAGAGGTAACATTGCATGCTCGCCCAAATGTTTCTATTCTCTAAGATGCCACTGTTGTAGATTTACCTCCTTACTTTGCATTATGCTTATCTAGAGATTTCACAACAAATATAGGAGGTTATCTCTCTTAAGATTGGTCTTTCTTATTTTTCACTACTTGTTATGGGACCAAGGTTACTATCAATTCAGAACCGTTGGCCAGATTTCACATTGACCTCACGCTTCTAATGTAGTAGCTAATTATTCATCTTTAGACCAGTCTAATTTTGATAATGTAGCTCATGTTTCAGCATTAGATGGTGTTTCTAACATGTTTATAGATGAAAAAAAATGAATAACATGCTCGTGATCCTTTCAAAGAAGTTGAAGAACACCTATTTGGTGTGTATTGCTTGCTTGATGAAAATACACCAATTCCCTTGTTGTTCAAAATTGAAAACACAACGGAAGGGATTTGGAAGCTTCATTTTGATGGGGCTAAAAATAAGAAAGGACAAGGATCAGGTTTGATGCTCACTTCCCCAATGAAGGAAAGGTACTTCTCAGCTTTGAGTCTCCAATTTTCATGCACTTGCAACGTAGCTAAATACGAAGCATTAATTCATGGTTTACTTTGGGCCAGAAAGAGAGGTATTAACATGCTAAAGATTTTTGGTGATTCTGAGTTGGTTATAAATCAAGTTAGAAATTTCAATGTTTGTAAGAATCCGTTAATGAAGTCTTACAGACATAGAGTTTCAGACTTAAGGGAAGATTTCAAAGCTATAACATCTAATCCGTTCCTAGAATAGAAAATAAGCATGCAGATAGACTTGTAGCAGTTGGTGCTAATTTTGAAGTGTTGGAACAGATAGAGAACAAAAAAATTTAGCCTCATATTAAGATAATTGTCAGGCCTTCAATACCTGATAATGATTTGAACTGGGATGCTTTTGAAAATGATGATCAAATTTGTAGATTTTTGCAGCAAGAAGTTAAATTTTCTGTAATAAATTAGGATAAATTACATCACTTATTATGTGACCAAATTGTTCAACTAAAGGCAAATAAGCTGCCTCGAGGTCTTTTCACCTTAGAAGACATCTTCAGCACTGATGATCAGTTAAGAAAAGACAAAACTAAGATATCAACACATGCTGATAACTATGAGGAGATCTCAGTTGATAAAGGGAAAAATTTGTTTCTTGGAAAGGTATGTTCCTTAGCTAAAAATAATTCATTTATTGATCTTTGCAAAGAATTTAAAGATGTTTTCACTTGGAGATACCAAGACTTGAAAGGATTTGATCCTAGTTTAGCACAACCTACTATCGAATTACAACCAAATTCTAAACCAGTTAGGCAAAAACAAAGGCCCGTGAATTCTAAAATAGAGACTCTAATGAGGAAATAATTTTCTAAGTTGATTGAATCAGGTATTATCTTTCTAGTTAAGCATTCAAGTTGGGTCACAAATCTTGTTCCTATTAGGAAGAAGAATGGAGAAATCAGATTATGTGTGGATTTCAGAGATCTTAATAAAGCTTCATTAAAAGATCATTACCCACTTCCAAAAATGGTTCATATTTTAAGAATAGTTTTTGGTTCAGATAAACTATCTCTTCTAGACGGTTATAATGGATACAATCAAATTCTAGTTCGAGAAGAAAATAGGTATAAAACATATTTTACCACCAAGTGGGGTACTTATGCTTACAAAAGAATGACTTTTGGCCTTTCAAATGCTAGTGCAACGTTTCAACGTACAATGGACATGGATTTTTGTAGCTTGTTAAATAAATGCATCCTTGTTTATTTAGATGATGTTACTGTATTTTCAAAAGATTCTGATGAACATCTAATGCATCTAAGGCAAACTTTTCAGTTATGTAGGAAGTTTGGAATATCTTTGAATCCTAGAAAGTATATCTTTTCAGTACATCAAACTACTTGGTCATATTGTTTCTAAGCAAGGATTAGAAACTGATCCTTTCAGAATCGAAGCCATATCCCATCTATCATTGCCTCATCATAAGAATGCATTGCAGATTTTTTTGGGAAAAATCAACCTTATCAGAAGATTTGTTCCAGATTTTGTAGCATTGGTTAACCCATTAACAACTATGTTAAAGAAAGGGAAAACTTTCTCTTAGACCAGTGAAGGGAGAGAAGGGTTTGAAGCAATCAAAACAGCCATCTCTCAGGATCCTACTCTTGCAAATCCAAATTTTGATAAAGATTTTACAATGTATGCACTTGCAGGAGATGAAACAATCTCAGCTATATTAACTAAGGTTAATGATGAAAATATTGAGCAGCCTATTGCTTTCTTTGGACAGAGCTTGCATGATTACGGAACAAGGTACACATTTCTTGAAAAAAGTACTTTCGGTAGTCAGAGGGCTAAAGAATTTCAAGTACATGCTTTCAAACAATAAATTTCATGTTCTTGTTTCTCATCCAAGTGTGAAAGCTTTGTTGTTAAATAAATAATTGAATGAGAAAAGAGTAGGCTGGATAACAAAAGTTATGAAATATGATGTGGATATCCAAGTTGCTAAGATAGTTCGAGGAAAAGGTTTATGTGAGCACCTAATTGCTGATATGGAAAAATAGAAAACTGCATAACCTCAAGATTTAGAACATCATGCTGAAATTACATATTAGCAATCAGACATTATGGTTCAGCCAGAAAATCAGCAACCTAAAATTGCTCAAGAAGTCCAGGAATCAAGATGGATGACTGATTTAGTTAACAATTTATAGTATGGCATCTATTCGGAAGGTATGGACAAGAATAAATGAAGGTATTTCAGATTACAAGTTGTACCCTATGTTTTCATTGATGGTGTACAGTTCAAAAGGGATATAAATGGAATCTTGCTGTGATGTGTTGACTATGACAAAATTTAGCAATTATTATCATAATTCCATGAAGGACCTGTAGGAGGTCATTTCTTAACATGTACCACAACCTTAAAAATTATGAAAGCTGGTTACTATTGGCCCAACATATTCAAGGACTATTTTGAATGGATTAGAAAGTGTAAGAAATGTTCCTTCTTTGTTGCAAAAGAATGTTTAGCTTCGCTCCCTTTACAACCTATTTCAGTTTATCATCTTTTTATGCAGTAGGGCCTTGATTTTATTGGCATGATAAACCCACCTTTGTCACAAGGACACAAGTGGATTTTGACTGCTACATATTACTTTACACGTTGGAATGAAGCAATAGCCTTGAAAGATGCTAATGAAACTTCAATACTATCCTTTTATGAAGGTATAGTTTACAAATTTGGTGTTCCAGCAACTATCATATCAGATAATGCTTTAGCATTTCTTGGTACAAAGGTAACAGATTGGGTTGTTAATCATGGAATTTATCTAAGTTCTTCATCTAACTATTACCCACAAGTTAATGGGTTAGTTGAAAGTACTAATAAGAATCTTTTAAGGATCATCAGAAGAACACTCAAAGATAACAAGAGAGTTTGGCATCTAATGTTGAATTCAACACTTTGGGTTGATAGAGTGACTCCTAAAAGATCAGATGACAATTCACCATACAAGCTTGTTTATGGAAGAGAAGCAAGAATGCCTATTTCAGCTGAGTTACCCACATTAGATTTGTTGCATCAAATGAAGCTACTTGAGAATGAACCATTGCAGGTTCATTATGCAGAATTAATGGAGTTACAAGAGCTAAGAGATCAAGCTCATTTAAACATGGAGAAGAATCAGAACCAGATGAAGAAGACTTTTGATAAGAAATCTAAATTCAGAATCTTCAATGAATGAGATATTGTGTTAAAGTGTGATGCTGATTATGCAAAGCTAGGAAGAAACATGAAGTTCGATACAATCTGGAGTGTTCCTTACATGATTTCAGCTTGCAAAGAACACAATGTTTTTCAGCTCTCGAGGCTGAATGGAGAGGAACTTCCCATTCCTGTGAATGGTATGTTTCTCAAACAATGTTATTGAAAATCCTATAGTGTTTGTTTAGAGTAGGATTTCCCTTCATTAAGTGTAGTTCATGCACATTGCAATGTTTTCCAATTCAATAAGTGCATTTCTACACGTGATCTGGTTTACCAGATCCTTTCCCAGTTTTAGTTCATTCTGGAAGGGTTGGACCTTCAGGAAGGTAGATTTTGGTTACATGCTTTAGACTCCAGACCCAATGAACAAGAGCAAGGCACTGGTCTACAAGCTAGCAGGAAGCTTTCCCCGCAGGATCGCCATAAATGTTGACAATTTTTGTACTTGTGCAAAAATGGGCAACTCAAAAATGTCGTTACGATGGATAGCATTGGTGAAGTATACCTAAGCTAGGGGAGTTTCTTTCAGATATATTGTTACTGCTGAATTAATTATCGATTACATGAAATCTGCAACTATGTTTGCTATTACAAAATGTAACAGATCACATATCCTACAATTTCATGCTATCTTCAGCAAAATAACACAAGGCCCTGAAGGATACCTGTGTTGTCTTGATGAAGACATCCAATTACAGAATAGATGAAATGCTAAGTTTTGGAACAGCAGACATAAATGCATATTGTAGAAATTAGAGTTCATTATTGGATGTTACAGGTTTTCTTTAATGTTATTTCCTTCATGATTAAAACATTCAATTATATTACTGAGTTGTTTAGTTCATCATACAATTCATATAGAAAGCTGAAATGTAGAAAGAAATACACAACTCATTTTTAGAATTCAATATTTTATTCATAAAGAATTTCAAATGTGCCAACACAAGCCGTGAGATGTAACTGAAAAGTAAAGTATAGCTACTGAAATAAGAAGTACACATGTATGAAAGAGAAAATAAAGGAGTATGAGTGAACCCATCATTGCCTTGGGTCTTCTCCTTTGGTTGATGCATCTCCATCTTCAGCTTTATCCTCACCACTGGAAGCATACAAGTACCTGAAAAGAAGAAAAGAACAAAATCATTAGTTAAGAGCTCAGGGTTAATCCATATTCCGACATTGTCCTAATTCGTGCATATGAATCTCTTACAATAGGAGATATAAATTACTTGAAGATCATACTGCATACATGATTTACTCACTCAAAAAGGAGGGAGAAGAAAAAAAAACATGGACATAAGAGAGGCCAAAAAGGATAAATATTTTCTAACTATTTTCTTAAGAGTGCAGGTACAGGCTGCAGCCAAGAACAAATAAATAAAGTCTTTCAATAAAGACTACAGAGTTCAATGACTTCTATCCTATGGCATAAAGCATTTAAGTCATTAAGTACATGCTGGAATGAAGGAAGAATACAACTCAAGTTTCAGTAACTCTCATACAAATAGAAGAAGTTACAGTAAAAAAGAGAGACTGACAAATAGAAGTAAGTGTTTCGTATTGCAACTAAAGAAGAAGAATCAAATTTCAAGAAGTTGAAGTTAACTGGAAAGAAAGGATTACAGCTGAAACAAAATGAGAAAGAGGATTCTGGAAATTTTTTGACAGGGCTTCACCATGTAAAATGGACGTTTATATCTTTCCATCATGTTGTTTTTAATTGATACATGCTTTAAAAGACTTATGTAAATCAAGTAAGTGATACAGAAAAGCAGAAAAGCATGCCATGATCATGATAACAGTTATTATGTTTCAGTTTCCAACAACAAATCAACTTAAAAAAAAAGTGTTACATTCTATATTCTGAATTAGAAAATACAACTACTACAGCTGAAAAAGGAAGGAAGAGAGAATTCTGGAAAAAACATTCCATGGCTTCGCCATGGAAAATCAACATTTCAAATTTTCCAGCATGCCAAAAATACTACTATCAAAGAAATAAAGCATTTAAATAAAAGAAACAAGATTACAGTATTTCAACAAAGCATCTAAATCAAGGCTTATGCTTGAGAATGGTATTACATGCATGAATAACTGCTTATAATTTCAAGAAAATCCACATGCAAGGTACAAAGACCTCTTAAGATCAAGAACAAATTGCAGAATCAAATGAAGTAAAGTAATTTCCAGTACCCATGTCAAGGGAAAGATACCCAAATATAGGTTTTTACTATCTTGAACTTTAAATTGAAAAGTACATATCAGGGTAAGGAAAACAATTTTTCACTGGTAAACTTGAAGCAGAGCAAACCCTCAAGTAATCATCAAATTTAAAATCAAAGATTGCAAATGCAACTACAGGTTACAAGGGATCAATTCAAAATGTGAACTAAAGAAAGAGACATATAAAAAATGTAGTGTTTCAGGCAAGATATTTTAGTTATAGACTTTATCAAAGTGAGGCTAACTAATTTCAAGGAACAAAATGTCTTTTAGAAATCATACAACTGTAACACCATGAAATCATTGAGTAGAATTTATATTCAAATGGTTAACCTTTACACGGAACCGAGACCACTTACAACTTACAGTCATGGGATATTTCATAGCAAGAACAAATATAGTCCCCAAGAAAGAAGAATTTCCTAGCAATAATTACAGTTTCCATGCACTTAAATATGAAACAGTGTTTTGGTATTAGCATGTGAGCACATTTCCAAAATTTCAGAAGTAAGCAAATATCAACGTACAGAACGGAAACTATTGCTTTAGATGAGTACATAAATTTCAAGTTTTATTTCATCTCCTGAAACATGCCAAACTATCAAACATTCATAAAACTATACATGGCCATTGAAATCAGAATGCAATCTCCTCATACAAAATATCAAAGCATATAAAATCAAAACCCCTTGTTTCGTGCTCTAAGGGAAAGTCTAGAGTCTGCCACATTTGGTTTTAAACACGGTTTTGAGTTCGGGAAACTCAAAACAACAATATTTATAAATAGAAACAACGGTAAAAATTATTACTTAGAGATCAACAGAAGCTTTTATCAAGGTCTTAATATTCAGCAAGCCCACCAAAGGTAAAGAAGGGAGTTTCGGTTAAATACAAAAAGCATAGCTATTATTTCCACAATATTCTCAACAAATGCAAAGGAAATAATAGTTGTCTTAAGGAAAATGAAACTCAAACAGAGAGGAGGTAGAGGTAAATACTTAGATGAGAAGAAACTACTTTATGGCCAATACAGGAAAATGAAGTAAATACAAAGTCCTCTACAGTGAGATAAGAATACCCAAATCAAAAATCCTCTGACGATATCATATTTTGGGTTTTAAAACAAAGCATTCAATCAAAATACGAGCAGAGTAAAGTTTCAAATCTTAGAAAATCTCAGGTAGAGGTCAATAACAGACTCACCAACATGAAAGGATAAGTCTCGAGCTCAAATACAAATACCCAGAACTCAAAATGCATAGATCTATAAGTCATGATGGAGACTGGCTCAAATATTTCACTCACCTTCATCCTTGGCAGTTTCAAAGTTGATTGACCATGAACACCCATAAATCAATAAATCACGTGATCAAAGAATAATGGAGCAGGATCAGAACCTATTTCAAGCTCCAGAGTACCATCAAAACCCATATATAAAACAATGGACATTATTTTGCGATAGGAGCCATCACAAAATTCCCACTTTAAAATGAAGTAGATAAAGATCCAATTCAGCAAAAAAGGATTTCTCTTCATTTTTATTAAATACCAATGAGGGAAATTGGACATACCAGTCATATAAGTAAGGTTAAGCTAAGAGTCAATCACGCAAACCATGAACAACCCCATTGGAAAACGTACAGATTTAAAGAAATGAAAACCCTCTGCAGAGATTGTAGAGCTTATAAGCTCAGAAAACCCATCACAGTGTCAACATTGGTTGATGAAACATAGAAATGAGAAAATCACTCAAAGCATGATCAAGGATCAGAGTTACAATGAGCTCCACATTCACTTTTCATGACTGTAGATTGAAGCCCCCAGGATGAGCTCGAATGATTCAACATAAAAGATCAATGGCAGAAAATATCCATAACCACCTTGCTTAGAGAGCTCAAACAGAGCAGAATAAGAAGGATGCAAACCCAATCACGCTCAGAAACCATTAATGCAGAAGGAATCTAACTCACAAAAGTGTCAACAATGGTAGTAAAATTTTTGCCAGAGCTTCGCTGCGAAGCAGAACCAGAAGAGAACAAACTCAAGTTCATTTTACTTTTTACATTTCACAAGCCAGATGCACAAAGAAACCCTAACTGCAGGTTAGAAATTGACGGTCTATGATCAGACAGTTCAAAATCAACGTCCCGAGATCATCATCAATATCAAAGAAAACTCAACTTAGGATTAATAATGCCACCGACAAATTGCCAAGGGGTGAGTCATCGTGCAAAGGAGGCCAGCCTCACATTTTTAAACAAAATCATTTCATTTTGACTTTCAAAATTCTGAACTATAGTCTCCTCATAATGCAAGGCTAACAAGGAAATTACAATGCAATATTAATCAAAGGTGGCAGAGAATATAGTATGGCATGTATATTAACCAAAGGTGGAAGACCTTATAATTTTCTAAGTCCACAAGAGTGGCCAAACCCAACGAAGACAAGAGCTTACAACCACAGGTGGTCCCACTGATGGTGATAGATTAGACATGACTTGGAATGTATTTTTTGTGTGATCACAAATAATAGAGCAGAGGTCAACATCAGAATGCAAACAACCTTTTGAAGACCAAATTACCTTATTTTTCACAAAATAAGAGTTGATTATGATTGTGTTATCCAAAATTCACCCCTCGAGGTAAATTTTGATAAAATGCATCAGATTCTTCAGTCCCGAGCAAGTAGATTGATTTAATGCCCAAAATCATGTTTTTGGGGCCCCTTTGGCTTGTCTTTAGCTCTCCCATCCAAGGAAAAATTCCAACGAGTTAGAAAAAATTGAAAAAATGCAAAAAATGAAGTCGCAGGCTTGTTTTAATGCATTGTGGGTCTGAAGGTTGCGGATCGTACCAAGGTTCTTTGTACCAAGTTTGTGGAAAAAATACAAAGGAATCGGTAAAGTCAGAACTTTTTTTCCTAGGCGGTCCGTGGGACAGATGAGACATCGGGACGCGTGAAGCCGAAATGGCCGTAGGCAGTGAAAATAGGAAAAAGCGGAAGTTTTTGTTCCGTGAGGTCTTGGACAGTCGGGACAAAAGTATGTGTGGGACGTGAATCAGCCAATTTTCCGCAAGTCAGTCTATTGCAGGTGATGCGGATATTTTCGTCCGGGATAGTTAGGACACGCAAACCCGATTTTTCCACAATACCCGCAAATCAAATAGAAAAGTCAAATTTTGACCCCGGAACTTCAAATGGCCATAAGTTTTGACTCCGAGCTATGATTTTCATAAAATTGGACTTTCTGGAACAAGCACGATAGTTAATGCTCATTCCTGTTAAATGACAGAAAATGCCTGCCAGACCCAAAATAGCTACTCGCACTCAGTAGGTCATAACTTTTGTATTTCTCAATGAAATCACAAAAAATTGGTATCGTTGGAATCGTGGCTTTAAGCTCGACATGAAAAAATCAAGAAATTATGGATTTGATGAGAGATCAATGGGGATTTTTCATAAAACGTGGCCAGGTTCATGACAGTGTTTTATTTGGTAGTTGGGAGTGCAATTAAGAGGCATGGTCGTCATTCTTTCTCTGCTGCAGCACCTGGGACAATATGGGGAGCATTTTTCAAGTAACATACAATAATTTCACTCCATTTAATGTATCTTACAAGTGGTTGAAGGATAGATTTCGAGATTTTCATTTTCCCCTTCTCTCTCTCTTCTCTTTTTCTATAAATTGGAGTGTTGTGTTCATTGTAAAGGGGAGTTTTTAGTGGTAGCAAAGCTCTGTCAAAATTGCTTTGTGAAGCCAATGTGCTGTAGGTCCTTGTAGTGGACTCCTTACATGGTGATCCAGGTCCTTATCTTGTAATAGATTGAATTGTGCATATCATGAAGCAATAAAATACAAGTTTGTGGATGTATCTTCCCATGTTGTGTTTGTTTGCACTCTTCTTTCCCTTTCAACCTTCATTACAAGAATACTATGTCTATTTTAATGCTAAATCAGAGATCTATTATCATTGTGTATGTTTGAGATGTTGTTGTGAATGAATTTTGCTAGATTGTGGAGAACTGTTATCACCCCTTCTAGAATGCATTTTACTTCTATTTTTCCACACATTGGAAGACTACTCTCACACCCGTCCTTTTCTGGTGTATCACCGCTTTAGTGTAGGATTTCATTTGCATGTATTCTCTCTCCTTGGTCCCTTGGAAAGTTAGATTAGGAAAGATAGTCTTACTTGCATTAGAGTAGATTGTGGCAGGTAGTTTAGGAGCAAGAACCAACTTTCTCTGGGTGTCTATCTCAAGTAGCAAGTCCCACAACTTGGAGATAGTACCCATGCTATCCAATCACACCGTGATCTCAAGTATATGAACTTGTGTAAACAAAAGGGTGCTATGATTCGGTGATAACAGATTGCACATGTGCTCCTAGTGGTCCCCACTGTGAGGTGAATAATTTTGCTAAAGTATTGGAGATCAAAAGTATTTATTTTCTTGCACAGGAGTATTTTGCATGCCTTCACAAGAGGACAAAACAGAGAAGAAGACAAATTTTCATGCTCAAGGAAGGAGACTTGCCCAACAAGCAAGATTTATTATTAGCAAATTATTCACCCATTATTTTCTTAAAAATAGAACAGTCAAGCTCATTCTTACTGAGATGTAACCAAAGACTATTAATGCCTCTTTATACTAGTTTGTTTTATTTTATTCCTTTATTCATTATTAAATAAAGGATAAAAATAGGATGCATGGGCGAGTACAACCTTAGTCTATTTTTAGGAAGGGTGGGTGAATCAATTTTTCTATATATTGTGTGCCTTGGAAAAGCACAGAGGAGGAATTTTTAGATACAGGAGTGCTGAAGCAATTATTTTACCAGTTTTTCCCTCTCAATGTGAAGTATTTTCTTCCTTTCCAAATATTTGCAGTCTTGTGTATGTTTTTTCATTAATCTTGTGAATACAAATTCCCTGGTTAATCATCTCACTCCGCTGCAAATTTAGTAATTTCCACATGATGTTAATGTGCATGTTTAGCTTGGTAGTATTGTTGTAATATTTTCCCTCAATACCTCAAAGTGTATTTCCCTTAAATGACAGAAAATGCCTGCCAGACCCAAAATAGCTACTCGCACTCAGTAGGTCATAACTTTTGTATTTCTCAATGAAATCACAAAAAATTGGTATCGTTGGAATCGTGGCTTTAAGCTCGACACAAAAAATCAAGAAATTATGGATTTGATGAGAGTTAAATGGAGATTTTTCATAAAATGTGGCCAGGTTCATGACAGTGTTTTGTTTGGTAGTTGGGAGTGCAATTAAGAGGCATGGTCGTCATTCTTTCTCTGCTGCATGACTTGGGACAATATGGGGAGCCTTTTTCAAGTAACATACAATAATTTCACTCCATTTAATGTATCTTACAAGTGGTTGAAGGATAGATTTCGAGATTTTCATTTTCCCCTTCTCTGGCTCTTCTCTTTTTCTATAAATTGGAGTGTTGTGTTCATTGTAAGGAGATTTTTTAGTGGTAGCAAAGCTCTGTCAAAATTGCTTTGTGAAGCCAATGTGCTGTAGGCCCTTGTAGTGGACTCCTTACCTGGTGATCCAGGTCCTTATCTTGTAATAGATTGAATTGTGCATATCATGAAGCAATAAAATACAAGTTTGTGGATGTATCTTCCCATGTTGTGTTTGTTTGCACTCTTCTTTCCCTTTCAACCTTCATTACAAGAATACTGTGTCTATTTTAATGCTAAATCAGAGATCTATTATCATTGTGTATGTTTGAGATGTTGTTGTGAATGAATTTGCTAGATTGTGGAGAACTGTTATCACCCCTTCTAGAATGCATTTTACTTCTATTTTTCCACACATTGGAAGACTACTCTCACACCCATCCTTTTCTGGTGTATCACCACTTTAGTGTAGGATTTCATTTGCATGTATTCTCTCTCCTTGGTCCCTTGGAAAGTTAGATTAGGAAAGATAGTCTTACTTGCATTAGAGTAGATTGTGGCAGGTAGTTTAGGAGCAAGAACCAACTTTCTCTGGGGGTCTATCTCAAGTAGCAAGTCCCACAACTTGGAGATAGTACACATGCTATCCAATCACACCGTGATCTCAAGTATATGAACTTGTGTAAACAAAAGGGTGCTATGATTCGGTGATAACAGATTGCACATGTGCTCCTAGTGGTCCCCATTGTGAGGTGAATAATTTTGCTAAAGTATTGGAGATCAAAAGTATTTATTTTCCTACACAGGAGTATTTTGCATGCATTCACAAGAGGACAGAACAGAGAAGAAGACAAATTTTCATGCTCAAGGAAGGAGACTTGCCCAACAAGCAAGATTTATTATTAGAAAATTATTCACCCATTATTTTCTTAAAAATAGAATAGTCAAGTTCATTCTTACTGAGATGTAACCAAAGACTATTAATTCCTCTTTATACTAGTTTGTTTTATTTTATTCCTTTATTCATTATTAAATAAAGGATAAAAATAGGATGCATGGGCGAGTACAACCTTAGTCTATTTTTAGGAAGGGTGGGTCAATCAATTTTGCTATATATTGTGTGCCTTGGAAAAGCACAGAGGAGGAATTTGTAGATATAGGAGTGCTGAAGCAATTATTTTACTAGTTTTTCCCTCTCAATGTGAAGTATTTTCTTCCTTTCCAAATATTTGTAGTCTTGTGTATGTTTTTTCATTAATCTTGTGAATACAAATTCCCTGGTTAATCATCTCACTCCGATGCAAATTTAGTAATTTCTGCATGATATTAATGTGCATGTTTAGCTTGGTAGTATTGTTGTGATATTTTCCCTCAATACCTCAAAGTGTATTGCCCTTAATAGTCTACAAAAAACTATTGGTTCGTACATCAAGAATCCTTTCATATATTATTTTTGCATATACTCAGTCAAAATTCCTTATATAAATTTGGTGTATCACCTTAGTTTTAATCATTTTACAGTCATCTTTTACCCTTAACCTCAAAAAAATCAGTTTAGGATACATCAATAAGGAAGCGTCCTTGATACCGGAGACTCACCTCAAAATAGGTATACCCACAAACCTGAGATGTTTCCATTGTATCTATGAAAGAGATAACATTTACAAGCTTAGAACACCTACAACCATTTCTCTACAGGGTGCACTTTCTAGAGATAACAATAACTTGGTGTGGTAAACCCTTCTAGGTTATGGAAATAATGTAATTATAAGCATAATAGAATGGTATGGTAACCCTTATAAAATTTATTAAAAAAATAGGTTGTGTTCTTTTAGATGAAGTCAAGACTCCTTAAGTGGAAGAAAAGGAAACTATCTACTTGTGTTAAAAACAACATACCTTACTACACTTAAGCTACAGATAAAATTTATCCTTAATGTTGTGTGGCGTAAAATGATATTTAATTGTAATCAATGATTATCTTTTGGGAGGATTCAGGGTATAGTAAGTAGGGGTAATTTATCAAGAAATCATCATATCTAAATTATCTATTTTAAAACCTAATTTTAAACTCATTTGGTAAACTTAATCAAGAGAATCCTAAATGAAGCTTTACTAATGAGATCATGACTAAATTTATGAACTTAATTTACGAACTAAATTTATAATTTCCAATGAATGACTGGTTAATGACTTATGTGATCATGAAGATGCATTCAAATTGACCTTATTCATCTAACTCTTTCCAAGGTACATTGTATTCTTTTCTTAAGTGATGTTAAACGTTTCGACCCCTGCATAAGGAGGTTATAGTTCTTAACCTAAATGGTACTCCATTTCAATTGGAGCTTATGCTCATTTCCTTGTGTTTAATGGAGGTATGAAACAAATTTTAGTAGCGTGAGATTGGTTACAAAAATCCTTGTGAGAAATTGAATATCCCCTTTATTAAACAAACAAATTAAACAAGTAATTGACATGTTAAATACGATCCTTATTCGTGAATTTTTATCTTAAGTGAAAATCTCAGTAGTATAAAGGAAATAAATATCACTTTATAATAATAGTTGTGCGAATCATAACATGAGTCTTCTAGAACTTGAGTTAAGAATCAGAGTATGTTTTAGTAAATAAGTAACCTTAAAATATTTTCACCGTGGGAAGTCCCAAACTTTAAGTGTGCACTATGCTTGGACTTTTATGTTGTGCCTTTTCAAAAAGGAAAATGAATTGTTCGTGATGGGTGTCGTATGTTCCCTTGTTTTCTAGGTGGCCAATGTTGTGTCAAGATTATCGTGAGTTGGTTGTAGCCCATTGTGATCACCTGTGGTGTCATATAAACTTCAAACAAGTAAAAAAAAATGTATCCAATATTTTATGTGTTGTCTTTTTGTCTGTGTCTTAGTGGGCATCACAACATCTTACTCTCAGAATATGCATGAGAAACCAATCATGTCCCTATATAGGAAGTGTCATCAAAACCCTCAAAGTGATATAGTATATAATTATTATCAATAATACCTTAAGCAAAAAGTGAATGAGGTTCCAACAAGTTTTGTACTTCTGCCCCATGTGGTGTAAAATTCATTGTTTTTCCTTAACCAGAATGACAAATTTGATATACAGAAAGAAAATTTGTGGTAATGTTAGGAACATATAGTGCATCTTGGATACTACCACCATCAAGGTGTATATCACCTTTTCCCTCAATAGAAAGAAAGAAAGAATATCCAACCTCGATTTTGGAAATAGAACTCAAACCTAGAGAAACAAAAGACTGCTTAAAAGAATTCATGTGATGAGAAGCATGAGAATATGTAACCCAACTGTCTGCACGTGGTGAATGAGATCTCCCAACAACATTAAGTGATTTTTCATGCTGATTAGAAGGAGATGCAATGGAGATAGACATTTTTTTGTTTCTTTACTATATCCTCTAAGGCTTGCATTCACTTATAACACTTACATTCTTCATGACCACTACCCCCACAAAAAGAGCATGAAAAGATATAATTATTCTTAGATTTAGAAGACTCCTTATGTTTAGAGTTTTTTTCTTTGGGTTTAGGATCACTTTGAGATAGAGAAAGGATGGATTTGGTATTACTTTTTGGTTTTCCCTTCCCTTAGGATTAGATGCAACTAATGAATTTTGAGAGGTGGAAGACTCAAGGTGAGAAAGTTTGGATTCTTCCCTAGTAAGTCTTTAACAAAATGTTTCTAAGTTAGGAATTTTGAATGTGTCACCTAAGGCATCCATGCTAGAGAAAAAGGTAGAAGAAAATATTTGAAATGGTCCTCTCAACTTCGATATAATTAATTAAAAACACTCTTAATCTTTTTTATCTCTTCCACTACCCTTCAATTGTGTCAACAAATGCTTGAACTTGGTAAGATAGTCTATAATTGTTGGAAAATTTTCAGGATTAAGAGAAGCGATCTCAATTTCAAGTTGCATGGCTCTCATATGGTCCAACTTACCAAATAAATCCTCATATTTCACCCATATTTTGAAAGAAGAGTCAAAATGTTCTAAATGAAACAAAATAATTTCACATACATAAGTTCCTATCAAATCCATACACTCATCAAATTTGCGCTGGTACTGAAATTTCTCTTATTTTGCAGTGAACACTGGTTGTTCTGAAGAAGTTAAAGCCCATAATCATTTCCGCTTAATTATTTTTTTCATGTGTGGTAATTATGTGTTTTTAATGGCTTAACATGATCTAGTGTAAAAGTAGACACCATTCTCAAAAAATCACCAAAAGAAATGCAAGAACCAAGCAATGCAACAACACCCCCAAGTAATGCAACAAGAGCCCCCTAGATTTTGGCACTTTATAATGAGTGTGTTAGAATAGGGCACTTTATAATTATAATGTTATTCTTACAAATAAATATTTCCAATGGAAATAGCACAAAAAACAAGCACTTTTGCAAAAATCGGCATTCAAATCCGAGTTGCCGATCAAAAGATACAAGCTTTACAAGTTTATGCTCTGTTACTTATTTTAGTTGCCACTAAAATATACTAAAATGTTCTTGCCTTCACAACAAAAATACAATGAAAGAAGGCTAGAGTTAAGCACCTACTAGTAGGAATCACAAGATTTAAGCCCTCATAAGACCATACCATATGACCATGGGCTAAGGATTTCAATGGGTTCTTCTTGATTTTTATGGCTCCCACTCCTCCAACCTACGAATTAAAGAAAATAAAAGAAACCAAATAAGGAGGCTAGGGAAAAGAGAAAGGTTAAATAAAATTTCATAAGGATGGTTAGGGTTAGGTTGGAAATCTAGCATCTAGTTGCCACAATTGATTTGATTCAAGGGTTAAAAATCACACATAAAATTGTTAGGTGAGAATAGATATCATGGGCTTATAAATAATTTAAGTGTATGTGAAAATGGGTGAATGGGGCCACTTAGTGCCCTAGTGTATTTGTCACCCTTGTCATTTTGCCTTGAATAATACATGAAGAAAAAAGAGTGTATATAACTCTGAGAAACGTATTTGAGGCTTGTAACAGTCCTAAATTCTTTATCCTTGGATAAAATTTCATCTCTGGGCTCAAATGGTCATTTTTCTGCATTTTACAGTTTTACGGGTGTTTCTCCCAGTCAAATTTGCATCCTTGCACCATCAGGGAACATGGCCTCTTTTGGTTAGACGCGGCTCAGCTGGGTACTTCAAAAATTCTATGAAAAGCCTCAACTTAAAGATGTGTTCATGTGGAGGAACAACGCTTGTTTGAAGATCTACTTTTTGGTTTGGCCTTGGAGTAGCATCGGGAGGACACGTGGAGGTTTCCAGACTTAAACAAATTTTTATGAAGCCAAAAAAATTTAGCGGAAAACAGGGACACGTGGCTAGCCCGCGCTCATTCAGTTTTATTTTAAAGAAGTGCCAGGCGGACAATTGGAGGCCTCTTCTCACTTTGCATTTTTCTTGGACTTTTCTGCGGTGAAAAGAGACTACCTCGGATCCTGACACATGGTGCCTTTTGGTGGGATTCAAGCCTTCCAAAAAAATTTGTCGGGCGAGGACACGTGGTGAGCCCGCGCTCTTCCAAGGTCTGATATTTTAGGGACCATCTCAAGGTGCGTCATTTTGATGCCTGATAGTTTGAAAAGTTAGAAGGGGCGGGGAAGCGGACCATCGAGGGTAACTTAGAATTTTTAACTCTTATGCTCAACAGGGTTAAGATATAAAAAATGGTCCGAAAACCTGACAAAGGATCAGTCAAAGTTTGTTTCAAGTCAAAGGGGCAGGGAGGCGGACCAACGGGGGTAACTTGGATTTTTTTCCAGTTGATATTCAAAAGATTAAAACATCAAAATGGCCCGCACGCCTGATAGAGGAAAGGTCAAAGCTTGCTCCAGTCAATGGCAGAGGTGCGGACTCTCGGGGGAAATTCAGAAAAATTTCCTTTTAGGAGAAAAGAGTTAAAGGTAAAAAAAGAAGCGTGGTTCTGCTGGGACCCACATTGAGACACGTGTCAGACCCACTTTTCAAGGGCGGAGCAGCGGGGAAAACTTGAAAAATTTTCCCTTTTCTAAAAAAGAGGTAAAATAGTAGAATTTGGCTGCGGTTTCGTTGGGACCCACCTTAGGACACATGTCAGGATTATTTCTCAAGGATAGAGGTGCGGAACAAAAGGTGAAATTTTTTCATATTTCCAAAGGTTGTAAAAAGTCAAAGGAAATGCTCAGACCCATTTTAAAATTAAATCTTCCACGTGGATGGCCCAAATTCAAAGTAAAGATCAACGACAATTGAGTGTCTGAATCTGATTTTCCCCCCATTTTACTGAAACACGCCTAAAGTGTGAGTCCTCATGATTTCTTAGTATTTCCTATACGCCAAACTGAAAGAGTAGTTAATATATCTAAGTTTGGTGGGAGAGATATGGAGACGTCTTTTGCCATTAAAATGGTCTGACTATTGGGCTCGATATGATTTTCCATTTTTCTTCACCCAAGCATGCAAGAAGCCATATTTGACAGATTAGGGGCGGAAGTGGTAGGCAAGTTGAAGGAGGAGTATTCTACCAAATGAAGGAGTTGAATGCTAAGATTTTCAAAGAGATCTACCCCATGAGCACCTGACAACTGTTTATAAATCCGATTCTAGGAATCGCGATCGAGATCATGGCGAGCACTCGTACATTAAATGTTTTTGTCATTTGGGGAAAAAGGGGCTCTGTTGTAAATGTTATAAATGGCACAATTTTTTTGTGCAAATGGTTGAAGTGTTAGAGGTCGAAGAAAATTCCCAAGAGGAAAATTTGAAAAAGCATGTCTTTTGAGAAGCCGTTTGAGAAGCCGGTACATCTCTTTTGTATTAAGTTTGATCATGTCAAGGTGGTTGCAAGTGTACAGCCATTGAAAAGCTCTGAGATTGTTCTAGAAACTTTCCCTTGCTAATAAACTTAGTCAAACTAGATTTATTATGTATTTATCTTGAGCAAAATGTGTGTGTTTCATTTCTGAATGTCTGCAAATAGCTTTTCTTATTCCTGTTGTAATATTGTATTAAAATATGTTCCAACCACACAGGTCTTAATCCTTGTGACAGGTTAGTGGCATCTGTAATTTCATTTCTCGGAAGATCCTTCATTTGGGAGTGAAATAAATGATTTAAAATCACTTTACTTTCCCCTATTTGACAGAGATTGTTTGTAAGCCTCTGGGTGTATGTCAGACGTGATTTGGCTCAGATCTTGATGCTTTGTTGGGTCTTCCAACTCAAGCTTTCGTGTTAGAGTCTCATAGATTGTATGAAAAAGTGCTAATTTGGGCCTCCATTGAAGCACATATTCTAGTTAAAGAAATATTTTAGCTGTTCTTTGACATTCTGTTGGTTTGGTCTTCCATTTTGTAAAATATTTCAAGGATCTGGTGAATCAAGTTCATCATGCCTCACCTCACACCAAAATTTATTTAAAAACAACTAATCCTACCCATACTACCCATGTTTGTCCTGTGTGTGCACAAATGCATAATTTCCATCACCAAAGCATGCAGAAACAATCAGGATTCCAAATGTCTTTAGTAGCCTGAACTTTTCCTCGAGAATATCTCCACTATCTAGAGTTAAAAATCGTTAGAGTTAGATTTTTTTGCATTGATCATATTTTCTACAAGGTCTCCTTAACAACTTCATTAGGAAGGACATCTCCATCTCCTCCATAAACAACAGGCTACAAAAGGGTTCTCTTACCTTGGTTGAAAGGCACAACCTAAAATAGTGAGGATAGATCAAGTCCTCTTAAGGTGATACCCACTCCTTTTCATAGTCCGAGTGCTAAAAAGTCAAATAGATTGCTTCCTCGGCTACAAAATTACATATATAATCATCTATCTACCTCTGAGCATCTTGTGAAATCCATGATGCTTCTCAGCCTTTGAAGGAGGTTAAATTTGGGTACCAACAGATGCTTAAAATACTGCAAACAATGACCCATTTTAATGTCTCTAAGAAAATAAAATGAGTTAAAATCCCTGATTAGCAACACAACTACAATCATTGAATGTTAATCACAATAGAAGAAATTTAAAATGTAAAGGAACACAACTCTAGAAAAAATATCCATCTTAGGGTTGTTTTGCATCCCTCTCCTAGGGTTTTCTTGTGTTTATTTTTTATTTTGCATTACTATTTTTGAATAAATTTCCTTATTTTTGAATAAGATAAAAAATCAGAAGTATCGAAAGATAGCTATGGAAAAGTTTGAGACAGCTACGGAAATGTTCAAGACAACTCCGGAAACTCTAAAGAAGAAAAGGATGGTTCTCTAGAAACACAAGCATCGTTTCAATCAGTAGTAAAGGATGAGTCTTGGATATGACATTTTAGATTAGGGAATTTATATTTTTTAGCACTGAAACTACTACATATGAAGAATATGGTGAAAGGTTTTCCATTAATTGAGAAAATGGAAAGAGTTTGTGAAGGATGTATTATGGGAAAACAACATAGAGAGTAATTTCCGGTTTTCCAGTCAAATAGAGCTAGAGCACCACTTGAGATTTTGAATTAAGATATTTGTGGGAAAGTGCAAACACCGTCTATAGGAGGATGCATTTATTTTCTTACTTTTATAGATGATTTCACAAGAAAAACTTGGGTTTATTTCTTAAAATGCAAATTTGATGCATTTGCCTTCTGGAGAAGTAAAGCAGCTACTGCATTAAGTTTTTAAGAACATACAGAGGTGGTGAATTTATATCTAATGAGTTTCTAAAATTTTTCAGATCTCATGGCATACACAAGAAATTTACAGCCCATTATACACCTCAAAAAATGGTGTGGCGGAGAGGAAGAACCGAACAATTATGAAGATGGCTCATAGAATGATGGCAGCCAAACACCTACCTAATAAATATTGGGTTGAGGCAGTGGAAACTTCTGTTTACATCATGAATAGGTTCCCAACAAAGAGTGTAAGGACCAAAGTTCCTCAAGAGGCTTGGACAGGAAGGAAACATAGTGTTTCTCATTTGAAAGTATTTGGTTGTGTTGTATATGCACATATTTCAGATGAGTTGAGAAAGAATTTAGATAATAAGGGACAAAATGTATATTTGTTGGTTACTTAGAGGAAATAAAAGCATATAAGTTTTTTGATCCTATCAATAGGAAAGATATAAGCAGTTGTGATGTTCATTTCTTGGAGGATGAAACATGGGATGGAAACATAGAGAGGACTATCAAATTTATAGTTGTTGTCCCTTATGATAATAGGGTGGATGAAGTGTTACCAACACCAAATATAATTCAAACAGCAGCTCTTTCCAATCCCGAGATGGTACCACAAGTTACAGCTCAAGCTACTACTTTGGTCACACCAACGAGATCTTCAAGGTTGTTGTCCACATCAACAGGGAAGATAACTTCACAAGCATCTACACAAGCATCTACATCAATTGGTATCCTTGGAGTAACACCATCTAGCACTCCAAGTAGTTCTTCATCTGTCGACCCAACTCTAGCAAGCATGATGCCACAAAAAACAAGGAGTTTGAGTGCGTTGTATAATGTTGACACAACAAATTCATTTTCAGCTTTTACTTTATTTCCTCATATTGATGATCCATTAACATTTAAAGAGGATGTGAGTAGTGATATATTGGCACAGGCCATGGATGAGGAGATTAAATCCATTGAGAAGAACCAAACATGGGAATTGGTTGATTTTCCTGAAGGCAAGGATGTAATTAGTGTCAAATGGATTTATAAGACTAAACCAAATGTTGATGGAAATGTGAAAAATCATAAAGAAAGTCTAGTTGCAAGGGGTTTTACACAACAACCCGGTATAGAATTCAATGAGACATTTGCTTCTGTTGCTTGATTGGATACAATTAGAACTATTTTACCTATTGCTGCCCATAACAAGTGGCATGTATATCAAATGGGTGTAAAGTCTACATTTTTAAAGGGATATTTAGAGGAGGAAGTGTATGTGGAATAACCACAAGGCTATGAGCTATCGGGTCATGAAGACAAGGTGTATAGGTTGAAGAAGGCACTATATGGATCAAAGCAAGCTCCAAGAGCTTAATACAGCCGCATTGACTTCCATCTCATTTAAAGTGTTTTACAAAGAAGCGGTTGTGAGTCAAAATTGTACATCAAAGTCAACAAGCAAGGTAACATTTTAATCATTTTCTTGTATGTTGATTATCTAATCTTTACCGGTGCTCTTAACATAGATTCTTTCAAATCAGCAATGAATAATGAATTTGAAATGACTGATTTGGGTCTTATGAAGTTTTTTTTGGGGATTGAAGTCCATCAATCCAATGATGATATATTTTTTTCTCAATCTAAATATGCAAATGAAGTTTTGGAGAGATTTAATATGGAAAAGTGCAAGGTACCCCAACACCGGTTATGACATGAATGAAATTAAGCAAGATGATGGAGCATGCGTGGATTCTACATTGTTCAAGAGGATGGCTGGAAGACTTGTGTACTTAAAAACAAAAATGCCGGATATTATGTATAGTGTAAGTCTGATTTCAAGGTTTATGAAGTCTCCAAAAGACTCACATTGGTAGGCCAGTAATAAAATATTAAGCTATGTGAGTAGTAAAATAGATTTTGGTATATTGCATTCCACTTCAAAGGATTTAAGACTTGTTGGGTACACCGATAGTGATTGTGGGGGCAACATAGATGATATAAAAATTACTTCTGGGTATACTTTTTACTTTGTTACTAGTGTTATGTCGTGGGCATCGAAGAAACAACGCATTGTGACACTTTCTTCAGTTGACGCTGAACCTGAGTATGTGTCAACCAGTAGTGCTGCAAGCTGTTTGGATGCAAAGGATATTGAAAGATTTGATGCATGATAAAAAATAAGCCACTACAATATTCTGTGATAATAGTTCAGCCATAGCATTATCTAAAAATCATGTGTTTCACATAAGTAAAGTTAACTGACCACATAAAATTTATTAGGGCAAGATAAATATAAACTCATAACACAAACATACTTAAAGAATTAAGAGCATAATTTAGACCCTATGAAAACATAATTAATTTGAAACAATTAAATGTTTGGGAGTAGAAAATAAAAATTAGAGACATAGTTCAACATTTAAAACTATGAATTTGGATTGATTTTTTTTCCAATCAAGGAAAAATGTACTTGATTAAATTACATATGACTCCTAGAAATATAGATATAAAACTTCTTCTGGACCAACATCATCAAGACATGGTAGGAATGGCTGAAATACCTAACTATAGATACATAAATGGGGACCTATCGACATTTAGAATTTATCTATTCCCATAATTGATTGTGTAAATTATTATCTTATTCGTACACGTTCCTTTCTTAATAAAAATGACCTACCAAAAGATAAAATTTATTATCTGTCACTGACTAACCTATACTATATTTTTACTATATACACCACATCATTCGATATTTGGATACCATCTTTAGTAGAAAATTTCATTGTGCATGCACAAAACATGTTCATGGCGAGAAAAGTCACCCAACTTCATCTGAAAAACTCTAACAGGGAAATTTAATAATCAACAAAATACCCTAATTAGTGATGTGGAATTTGAGAATGAATTCTTGTCAAAAAATATACCTATAGAAGTACATTCCCTTAACTCAATATTCTAGCAGCCTCACACTTCACATATTTGGACTAACTAGGAGATTACAACAAAGCACCCCATTGGTAATATAGTTTCTCAAATTTATTCAACCAAATTTATGCCTACACACATCATTCAAAAACTCCCCCGGCCCTTTACAAAGTTACATCACATGCAGAAGATCATTTCTTAGTACTAGAGGTTTCAATTAGGGCCTCATTTCTTAAGCATGTATTATTATATTTAACTTGCAAACATTTAATCGGGTGGAATAACTATGTTGTTTTTATACCTCCTTGTAGCAGTATTTGGTAGACGTCGTGCATGCTGTTGGTGCTCAAAATGGTCTCGCCCCATTTTTGCCTTTGAAAATCTATTTATTTACGGCCTCTTCCATATTTTATTTCCCAGTGTTGTGCCTGAGAAGTCTCTGCTTTCCTTTTGTTGCCATAATTAATCTTTGCTTGAGCTTGTGATAACGTATGGGTCCATATTTGTCTCCTCATTTCTCTCATCTTCTAAAGGGGAATGTAATTTGGGTCTCCCGTCCTCTATTCATTCAAAAACGCATGAATACATGAAGAAAAATGAGTGGATGTAACTCTGAGGAACATATTTGAGCCTTGTAACAGTCCTAAATTCTTTATCCTTGGAGAAAATTTCATCTCCGGGCTCAAATGGTAATTTTTCTACATTTTACAGTTTTACGGGTGTTTCTACCTGTCTAATTTACATCCTTGCACCGTCAGGGAACATGGCCTCTATTGGTTAGATGTGGCTCAGCTAGGTTCTTCAAAAATTCTATGAAAAGCCTCAACTTAAAGATTTGTCCATGTGGAGGAACGGCAGTTGTTTGAAGATGTACTTTTTGGTTTGGTGTTGGAGTAGCACCGGGAGGACACGTGGAGGTTTCTGCTACTTTTCCTAGACTTTAACAAATTTTTATGCAGCCAAAACAATTTAGCGGAAAACAGGGACATGTGGCGAGCCCGCGCTCTTTCAGTTTCATTTTAAAGAAGCGCCAGGAGGACACTTGGAGGCCTCTTCTCACTTTGCATTTTTCTTGGACTTTTCCTCGGCCAAAAGAGACTGCCTCAGATCCTGACACATGGCACCTTCCACTGGGCTTTAAGCCTTCAAAAAAACTTTGTCAGGCCAGGACACGTGGTGAGCCCACGCTCTTCCAAGGTCTCAAATTTTATGGACCATCTCAAGGTGTGCCATTTTGATGCCTGGCAGTTTGAAAAGTCAGAAGGGGCAGGGAAGCGAACCATCGGGGGCAACTTAGAATTTTTGCCTCTTATGCTCAACAGCGTTAAGATATAAAAAATGGCCCGAAAACCCGACAAAGCATCACTCAAAGTTTTTTTCAAGCCAAAGGGGTGGGGAGGCAGACCATCTAGGGTAACTTAGATTTTTTGCCCCCTAATATTCAAAAGAATAAAACATCAAAATGGCCCGCAAGCCCGATAGAGGAAAGGTCAAAGTTTGCTCCAGTCAATGGCGGAGGTGAGGACTCTTAGGGGAAATTTGGATAAATTTCCTTTTGGGAGAAAAGAGTTAAAGGTAAAAAAAGAAGCGTGGTTCTGCTGGGACCCACATTGGGACACGTGTCAGGCCCACTTTTCAAGGGCGGAGCTACTGGGAAAACTTGGAAAATTTTCCCTTTTCTAAAAAAGAGGTAAAATAGCAGAATTTGGCTACGGTTCCATTGGGACCCACCTTAGGACACATGTCAGGATTATTTCTCAAGGGTAGAGGTGTGGAACAAAATGTGAAATTTTTTCATATTTCCAAAGGTTGTAAAAAGTCAAAGGAAATGCCCAGACCCATTTTAAAATTAAATCTTCCACGTGGATGGCCCAAATTCAAAGTAAAAATCAACAACAATTGAGTGTTTTAATCTGATTTTCCCCCCATTTTACTAAAACACGCCTAGAAGTGTGAGTCCTCATGATTTCTTGGTATTTCCTACACGCCAAACTGAAAGAGTAGTTAATTTTGATATCTAAGTTTGGTGGGAGAGATATGGAGACGTCTTTTGCCATTAAAATGGTCTAACTATTGGGCTCAATATGATTTTCCATTTTTGTTCACCTAAGCACGCAAGAAGCCAGATTTGACAAATTAGGGGCAGAAGTGGTAGGTGAGTTGAAGGAGGAGTGTTCTATCAGATGAAGGAGTTGAATGATGAGATTTTCGAAGAGATCTACCCCATGAGCACCTAACAACTTTTTACATATCTGATTCTGGGAATCGTCATCGAGATCATGGTGAGCATTGGTACATTAAATGTTTTTATCTTTTGGGGAAAAAGGGGCTCTGTTGCAAATGTTATAAATGGCACAATTTTTTTGTGCAAATGGTTGGAGTGTTAGATGTCGAAGAAAATTCCCAAGAGGAAAATTTGACAAAGCATGTATTTTGAGAAGCCGTCTGAGAAGCCTGTACAGCTCTTTTGTATTAAGTT
This sequence comes from Taxus chinensis, assembly GCA_019776745.2. NCBI lineage: Eukaryota > Viridiplantae > Streptophyta > Pinopsida > Cupressales > Taxaceae > Taxus > Taxus chinensis. The sequence continues at coordinate 185,967,090 of CM034155.1, forward strand.
TGATCATGTCAAGGTGGTTGCAAGTGTACAACCATTGAAAATCTTTGAGATTGTTCTAGAAACTTTCCCCTGCTGATAAAATTATTCAAACTCGAGTTATTCTATGTTGATCTCGAGCAAAATGCATGTGTTTCATTTTTGAATGTCTACAAATAGCTTTTCTTGTTCCTGTTGCAATCTTGTATTAAAATATGTTACAATCACATAGGTCTCAATCCTTGTGACAATTTAGTGGCATCTGTAATTTCATTTCTCGAAAGAGCCTTCATCTGGGAGTGAAATAAACGATTTAAAATCACTTTTCTTTTACCTATTTGACAGAGATTGTTTGTAAGCATCTGGGTGTATGCCAGGCGTGATTTGGCTCAGATCTTGATGCATTTTTGGGTCTTCCAACTCAAGCTTTCGTGTTAGAGTCTCATAGATTGTATGAAAAAGTGCTAATTTTGGCCTCCATTGAAGCACATATTTTGGTTAAAGAAATATTTTAGCTGTTTTGTGACATTCTGTTGGTTTGGGCTTCCATTTTGTAAAAGCTCTCAAGGATCTGGTGAATCAAGTTCATCATGCCTCACCTCACACCAATTTTTTTTTTTAAAACAACTAATCCTACCCATACTACCCATGTTTGTCTTGTGTGTGCACAAATGCATAATTTCCATCACCAAAGCATGCAGAAACAATCAAGATTCTAAATGTCTTTAGTATCCTTAACTTTTCCTAGAGAATATCTCCACTATTTAGAGTGACAACTCGTGAGAGTTAGATTTTGAATTGCATTGATCATATTTTCTGCAAGGTCTCCTTAAAAAATTCATTAGGAAGGACATATCCATCTCGTCCATAAACAACAGGCTACAAAATGGTTCTCTTACCTTGGTTGAAAGGCACAACCTAAAATAATGAGGATAGATCAAATCCTCTTAAGGTGCTACCCACTCCTTTTCAAATCCTGAGTGCTAAAAAGTTAGATAGATTGCTTCCCTGGCTACAAAATGACATATATAACCATCTATCTACCTCTGAGTGAATTTTTCAAATACATGATGTTCCTCATCCGTTGAAGGAGATTAGATTTTGGTACCGACATCCTTCTGGCACTGTTTCCGGATACTTTAGTTCACACTCAGACCTTGGTGTTGTATGCAACTTTTCCAGTCTCTATAAGTTTTTGCACTAGTATTCACTGATAAATTTTTGTAAAGAAAGGTCAGAATCTTTCCATTTCCAGTTCCTAGTGTGGACAAACATTTGACAGCTCATATTTAGTGCATTTGTACAACTAAGGTGGAAATCCTTAGTGGCGAATCCCTATTGATCCGATTCTTAATGAATACCAGTGTCTTAACCTCTGTCAAGTGATATTTGTTACTAACCTTTGCAAAGATGGAAGGAATAAGGTATTTCTTTGCTAGGGATCTTTCTAGGACACTATTTCCAAAGCAAGGAAAAGCAAAATAAAAAGGAAGAAAAGCCTGGAGAGCTGTTGGAGATCAACAGACAAGAAGGGAGATATCCATTGATTAAAGTGATCGGCCTATTATTGAATACTACAATTCGATTGCTTCTAAATTAGGTAGCCTCTTTGTGGAATTTAATTCTCCAACTGGAGAGGGGCCTTCATTTGATTTTGAAAAGTATGCTTCTCATTCTGCACCTATCTTTTCAGAAGTTGATAGCGATTTCCAAGAAACAAGGCCTTTAGGGGGTATCCATTTTGAAAATTATACTCTTGTGTTTCAAAGACCTTCTACCCCTTATCAATTTGTTACCCCTCCAGGGTTACCTCCTCAAATCAATATGGCATAGCCCCCACCTAAACCTCCATTTGTTGTAAACACTTTTGGTCCTATAAATTTTGTGGGAATGGCTAGTTATCCAAATGTAGTTCCTCAAGATGTAAGGAACAGACTACCAAAGTTCCAAGGAAACAATTTTGTAACTGGTGATCAGCATTTAAAGCTTTTTATCAACATGATGGAAGACTTTGAGATTGAACATGAAGATGTATATATCAAGTTGTTTATCCATATTTTGGAAGAGGATGCTAGGGATTGGTATAAGGCTTTGCCAGATAACTCTATTGATTCTTAGACTGAGATGAGCAATGCATTTAGATTGTAATATGGTGATAAAACTGACCCTAGGTTTCTTTTGACAAAATTTGAAAACATAAAAAAGAATCCTAATGACTCAGTACATGATTTCAACACAAGGTTTAATAATACCTTGAGGAGATTTCCTTTTAGGCTAAGGCCATGTGATGAATCATGTTTGATCAAATATTCAGATGCATTGGAAATAGAGAACAATATCAAGGCAATTGGAAAACCTCCTAAGAGGGATGGTGTGAAGATGGTTAACCCAGAAAAACCTCAAGCAAGTAAAGTTGCTGATTTGATGAAGTTGTGAAATTTTTTGTAGGGGCTGTCAAAGAAATCTCTTACAAAATAGCCCAGGCTGAGAAAGGAATTGGGAAGTGCTCACAAGGTCAACACAACCAACAAAGCCAAGATAGGTTCACAAACCACCAAAGACCTGATGAAAGAGGGAAGGAAATTATTGGACTTGGAAATAGGTAGCCCCAAGGTAGGGAAAACAGAGTGGTGCCTGATCCTTTGGCTTCCAGAGTTTCTGTTGTTTAGGAGACAAATGTCATTGATTGGTGTGAAAGATGTTTCATGCCACATGCTACATGTGAAGAAGATCATCAAGAAGAAGAAGAAGAAGTTGATGATGGTGATGCCTGCATGATGGAGATCCTTGCAAGTTAACCAATGGAAGCAACTTCAACTGAGGTAATAAGTGCTAGAACTGCTATTGTTTTTTCGGATTGCATCCACTGGGTACCTCTCCTTCCCCCCTCTCATACTTTATAAGTAGACACAGTATAAGATTTTGAATTTCCCACTAATGATTTTGAATACCTGAAGGCATTGATGATTTAAAAGTATGATGGAGGAGTACCTTTAGAAGAAGATAAGAAGCTATTAATGAATGTTGTATTGACCCAAGAAAAGGAGCACAATACCAAAAGTAAATCTGCCAAGGGGCCACAAGCTAGGTCAAAATTTCCATTGTTTTCCAAAGAAACCCCAAAGAAAAATGCATCTGGCAGAGAGCTTGTTTCCCCAAGCAAAAATTTTGTTCCTCCCCATGCCCAGAATGAAAAGAATCACATTCCATCTGATGAATTTTCCAATCTTTCTCCTAGTGTTGCTTTACCCAAATTTTCTCCATATGACATTACCCAAGTCTTGAGTCAAATAAAAATTCCTGTCCCAATTGTTGAGCTGCTTAGGATCCCTAAGCATAAGAAGAGGGATTTTGAATGTTTGGGATTCAAAGAGGAAGATATCATACAAGGCAGATGTTGGTGCTCAAAATATTCTCGCCCCACTTTTGCCTTTGAAAATATATTGATTTACAACCTCTGTCATATTTTATTTCACCGTGCTGTGCCTGAAAAGTATCTGCTTTCTTTTTTTTTCCATTATTAATATTTCCTTGAGCTGGTGATCACGTATGGGTCCATATTTGTACCCTTGTTTCTTTCATGCTATGAAGGGGTCTATAATTTGGGTATCTGTTGGTTCGAAAATCTGTCGCTTGGGTAGATCTATGGATAAACGAGCCAACAGTGTGCAGGGCATAGCCCCTCTTTGAGTCAGCAAAGTGAAACTGGTTTATTGCTATTCTACCAGCAGGAATCTGTGCAAGTCTCACAATATTCCGCCTTCGGGGGTTTGGGATCTCATCCCAGTAAGGTGTTTCCGATTGTGAAGAGAAAGGAATGAAAGAGAGGATGAGAAAGAGCAGGTCCGAAGGGAGAAAAGAAATGAATTCCAAAGCAGAAAGGTCCGAGGGTTTATGTTTTGGGATTGGTAGTAAACAGAGCCAAACCTACTTGCATAAACGAGCAAAGCAATACTGATGAATAAATGAAAATAAAACAGAAGTAAATCCAACAGAACAAACACACAGATCTAACGTAAGAAAGATCCAATGCAAATAACACATGTATTCAGCACAAAGTCTAAATATTGTATTAATAATTCTTTCTGTTACAAAAAGCTCAAAGTCTTTCCTCCTCACTTCTATTTTTCATCTGAAAGATATTCACTCATGCCCAATACAACAAGTATTGGGGTATTTATAGAAGAAGGAGAGAAAAGAAGGCAAAAAGGAGCCAACCACCTATTTACAAAGATATTTACAAAATATCTACAAGGAAACACAAAATATCTCAAAGTCATGTTGACTTTTGACAACTTGATGGATGACATCATCCCATGGTGCAACATGGATGATGTCATCATTTGTGCCAACATACTCCAGATATTCTCAAAAAAGAAAGTCGAAGAAGAGAGAGAAGAAGAAGAAAGAGAAGTTATTCATCGTCGTCATCCTGCGGCCGAAAGGGGGTAGCCTACTTTTGCTGCTGCTCAGGTGACAAGATGTGGAATTGAGCGTGGCATTCCATGAATTTACTGATCATGGGCCATAGTTGATCCTGGGAAGGATCCTTGTGTCGCTCACTGATCACCTCGCAAGTCTCCCGCTCGTCTATGAGCTTATTTGGGAGTTTGGAATATTTTTTCTCCGCTTCTATGAGGAACCCACAAATTCCCGATAGGCTAGCAGGTTATTGATGGACTCTGCGTCAAAAGTGACCTCTGGCCCCAGCCCTCGCGAAATGATCTCCTTGAAGATATGAATGGTTTCATCAACTTTTCTTAAGGCGAAGGAAGGAGTAAGCAACCCTGGAGACATGTTGAGAAGGATTTGTTCCATTTGGTGCATCGCATCCAGGGCTTCTTCCTTTACCTTATCGATCTTTTCAAGGACAAATTCCAGTTGATCCACCCAGTAGTCCAGGGTGGAAATGACTTTATTGAGGGCCCTGGGATGGCCGAAAACACTGAGTTTGACCAGATCTTCGACTGAGCAGTCGAACATTTGTTGAAAGGTCTCTTGCTGCAGCCTAGCATGGTCCAACTCTTCTGATATGGGTCCCGCTAATGCTTGGAGCTCTTTATTTTCCTTGTTGATGTTCAGATACAAATCAGAGAACTTGGCGATTACTCGTTCACTGTCCTTGAGGATTTGGCTCCTCCAAGCTGAAACTGCCATGCCCTGCTCGCCGATCTTTGCATATTCATTAATTTTATCCTGGCTCAGAGGCTCAGGAGTCTCGGCGGCAGTTGTGGGAGGTGCACTGCCCATCTTCTGTAAGGCTTGGAGCAGATGTTTATTTTTCTCTTTCAGTAGCCTTTTCTCTTCTTTTGCTTCTTGAAGCTTCTTGCAGAGGGCGTCAACTGCAGATAGGGCCTCTCCCTGAAGGCTTTCAGAAGACGTACCCATTGTGACTTGGGTCACTGTATAATCTGTGGGAGATAGATCCTTTTTATCCTTGAGGGGATTAGGGTATGCGATCTCCATTACCCTCTCTCTCGAAGCACTCTGAGAGAAGCGTGTGACGGGCTTCTGCTTCTTTGCCCCTTTAGACGGGATTACAGAAAAAGTCCATCGGAGTGATGGGAACTTTCCTTTTTTGCTGACTTAAGTGCTGGGAGATCCATGCTGGACTTATGGGAGAAGGGCCAGAAACAGAGAAGGGGGCAGCTGCAGTAGTAGAAGGGAAAAACATGGAGACACTTGGGGGCGGCATCAAGAGGGAGGCCGAGGAAGTGCTCACGGGAGGAAGAGATACTGCAGGGGAGGAAGACATAGGAAGGGAAGGGAGCTTAGAGATGAGGGAAGAAATGGAGGGGGACAGCTCCGCAAGAGAAGAGAAGATAGATGAAGAAGTGGGAGGAACAGTAGAAGAAGGGGGAGAGGACACGACCAGAGGAATGGTCGCTTGAGTCACACGAGGAGGGGAAGGAGGAGAAGAAGAAGGGACCTCAATTGTTGTAGCATTGCTGACATCCTGAGTGGATGGGCCTATTGGAACATCCTCTTCTGCTTCTTTCTCTGGAGGGGAAAAAGTTACAACTTGTTCGGGTGCAGCGGGAGGAGGACTTTCAGGAGCTTCCTCTTGAGAGGTGTTGGATTCACCCTCTTTTCCTTTTCCTTTGCCTTTAGGCTGCTGTTTTGATCTAGGAGGTGCGTTACCAAATGGAGAGGTTGTGAAATCGACTTCGAGGTAGATGAGCCCGTTCATTCGGCACCAATACTCTGTTCTGCGCAGAGTTTCATTAACCCTTTCCTCAATTATCTGAGGTGCTTTGTTTCTATCAATTGCCGCAAAAGGCCAATCATCCCCACCTGTGTCAAGATATACTTGATCCACTTCCTCCTCAGTAGTTTGGTAGCCTTTGGGGATGATGGCTACCCCGTATTGGATGATTTCTGCCAAGGCCAAACGAGAATGGTCCTTCCTCCTGAGCTCCACCTCATGATATAGGTCAATGTAGATATCCTCGATCTGAGGGATGTGGATCGGATCAAGCTTAGCCCTAGGCAGACAATTTCTCGGGTCGAAGGTAGGCCTTGCTGGGAAGTCATGTTTCAGATTGAGCAGCTCCAGCTCTGCAAACATGTCTTTTTGCCTTGTGATGAGTAAGACATGTATATCTACCCACTGTGAGGGGGAAAGGAGTTCCACCCTTCTTTCTTTTGAGGCACTTCTCATGGTAGGTGATTAGCTGTCTTGACAGCTCTAGCAGAATCAACTTGGGCCCAGCATACCTTGGCAGTCTAGTTGGCTCTCCCAAGAAGTTAGCTGCCCTCAGATAAGTGAATGTGGGGAATTGGGTGAACAGGGCCCCCCATTTCTCAGTGGCTGTCACGATGCTCTTGGTCGTGCGACCGTAAGTCATATTTGGCCTCAACAGGCAGATGATGAAGTAGAAAAATGCATCGTTGATCTTTGTAAATTGAGGGATGCTATTTCCAGCTTCAATTCTGGATAGTATTCATAAATTTTGACCTGGGGCCAAACCCCACTCCGCATCAGAGCTGGATAGTCCCTTTCTGAAGCTGCAGCATAAACAACATAGGAATTCATGTAGAACCTCCCAGTTGTGATAAATTGTTGTAGCTGCTCAGAGATTGTGCTGCTTATAATTTCTGCCCATTCGAAGCGTTGATCGGGCACATTTTTGTTCATTGTTTCTAAATACCGCAGCATCCATTTGTGGAAATAGTGGGCGTCAGGAAGCCCAAACACCCTGCTCAGGAACGTGATGGTGTCACTGAGCTCCTCCGAAAAATCGCTGCGGTGAATGATTTGTGGCCAACGGGTCACTACCTTTTTGTTTTTCAGATAGACTTCATTCATCAGCTGCATGCACTGATCTTCATGGTCGTCCCATGCCTTGATGCAATCTTCTTGGCTGACGGCCACAAAGTGCCGGTGATGAGGAATGCCGAGTATTATCTCAAAGTGGCGGGCGGTGAGGTTGATTACGACCTCGCCCTTCTCATTTACGACACATCTTGTGTCTTTATTGTAGCACCGGGCAACCACCATCATGAATTCATTGTTAACGGCGCTGACTGGGATTCCCCCAGCGAAGTGCAGGGCACTGCCTATCAGCTTGTCCATCCATGGACTTCTTGTGACCTTCTGAGTCCTGACCCAGAACTCCTCCATATCAATATGACCCAACTCTGAGTCTCTGATGTCCAGGTCACACTCGGCCTGGGAGTCGGGCATTCTGACCCTCTGATACTTATACTTCATTTCTTCTTCTGTGAGCTTGGCCTTGCCTTTGGATTTGGTAGGTCTCTTGCTTGATGTTGACATATGTTCTTCTGAACTTAGCTGCTGATCTGCAAGAATAAGAAGTGAAACCCAATCGAAGAAAGCCATGTCAGCTGCTTGATTTTCCATTGAAATGCTGACAGAAGAAAGAGTTAGCAATTTTGGGGCCTCAGGGCGCATGGCGCATGGATATTGCAGAATACAGGGCTAAATAGGTAAGGCGCACAGGAAAAGGGTGTTGCAAGGGTTAAATCAGCGCCAAAGGGCACATGGCGCATAGACACTGCAGGGTGCATTTTTGTTGTTGTAAGGACAAGTGCGCCTGCGCCATGGGTATGCATTTTGTAAAGGGCGCAGATTATTTTCATGTTACACGGGTACAGGATGCGCCAAAGGGCGCAGGAATAATGCGTGTAACATCATATGTTCATGCGCCGAAGCGGAACTTGGCACGGTGCATGGAAAGTCTGCACAACATGATGTTGTTGCGATGAAGGACGCGCCTGCGCCATTTATAGCTTTGCACTTGGCGCATAGGAAAAGGCTATTACATGGGCGCTGGGTGCGCCAAAGGGCGCAGGAATTTGTAATGTTGCACTTAATGCACCAAGTTTGATGCGCCAAGAGGGCGCACGGAAAGCATTTGCAGCAAGTGAGGGAAGTGCGCCATGAGGGCGCAACTTTTTATGATGTAGCAGGCAGGGAATGCGCACCATTGGTGTGGCTGCTCATTGTGTAATAGGGGCGACAGATGCGCCAAGGGCGCAACTGTCCTTGATGTTGCACAGCTCATGCGCCAAAGGAGAAGGAAAATATAGTTTTCTTTTAAACTTTGATCTTTCTCTGAGGGGTTTACATATGGTTAAGCTCTCTTCTGCAAGGTTCATTGGGGGATTGAAATGGTTTAAACAAAGGGGTTTTCAAGCTATTACTCTCAGGACAAGACTCTCTCTACCAGCAGATCTAGAAAGAGGGGGAGGAAATGTGGAAAGATAGCAGGGGGGGAGCAAGTTCATGATTTCATTCCTTTTTAATCCAAAACATATCCACAATCAGCCAAAAAACCACAAACATGAAGCACAAAAGAAAGAGGACCTCTTACCCGGCTTTTTATAACGAAGAAATGCACGAAAGGGGGTCCACAAAGCAATTCGAAAGTGACAGGGCAGGTGCGCTGACAAGCTCAGAGAAAAATCACGTGATTCGCATTGGTGACAATGACAGCGCAGATGTGCCTATATATAGGCGAGGTAGCAATAAATGTGCCACCAACCTTTTCAAGTGGCGCACCGAAAGAGCTGTCGACACGAGAAAACATGCGCCCTTTGGTGCACCAAAAGACTTGTCAACACGAAGATATGTGCGCCTATGGCGCACCAGAAGTGGTGTTAATAGAGGAATATGTGCACCTTTGGCGCACCAAAAAGTGGCACAACAAAAGATCTGTTGACAAGAAGGCGCATGCGCCTTGGCGCACATAGGAAAGACTCAACATAAAGAGGCGCACCAAAATGCCTGCTGACACAAGAAAGCATGCGCCAAAGGTTTTAAAGGGGGCACATCAAAAGTTGATGTTGCATAGTCATTATATGCGCCCGACCAAAAAGACCAAAAACGACTAAGTTCGGAAAACTAAATTTCCCCGGAAAGGGATTTTGCAATGTTCCGAACACAAGGGATCCCTAACGAGGGATCATAACAAAACTTTGGTATGGTTATCTGTAAAATTTCCCTTGCCAATTTTACGGGATAACAACTGGCTCTTTCTGGGGACTATCCCTGAGTAAACTCGGGGGTAGAGAATCCCAGATCTCATGTGCCTATCCATTGGGTAACAGAGTCAAAAACAAGGGCGACCGGAGGGAGAACAAAGGAAACACACAACAAATAGAAAGAAAACACATGACGAAAACAAACACACAACTAAAGCAAACTGTACAAAGAAGAGAGCAAGCTCTACTTCCTGAAGATTTTTAGATGCTGCCCACTGTAGGGAAGCGGGAGTTCGGTTCCATCCAGATATGAGAGATAGAAACTATTCTCTCCATTGAGCTGCTTGATCTTGAAAGGTCCTCTCCATAGGGAATCAAACTTTCCATGCATGCCTTTTGGCTCTCTTCACTTGTCCCATAGAAGGACGAGGTCTCCCACCTGGAAATTTCTTTGCTTAGCTTTTTTATCGAACAGTCTCTTGACTTGATTCTGATGTTCGGTGATCTTGTCGACCACTCTTACTCTCTTTTCTTCGAGCTCTGTCAGATACATGATCCTCTTTTCAAGAGAATTTTGGAAAGTTTCATCTTCAATAGCTCGTGCCAAGCGCAGAGCAGGAAGTTCAGCAGAAATGGGAAGCTCGGCATCAGTGCCATATAACACTTGAAAAGGTGACATACCGAGGGACCTCTTGGGAGTAATGCGATCTGCCCACAAAGCGTCGTATAAGGACTTGTGCCACATTCGTTGATTCTCATCCACCAGTTTTCGTATGATGGTCACCAAGTTCTTGTTACTGGATTCTGCCTGACCATTTCCCTGAGGGTAATAATCTGAGGCGTGAGCCAAAGTTATCCCGTATTCATAGCAAAAACTAATAACTTCTCGTGAGGAGAAGTTAGAAGCATTATCAGCAACAATCTTGTTGGGAACGCCGAACCTGACAATGATATTTTCTTTGATAAAACTGCAAACAACCTCGGAAGTGGCATGTTTGACAGGTATGGCTTCCACCCACTTGGTGAAGTAATCCGTTGCCGTAAGGACATAACTATGTCCGGCACTTGATTGGGGATTGAGTGCACCAATAAAATCAATTCCCCACTACCTGAATGGTTCGTTGACAATGACCGGCCTGAGGGGAAAAGCAGCCAACTTGGGCTTGCCGACGAACTACTAGCAAGGTTCACATTTTGCTACCCAGGTAGCTGTATCTTGAAAAAGCATCGGCCAATAGTACCTGGCTCGAATGATCTTGTGTGCTGTCACGGAGGAAGAGAAATGGCCTCCACAGGCTGAATTATGAAAACTTTCAAGTAACTTCACCTGCTGTGGCTTGTCGACACATCGCAAGAAGACACCATCTATCCCGCGTTTGTATAAGCCATCATCCCAGATGACATATTTAGCTGCTCTGAGCTTTATAGTGCACTTCTCCTTTAGCAGCTAGGTGAGCTGGACATTCGCCGTAGGTGAGGAAGAAAGCAATATCAGAATACCACTCATCGCTGGTTGCGACAAATAGGACCAGAGGGAGAGAATGGGCTTTCTCCAGTTGGCTTTGCGCTTCATTGGTACAATCATCCTTTTCCTCAGGGATTTCTGAATCTTTGTTTTCAGCCATAAGCTGACATAGGCCCTTGCCTCTTACCAGCTTGGTTGGTTTTATATCCAGGTCATACTCCTGGACCTTTGCAATCCAATTTCCTCGCAAGCTTCCTAACTCCTGTTGAGTTAGAATTGATTTGACTGCCGTGTCAGGAACCAGTACCACTGTATGAGAATTTAAAATGTAATACCTGAAGCTTTTAACTGCTTTAACAACGGAAAAGGCATGCTTTTCCAATTGAGACATTTTTATTTCGTGAGGCTTGAGGGGAGAGCTCATGAATGCAATCGGAGATTCAACATCCTCTGAATTCTTTTGCATCAAGATTGCAGACACAGTATGCTCAGATGCATAACTATACATGATAAAATCTTTGGAGAAATCGGGACATACCAGAACTGGTGCGTGAGCAACGGAAGATTTTATTTCCTCAAATGACCTTTTCCCTTCCTCGCTCCATCGGAAAGTTGGTGACCCCTTCATCATGTTCAATATGTGACGAGTCTTTCTCAGCAAAGTCGGGAACAAAACACCTGAGAAAGTTCACCTTTCCGAAGAAAGAATGAACGCCAGTCTTGCTTGTAGGCAGAGTAAGGCTCTGAATAGCCTTAACTCTTTCGGTATCTATCTTCATTCCTTCTTTGCTAACAACATGCCCTAGCAACTTTCCTTCCGTGACTCCAAAAACAGACTTTTTTGGGTTCAGGGAAATCCCATGCTCTCAGCATCTGGCCAATACTTGCTCCAAATGATCACAATGATCATTTCATTTTTTAGAGAACACAGTTAAGTCATCTAGATAAACCACAATGACCTTCCCCATCATACCTTTGAATGCCAGGTCCATGGCCCGCTGAAAAGTGGTGCCAGCATTGGTTAGGCCAAAAGGCATCCTGCTGTAGGCAAATGTACCCCAGGGAGTAGTGAATGCTATTTTAAATTGATCTTCAGGTGAGACTTCAATCTGATTGTAGCCTGAAAAACCATCAAGCATGGACAGCATCTCTGATCCAGTTACTGCTTGCAGAACTTGATCCATTATAGGAAGTGGGTAGTTGTCTTTCAAGGAAGCCTGATTCAAATTTCAAAAATCTACGCATATGCGTATTTCACCGTTCTTCTTGCGCACTGGCACAATATTCGCTACCCAAGTACTGTGATGGATAGGAAAGATGATTCTCGCATCCAACATTTTCTGAATTTCAGCCTGGATAGTACCTGAGATCTTAGGATTATAATGCCTCTGCTTCTGGCGAAAGGCTTTGACGTCTTCTTTCAATGGGATGTCATGCTGGACGTCCTTTGGCTTAAAAGACTTTAGATCGGCATAGGACCATGCTAATACATCCATGTATTTCTTCAGCAACTTGACAAATTTCCGCTTTTCTTCCGGCGTGCAACATTTTCCAATGTTCACGAATTGCGGATGTTCTTCCGAACCTAAATTAACCGGTTCGGTTTCTGGGGATGAGTCAGGATCATCTCGCCTCTTCTTTTTCACAAAACGATCATGCCTGTCGAACAACCGTTCCAGAGAAACCAGGCCCTTCGGGATTTTATTTCCTTTGAGCTAACATATGCCGTCGTTCCCTTTGGATTAATCGTCTTGATCGGTGACTGATTCGCGGCACATAGAAGTGGATCCTTCAAAATGTAATTCCTTAAAATTTTCCGCCTTCTCTAGAAAGGCAATGAGTTGATTGTCATCGTTGAATACTTGCCAATGCTGAGAATTGTCTGGCACGCTTGGGTGGAAAACCACCTCAATGGTGTATTTGTTTGTTTTCAAACCTGGGTGAGGGAGCATGAGGGATGCTGAAACGGCCAATGAATCAGCCATGTCATTTTGAGCTCTTGGAATGGATTCAATTGAAAAAGCATCAAACTCTTCAATGCTGTCCCACACTGCATTACGGTAATGCCTAAGCCTCTCATTCTTCACTTGATATATTATTTTAACTTGATTTACAACTAGCTCAACATCACCTTGCACTTTCAGATTTTTGATCCCTCTCTCTCTTCGTGGCTTGCATGCCAAGTAGAAAAGATTCATACTCTGCAGTATTATTCGTGTTAAAAAACTACAACTTGAAAGAAAGAGGGAATAACCTCCTCTTCGGGAGATATTAGCACGGCTCCGGTACCACATCCACTGGTTGCGCAGCTGCCATCGAACTGTAAGGTCCAGATCTTATTAAGATCTTCTTCCTGAACGAAAACAACCATTTTGTCAGACTCGGTAGACAAGAAATAGTTCCCCATTCCTGATGATTCGAAAATAATTTGAGCTTTGGGGTCTTCAGAGTTAGTAACCAAGTACTTATTTTGTGATTCTGGTTCCAATTGTCTGCATTACACCTTGGACGGGAATTGTAGCTTTAGACCAGTCCATATGAATGTCGTCCACCAACTTCGCTGCAAAAACTTCTTCCTAGCAAAATTTCGTAGGCTGCTCGAATGTTGGCAACGAGGACAGTCATCTTTACTCTTTTCTTTGGGAACGCCGCAAATGCAAATTGCGCGTCTTTGATCTGACCAATCAGCAGAACCTGCTTGGTTTCTAAGGAATAACACCTACCAAAAGGCTTGGTAAGGGGGAGGCCCAAAGCATGGGCAACTTTTGCTGGCATGACGTTATCAGAAGCTCCGGAATCAATTATGCAGTTACTCAACTTGTGACCATTGATTAGGAAGGAGAGATAGAAAGTCTCTATCTTGCCTAGATGCGGATGTTGAGGCAACATTTATACGGGATTCAGGAGGAGTGGAAAGGATTCATTTTGGGGAAACCTAATTAGATATGGCAACTTGACTTTGAATATACTTGGTCAATCTTACAAGCTATTCGGGATTTGACTGAAGGTACTCGGCTTCAGACATTTGGATCTTGGTCTTTTTTGCATGGTCTATGATTGTCAAATGTGGCCAAGGGTTGCGCTGGTGAAGGAATGAGTCCCTCACTTCATGATGGTAAGAGTAGGATTACTGGTCTTGATAGGAATATGAAGAGGGCTGATTTGGAGGAGAGATGGGGGGAAAAGGATTTCCTCATAAAAGACTTAACAGGGAGTTGAGTAGGAAGAGGATTACCTCTTTTAGCAATGGTTGGAGGCGCGATTGACACGGCCTTCTCCTTCTTCACATGGGCAACGACCTCTGCTTTTTTTCCTTGCGAGCGGGTAAAAACATCGTATGATTGTCTGCTTGCATAGCCCTGGGTACCCTCTTCTTCATCGGATTCTTCCTCCTCAAATTCCATATATCCTGATAGTAGAGTCTCCAGTCGGTTCACCGACATCTTGATCATCTTTGCCTTGAGACGAAGGTTCTTCATAATCCTGCTCTTCTTCTTCAATTTCAGCCAGAGCATTGACCGGAGGAGCCTCAAGCGCCAACCATGGAGTAGTTGCAGGTAAGCGCGGCCTTTGTGAAACATTGTTGGAAATGAAATTCTTCCGTGGGATATCCCAGTATGATGAACTAGGGAGAAGCTTGGGCTAACTGCTTCTTCAATGCAAGCAAGTCATTCGCCATCTTTTGAAAGGCCGGATCAGACGCAGTATTGGGTACTAAGGGCCCGAAGATTTAGGCTTGGATGATTCCCTTTTTAATTCACCAGATATTATCAAATTATCTTCAATTCAAATGGTAGCGGCCTGGGTGAGAATTAGGGTAGCCACTTGTTCTTGCAGGAGCAAGAAACTTACTTTCGAGCTCATAGCGTTCATGAAGAAACACTTCTGATTTTCTAGTGTTGGAAGCATGGCAACAGGGACACGGTTGATTAATGCATTGAACCTGGTGATAAAATCGCATGCATGGTCTCATTGGCCTCCTTCTTCAGGTGAGTGATATGTGATAATAAAGCAAACACATCTTCCGAAGGCTTGTACCTGTCTTCAAAAGCGTCCCGCAAGGTGGCCCCAACTCGTAATAGACCCGGCTGACAAATGCTGAAACCATTCAGCTGCAGGTCCTTGTAGAGTTTCCAAAAAAAGGTGAACTGACACATCCTCATGAGTTACATCTAGGATATTGCATGACATGATGAATGCAGTTATGTGTGAATCCGTGCTTTGATTTCCACTCCCGTCGAATTTGGGAAAATTATTTCGATTTTCGTGATGGGAGTGCACGTGAACTGGATGTGGCAGATGCCAGAGGGACCCATAGCATTTCCCCATGGTACCGCCATTTTTTGAAAGGCTGGAAAAAGAAGACGGGCTGGAAACACACTTCCAATGAGCAGCAAGGCGTTACAAAGGGATGATGGAGGTTCCTTGTGAAAACTGATTCTTTTGTGGAGGTGAGGCACTTTTGGTTGACCGCTGAGTTGAACTTAGTGGTTGAAAAACGTGCCGGTGTTATGCTGAAATTGTACCTTTGAAGCAGATCAAAAGTGGGATCGGACTTCTCCACGAGCTCTCCTACTACGAGTAAATGGTCTCACCCACCAGTGTACCTTCCAGATCTGCGATGTTATGGATCAGATTTAAAATTTATTTTTTTGGTTGTAATTGCTGATTTTCTGGCTTTTCTGACAAAAACTAGCAGCATGTAATTTTCTCAATATTTAAAAACTATCCTCTTCTAAACACTGATTACGGTTAATGAAAAATAACAGCGAGGATAAAATGACAGTGAAGATTAGCAAGTTGATTTTCGGATCTAAATTTGACTTTTTGCAAAGAGTTTGAAATTTTTGGTAAACAATCAAAAACTAAGATTTACGGCAAAATACAGGTCTTTATAAAAACTCAGCGAACTAAAGATCTTCAGCTAGGCCAGATCTATGGATCTCAGAAGAAAATTTTTCAATTCGGAGCATCTTTGCAAAATTATGGATTTTTGACCAAAAAAGTTAAAGTTTGCAAACAGATAGTGATTTTTCTGATTTTTTAGATTTTCTATCCTACTACCATCATAGATCTGATAGATCTGTTCAGTCCCCAGCGGAGTCGCCAAAAACTATTGGTCCGGAAAATCTGTCGCTTGGGCAGATCTATGGATAAACGAGCCAACAGTGTGCAGGGCATAGCCCCTCTTTGAGTCAGCAAAGTGAAACTGGTTTATTGCTATTCTACTAGCAGGAATCTGTGCAAGTCTCACAATATTCCACCTTCGGGGGTTTGGGATCTCATCCCAGTAGGGTGTTTCTGACTGCAAAAAGAAAGGGATGAAAGAGAGGATGAAGAAAGAGAAGGTCCGAAGGGAGAAAATAAATGACTTCCAAAGCAGAAAGGTTAGAGGGTTTATGTTTTGGGATTGGTAGTAAATGGATCCAAACCTACTTTCATAAACAAGCAAAGCAATACTAATGAATAAATGACGATAAAACAGAAGTAAATTCAACAGAACAAACACACAGATCTACACGTAAGAAATATCCAATGCAAATAACACATGTATTCAGCACAAAGTCTAAATATGTATTAATAATTCTTTCTGTTACAAAAAGCTCAAAGTCTTTTCTCCTTACTTCTATTTTTCTTCTGAAAGATATTCACTCATGCCCAATACAACAAGTATATGGGGTATTTATAGAAGGAGGAGAGAAAAGAAGGCAAAAAGGAGCCAACCACCTATTTATAAAGATATTTACAAAATATCTACAAGGAAACACAAAATATCTCAAAGTCATGTTGACTTTTGACAACTTGATGGATGACATCATCCCATGGTGCAACATGGATGATGTCATCATTTGTGCTAACATACTCCAGATATTCTCAAAAAAGGAAGTCGAAGAAGAGAGAGAAGAAGAAGAAAGAGAAGTTATTCATCGTCGTCATCCTACAGCCGAAAGGGGGTAGCCTGCTTTTGCTGCTGCTCAGGTGACGAGATGTGGAATTGAGAGCAGTATTCCATGAACTTGCTGATCATGGGCCCTAGTTGATCCTGGGAAGGATCCTTGTGTCGCTCACTGATCGCCTCGCAAGTCTCCCACTCATCTATGAGCTTCTCTGGGAGTTTGGAATAGTCTTTCTCCACTTCTATGAGGAACCCGATGAGAGTCCCGACAGGCCAACAGGTTATTGATGGACTCTGCGTCAAAAGTGACCTCTGGCCCCAGCCCTCGCGAAACAATCTCCTTGAAGATCTGAATTGTTTCATCGACTTTTCTTAAGGAAAAGGAAGGAGTAAGCAACCCTGGAGACATGTTGAGAACTATTTGTTCCATTTGGTGCATCGCATCCAGGGCTTCCTCCTTCACCTTATCAATCTTTTCAAGGACAAATTCTAGTTGATCCATCCTGTAGTCCAGAGTGGAAATGACTTTATTGAGGGCCCTGGGATGGCCGAAGACACCGAACTTGACTAGATCTTCAACTGAATAGTCGAACATTTGTTAAAAGGTCTCATACTGCAGCCTAGCATGTTCCAGCTCTTCTGATATGGGTCCCTGCTGACACTTGGAGCTCTTTATTCACCTTGTTGATATTCAGATATAAATCAGAGAACTTGGAAATTACTCGTTCACTGTCCTTGAGGATCTGGCTCATCTAAGTAGAAACTGCCATGCCCTGCTCGCCAATCTTTGCATATTCATTAATTTTATCCTGGCTCAGAGGCTCAAGAGTCTCGGCGACAGTGTGTGGGAGGTGCACTACCCATCTTCTGTAAGGCTTGGAGCAGATGTTTGTTTTTCTCTTTCAATAGCCTTTTCTCTTCCTTAGCTTCTTGAAGCTTCTTGCAGAGGGCGGTCGACTGTAGATAGGGCCTCTCCTCTGAAGGCTCTCAGAATAAGTACCCATTGTGACTTGAGTCACTGTATAATCTATCGGAGATAGATCCTTTTTATCCTTCAGAGGATTGGGGTATGTGATCTCCATTACCCTCTCTCCCGAAGCACTCTGAGAGAAGCGTGTGACGGGTTTCTACTTCTTTGCCCCTTTGGACGGGATTACGAAGAAGTCCATCGGTGCGATGGGAACTTTCCTTTTCTGCTAACTTAAGTGCTAGGAGATCAAGGCTAGACTTATGGGAGAAGGGCCAGAAATAGAGAAGGGGGCAGCTGCAGTAGTAGAAGGGAAAAACATGGAGACACTTGGAGGAGGCATCGAGAGGGAGGCCGAAGAAGTGCTAACGGGAGGAACAGATACTGCAGGAGGAGGAAGACATAGGAAGGGAAGGGGGAGCTCAGAGATGAGGGAAGAAATGGAGGGGGACAGGTCCGCAAGAGAAAAGAAGATAGATGAAGAAGCGGGAGGAACAGTAGAAGAAGGGGGAGAGGACACGGCCAAAGGAATGGTCACTTGAGTCACTTGAGGAGGGGAAGGAGGAGAAGAAGAAGGGACCTCAATTATTGTAGCAGTGTTGACATCCTGAGTGGATGGGCCTATTGGAACATCCTCTTCTGCTTCTTTCTCTGGAGGGGCCAAAGTTACAACTTGTTCGGGTGTAGCGGGAGGATGACTTTCAGGAGCTTCCTCTTGAGTGGTGTTGGATTCTCCCTCTTTGCCTTTTCCTTTGCCTTTAGGCTACTATTTTGATCTAGGAGGTGCGTTACCCAACGGAGAGGTTGTGAAATCGACTCCGAGGTAGATGAGCCCATTCATTCGGCACCAATACTCTGTTCTGAGCAGAGTTTCCTTAACCCTTTCCTCAATTGTCTGAGGTGCTTTGTTTCTATCAATTACCGCAAAAGGCCAATCGTCCCCACCCGTGTCAAGATATACTTGATCCACTTCCACCTCAGTAGTTTGGTATCCTTTGGGGACGATGGCTACCCCGTATTGGATGATTTCTGCCAAGGCCAAACGAGAATGGTCTTTCCTCCTGAGCTCCACCTCATGATATAGGTCAATGTAGATATCCTCGATCTAAGGGACATGGATTGGATCGAGCTTAGCCCTTGGCAGACAATTTCTCAGGTCGAAGGTAGGCCTTTCCGAAAATTCATGTTTCAAATTTAGTATCTCCAGCTCTGCAAACATGTCTTTTGCCTTGTGGTGAGTAAGACATGTATATCTACCCGTGCTGTGAGGGGGAAAGGAGTTCCACCCTTCTTTATTTTTAGGCACTTTTCATGATAAGTGATTAGCTGTCTTGACAGCTCTAGCAGAATCAACTTGGG
Source organism: Taxus chinensis (assembly GCA_019776745.2). Taxonomy (NCBI): domain Eukaryota; kingdom Viridiplantae; phylum Streptophyta; class Pinopsida; order Cupressales; family Taxaceae; genus Taxus; species Taxus chinensis. The sequence continues at coordinate 185,986,200 of CM034155.1, forward strand.
CCCAGTATACCCAGAATCATATTCGGCCTCAACAGGCAGATGATGAAATAGAAAAATGCATCATTGATCTTTGTATATTGAGGGATGCTATTCTCCAGCTTCAGCTCTAGATAGTATTAATAGATTCTAACTTGGGGCCAAACCCCACTCCGCATCAGATCTAGATAGTCCCTTTCTGAAGCTGCAACATAAACAACATAGGAATTCATGTAGAACCTCCTAGTTGTGATAAATTGTTGTAGCTGCTCAGAGATTGTGCTGCTTATAATTTCTGCCCATTTGAAGCGTTGATCGGGCACATTTTTGTTCATTGTCTCTAAATACCGCAGCATCCATTTATGGAAATAGTGGGCGTCAGGAAGCCCAAAGACCCTACTCAAGAACGTGATGGTGTCACTGAGCTCCTTCAAAAAATCACTGCGGTGAATGATTTGTGGCCAACGGGTCACTACTTTTTTGTTTTTCAAATAGACTTCGTTCATCAGCTGCATGCACTGATCTTCATGATCGTCCCATGCCTTGATGCAATCTTCTTGGCTGACGACCACAAAGCGCCGCTGATGAGGAATGCCGAGTATTATCTCAAAGTGGCGGGCGGTGAGGTTGATTACGACCTCGCCCTTCTCATTTATGACACATCTTGTGTCTTTATTGTAGCATCGGGCAACCACCATCATGAATTCATTATTAACGGCGCTGACTGGGATTCCCCCAGCGAAGTGCAGGGCACTGCCTATCAATTTTTCCATCCATGGACTTCTTGTGACCTTCTGAGTCCTGACCCATAATTCCTCCATATCAATATGACCCAACTCTGAGTCTCTGATGTCCAGGTCACACTCGGCCTGAGAGTCGGGCATTCTGACCCTCTGATACTTATACTTCATTTCTTCTTCTGTTAGCTTTGCCTTGCCTTTGGATTTGGTAGGTCTCTTGCTTGATGTTGACATATGTTCTTCTGAACTTAGCTGCTGATCTGCAAGAATAAGAAGTGAAACCCAATCGAAGAAAGCCGTGTCAGCTGCTTGATTTTCCATTGAAATGCTGACAGAAGAAAGAGTTAGCAATTTTGGGGCCTCAGGGCGCATGGCGCATGGATATTGTAGAATACAGGGCTAAAAAGGTAAGGTGCACAGGAAAAGAGTGTTGCAAGGGTTAAATCAGCATCAAAGGGTGCATGGCGCATAGACACTGCATGATGCATTTTGTTGCTGTAAGGACAAGTGTGCCTGTGCCATGGGTATTCATTTTGTAAAGGGCGCAGATTATTTTCATGTTACACGGGTACAGGATGCGCCAAAGGGTGCAGGAAAAATGCGTGTAACATCATATGTTCATGCGCCGAAGGGGAACTTGGTGCGGCGCATGGAAAGTCTGCACAACATGATGTTGTTGCGATGAAGGATGCGCCTACGCCGTTTATAGCTTTACACTTGGCACATAAAAAAACAATGCTACATGATTGCTGGGTGCGCCTAAGGGGCGCAAGAATTTATGATGTTATACTCAAGTCTGATGCGCCAAGAGGGCACGCAGAAAGTGCTTGCAGCAAGTGAGGGAAGTGCGCCATGAGGGCGCAAATTTTTATGAGGTAGCAGGTAGGAAATGCGCGCCATTGGCGCGGCCTATCTTTGTGTAACAGGGGTGACAGATGCGCCAAGGGCGCAACTGTCCTTGATGTTGCACAGTATGCCAACCTGCCAAAGGAAAATATAGTTTTCTTTAAAACTTCGATTCTTCAGAGGGGTTTACATATGGTTAAGATCTCTTTGTAAGTTTGATTGGGGGATTGAAATGGTTTAAACAAAGGGGTTTTCAGGTTATCATCTCAGGACAAGACTATCTCTACCAGCAGACCTAGAAAGAGGAGGAGGAAATGTGGAAAAACAACAGGGGGGAAGCAAATTCATGATTTCATTCCTTTATAATCCAAAACATATCCACAATCCGCCAAAAAACTACAAACATGAAGCACAAAAGAAGGAGGACCTCTTACCCGGCTTTTATAACGAAGAAATGCATGAAAGGGGTCCACAAAGCAATTCGAAAGCGACAGGGTAGGTGCGCTGACAAGCTCAGAGAAAAAACACATGATTCGTATTGGTGACAATGACAGCGTAGACGTGCCCATTTATATAGGCGAGGTAGAAATAAATGCGCCACCAACCTTTTCAAGTGGCACACCAAAAGAACTGTCGACACGAGAAAACATGCGCCCTCTGGTGCACCAAAATGCTTGTCAACACGAAGATATGTGCGCCTTTGCGCACCGGAAGGGGTGTTAACAAAGGAATATGTGCGCCTTTGGTCCACCAAAAAGCGGCGTAACAAAAGATCTGTTGACAGGAAGGCGCATGCGCCTTGGCGCACGCAGGAAAGACTCAACATAAAGAGGCGCACCAAAATGCCTGCTAACACAAGAAAGCATGCGCCAAAGGGTTTAAAGGGGGCGCATCAAAAGTTGATGTAGCATAGTCATTATATGCACCCGGCCAAAAAGAACAAAAACGGCTAAGTTCGGAAAACTAGATTTCCCGGGGGGGGAATTTGCAATGTTCCGAACACAAGGGATCCCTAACGAGGGATCAGAAAAAAACTTCGGTATGGTTATCTATAAAATTTCCCTTGCCAATTTTACGGGATAACAGTATCCTGTCCTCTATTCATTCAAAAACTCAGGCTTTCCCGTACTTTCCATTTTTACAGTCAGGATTTGCTGCCCTTGTCGTTTTGCCTTGAATACATGAAGAAAAATGAGTTGATGTAACTCTGAGGAATGTATTTTGAGCCTTGTAATAGTCCTAAATTATTTATCCTTGGAGAAAATTTCATCTCCGGGCTTAAATGGTTATTTTTTTTGCATTTGAGGGTTTGACGGGCTTTTCTCCTGGTCAAATTTGCATCCTTGCACCATTAGGGAATGTGGACTCTTTTGGTTGGATGTGGCTCAGCTAGGTACTTCAGAAATTCTATGAAAATCCTCAACTTAAAGATTTGTCCACGTGGAAGAATGAAACTCGTTTGAAGATCTACTTTTTGGGTTTGGCCTTTGAGTAGTGCTGGGAAGACATGTGGAGGTTTCTGCTGCTTTTCTCAGACTTAAACAAAATTTTATAGATCCAAAATAGTTTGGCGGAAAACAAGGACACGTGGCGAGCCCGAACTCATTCAATTTCATTTTAAAGAAGCGCTAGGAGGACACTTAGAAGCCTTTGCTCACTTTTAATTTTGCTTGGACTTTTCAGAAGCCAAAAGAGACTGCCTCGGATCCTGACACATGGCACCTTCCGCTGGGCTTCATTCCTTCAAACAAACTTTTCCGGGCCGGGACATGTGGCGAGCCCGTGCTCTTCCAATGTCTCAAATTTTGGAGACCATCTCAAGGTGCGCCATTGTGATGCATGGCCGATTAAAAAGTCAGAAGGGGCGGGGAAGCAGACTATCAGGGGAAACTTAGACTTTTTGCCTCTTATGCTCAATAGGGTTAAGTTCTAAAAAATGTCCCGTAAAACTGAAAAAGAATCAGTCAAAGTTTTTTTTCAGTCAAAGGGGTGGGGAGATAAACCATTTGCAGTAACTTGGATTTTTTTCCCCCTGATATTCAAAAGATTAAAACATCAAAATGGCCCAAAATCTCGGTAGAGGAAAGGTCAAAGCTTGCTCCAGTCAACGGCGGAGGTGTAGACTCTTGGGGGAAATTTGGAAAAATTTCCTTTTGGGAGAAAAGAGTTAAAGGTAAAAAAGGAAGCGTGGTTCCGCTAGGACCCACATTGGGACATGTATTAGGCCCACTTTTTAAGAGTGGAGATGTGGGGAAAACTTAGAAAATTTTCTGTTTTCCAAGAAAGGTAAAATAGCATTATTGACTGCGGTTCCATTGGGACCCACCTTAGGACACATGTCAGGCTTATTTCTCAAGGGCGAAGGTGTGGAACAAAATGTGAAAATTTTACATTTTTTCAAAGGTTCTAAAAAGATAAAGGAAACCCCCGGGCTTGTTTTAAAATCAAATCTTCCACGTGGATGCCCCAAATTCAAAGTAAAGATCAACGACAGCTGAGTGTCTGAATCTGATTCCCCCCCCCCCCCATTTTACTGAAACACGCCTGGAAGTGCGAGTCCTCATGATTTCTTGGTATTTCCTACACACCAAATAGAGAGGGGAGTTAATTTTGATATCTAAGTTTTATGGGTGAGATTTGGAGACATCTTTCGCCATTAAAATGGTCTGACTATAGGGCTTGATATGATTCTCCATTTTTCTTCTCTCGAGCACATAAGAAGCTAGATTTGACAGATTAGGGGTAGAAGTGGTTGGCAAGTTTAATGAGGAGTGTTCTACTAGATGAAGGAGTTGAATGTTGATATTTTTGAAGAGATCTACCCCATGAGCACTTGAATTTTTTTTACAGATCTGATTCTAGGAATCGCGATCGAGATCATGGCGAGCATTGGTACATTAAATGTTTTTGTCTTTCGGGAAATAGGGGCATTGTTGTAAATGTTCTAAATGGAAATTTTTTTTCGTACAAATGGTTGGAGTGTTAGAGGTCGAAGAAAATTCTCAAGAGGAAATTTTGACAAAGCATGTCTTTTGAGAAGCCGTCTGAGAAGCCTGTATATCTCTTTTGTATTAAGTTTGATTATGTCAATGTGGTTGCAAGTGTACATCCATTGACAAGCTCTGAGATTGTTCTAAAAACTTTCCCTTGCTGATAAACTTAGTTAAACTCGAGTTATTCTATGTTGATCTTGAGCAAAATGTGTTTGTTTCATTTCTGAATATCTGTAAATAGCTTTTCTTGTTCTTGTTGCAATCTTGTATTAAAATATGTTCCAATCACGCAGGTCTCAATACTTGTGACAGTTTAGTGGCATCTGTGATTTCATTTCTCAGAAGATCCTTCATCTGGGAGTGAAATAAATGATTTAAAATCACTTTTCTTTCACCTATTTGACAGAGATTGTTTGTAAGCCTCTAGGTGTACCTCAGGCGTTATTTGGCTCAGATATTTATGCTTTGTTGGATCTTCCAACTCGAGATTTTGTGTTAGAGTCTCATAGATTGTATGAAAAAGTGCTAATCTGGGTCTCCATTGAAGCACATATTCTGGTTAAAGAAACATTTTGGTTGTTCTATGACATTCTGTTGGTTTGGTCTTCCATTTTTTAAAAGCTCTCAAGGATCCAGTGAATCAAGCTCATCCTACCTCACCTCCCACAAAAATTTATTTAAAAATAACTAATCCTACCCATACTACCCCTGTTTTTCTTATGTGTGCACAAATGTATAATTTTCATCACCAAAGCATGTAGAAACAATCAGGATTTCAAATGTCTTTAGTATCTTGAACTTTTCCTAGAGAATATCTCCACTATCTAGAGTGACAACACATGAGAGTTAGATTTTGTTGCATTGATCATGTTTTCTGCAAGGTCTCCTTAAAAACATCATTAGGAAGGACATCTCCATCTCCTCCAGAAATAACAGGATACAAAAGGGTTCTCTTACATTGTTTGAAAGGCACAACCTAAAATAGTGAGGATAGATCAAATCCTCTTAAGGTGATACCCACTCATTTTCAAACCCTGAGTGCTAAAAATTCAGATAGATTGCTTCCCTGGCTATAAAATGACATATATAATCATCTATCTACCTCTAAGCGTCTTGTGAAATCCATGATGCTTCTCGGCCTTTGAAGGAGATTAAATTTGGGTACCAATAGGTGCTGAAAATACCACAAACATTGACCCCTTTTAATGTCTCTAAGAAACTAAAATGAGTGAAAATCCTTGATTAGCAACACAACTACAATCATTGAATTTTAATCACAATAGAAGAAATTTAAAATGTAAAGGAACACAACTCTAGAAAAAATATCCATCTTAGGGTTGTTTTGCATCCCTCTCCTAGGGTTTTCTTGTGTTTATTTTTTATTTTGCATTACTATTTTGGAATAAATTTCCTTATTTTTGAATCAGATACAAAATCAGCAGTATCGAAAGATAGCTACGGAAGAGTTCAAGATAGCTACGGAAATGTTCAAGACAACTCCGGAAACTCTAAAGAAGAAAAGGATGGTTCTTTAGAAACACAAGCATCGTTTCAATCAGTAGTAAAGGATGAGTCTTGGATATGGCATTTTAGATTTGGGATTTTATATTTTGGAGCACTAAAACTACTACATATGAAGAGTATGGTGAAAGGTTTTCCATAATTGAGAAACTTATTATGGGAAAACAACATAGAGAGTAATTTCCGGTTGGCCAGTCAAATAGAGCTAGAGCACCACTTGAGATTTTGAATTAAGATATTTGTGGGAAATTGTAAACACCATCTATAGGAGGATGCATTTATTTTCTTACTTTTATAGATGATTTCACAAGAAAAACTTGGGTTTATTTCTTAAATCGTAAATCTGATGCATTTGCGTATTTTCAGCAGTTCAAGGAACTTGTGGAGAAGTAAAGCGGTTACTACATCAAGTTTTTAAGAACATACATAGGTGGTGAATTTATATCTAATGAGTTTCTAAAAATTTTCAGATCTAATGGCATACACAAGAAATTTATAGCCCATTATACACCTCAACAAATGGTGTGGTGGAGAGGAAGAACCGAACAATTATGAAGATGGCTAATAGAATGATGGCAGCCAAACACCTACCTAATAAATATTGGGTTGAGGTAGTGGCAACATTTGTTTACATCATGAATAGGTTCCCAACAAAGAGCGTAAGGAACAAATTTCCTCAAGAGGCTTGGACAGGAAGGAGACATAGTGTTTCTCATTTGAAGGTATTTGGTTGTGTTGCATATGCACATATTTCAGATGAGTTGAGAAAGAAGTTAGATAATAAGGGACAAAATGTATATTTGTTGGTTACTTAGAGGAAATAAAAGCATATAAGTTTTTTGATCTTATCAATAGGAAAGATATAAGCAGCCATGATGTTCATTTCTTGGAGGATGAAGCATGGGATGGAAACATAGAGAGGAATATCAGATTTGTAGTTGTTGTCTCTTATGATAATAGGGTGGATGAAGTGTTACCAACACCAAATATAATTCAAACAGCAGCTCCTTCCAATCCCGCGATGGTACCACAAGTTGCAGCTCAAGCTACACCTTTAGTCACACCAAGGAGATCTTCAAGGTTGTTGTCCACACCAACAAGGAAAATAACTTCACAAGCATCTACAGCAGCATCTACATCAATTGGTATCCTTGGAGTAACACCATCTAGCACTCCAAGTAGTTCTTCATCTCTAGACCTAACTCTAACAAGCAAGATGCCACAAAAAACAAGGAGTTTGAGTGAGTTGTATAATGTTGACACAACAATTTCATTTCCAACTTTTACTTTATTTCCTCATATTGATGATCCATTAACATTTGAAGAGGCTGCGAGTAGTGATATATCGGCATAGGGCATGGATGAGGAGATGAAATCCATTGAGAAGAACCAAACATGGGAATTGGTTGATTTTCCTGAAGGCAAGGATGTAATTAGTGTACAATGGATTTATAAGAGTAAACAAATTAAAATGTTGATGAAAATTTGCAAAATCATAAAGAAAGGCTAGTTACAAGGGGTTTTACACAACAACAAGGTATAGACTTCATTGAGACATTTTCTCCTGTTGCTTGATTGGATAGAGTTAGGACTATTTTAGCTATTACTGCCCATAACAAGTGGCATGTATATAAAATGGATGTAAAGTCTACATTTTTAAAGGGCTATTTAGAGGAGGAAGTGTATGTGGAACAACTAGCTCAAGGTGTATAGGTTGAAGAAGGCACTTTATGGATCAAAGCAAGCTCCAAGAGCTTGGTACAGCCGCATTGACTCCCATCTCATTTAAAGTGGTTTACAAAGAAGCGGTTGTGAGTCAAAATTGTACATCAAAGTCAACAAGCAAGGTAACATTTTAATTGTTTTCTTGTATGTTGATGATCTAATCTTTACCGGTGCTCTTAACATAGATTCTTTCAAATCAACAATAAATAATGAATTTGAAATGACTGATTTGAGTCTTATGAAATATTTTCTGGGGATTGAAGTCCATCAATCCAATGATGATATATTTATTTCTCAATCTAAATATGCAAATGAAGTTTTGAAGATATTTAATATGGAAAAGTGCAAGGTATCCCCAACACCGGTTATGACATGAATGAAATTAAGCAAGGAAGATGATGGAGCATGTGTGGATTCTACATTGTTCAAGAGGATGGCTGGAAGCCTTGTGTACTTAACAACCACAAGGCTAGATATTATGTACGGTGTAATTCTGATTTCAAGGTTTATGGAGTCTCCAAAAGACTCACATTGGCAGGCCAATAAGAAAATATTGAGGTATGTGAATAGTAAAATAGATTTTGGTATATTGTATTCCACTTCAAATGAGTTCAGTCTTGTTGGGTACACCGATAGTGATTTTGGGGGCAACATAGATGATATAAAAATTACTTCTGGGTATACTTTTTACTTTGTTACAAGTGTTATGTCGTGGGCATCGAAGAAACAACCCATTGTGACACTTTCTTCAGCTGACGCTGAACCTGAGTATGTGGCAACCAGTAGTGTTGCAAGCTGTTTGGATGTGAAGGATGTTGAAAGATTTGATGCATGATAAAAAATAAGCCACTGCAATATTCTGTGATAATAGTTCAGCCATAGCATTATCTAAAAATCACGTGTTTCACAAGAGAACTAATCATATTGATATAAGGTACAATTTTATCAGAGAGCTTGTAAGCAACAAAGAAATTTGCCTTGATTTTTGTAGGTCTGAAGATCAGTTGGCTGACATATTTACAAAACCGTTGGCAAAAGAGACATTTGAGTATTTATGAAGTGGCTTAGGAGTTTGTGATTTTGCACAAGTTAGCGGCTCCAGAAAAATGCTAGTAAACTCTGGAAATGTTACAACAGTTTTTGAACAAACTTGATACAAATTTCTGATGATCTCCAGCTGTTCATAATCAAGGGGGAGTATTGCAAAAATCAACTGAGTATTAAATGTGAAACTAATTTATGTCTTCTTCCAGATTTAGTTCTCTGACATCTCAGATTTGTATTTAATTATGACAACTACATATTTACTTTTTGGTTGAAAAATCTCCTCGATTATCTCTTGTCAGAGATTTTGTGTTGCCTTGTAAGGCAAGTGTTTGTGTAGGTGAATGTTATTAAAGTCTCATGTTTTTTTGTGTAATAGTAGAGTGAAAAATCAGATTTTGGAGAAGAGAAAAAGTGTGAGCAATCCCAGCTCAGGTCTGGGCTGGTTTTGCTAAAAGAAAAATTACATTATCAAGTTGTTATTATATGAATGAAAGTTTTGTGTGCAGCTGTAACTGTCGTTTATTTTAGGAGAATATAAATGTATTGTTGATGCAATTTGAAGCCTAGATCTGTGTTATTTGAAGCCAAGATGGTTTGTTTATTTTGTTATTATTAATTTCTGTAGTTTTTCTTTTCATTCGCTGTTCCAAATCTTTCTATAAATCTACTACATTTTATTCTTGTATTGTTGTCTATTGTTGTCTGTAGATTTTGTAGATCCTCAGATTTCCCTCATAACATAGGCTAAAAATTGTTTGATTATTCTTATCAATGGAATTAGCATGATTTTGTTAATAGATTAGCAACGCTTTATTAAAGAAAATGAATATGTTCATAAGATGGAGGATGTACATTCATGAATTCCCAATTAATTCATTACAACTACAAAATGGATACATCAGATGTGCTAACTGCAAAGCCTCTTAGCTGTGAAATAATTAGGAAAATTATTCCATATAAGGGATACCAATTTTCGCATTCTCCGGAGAAGAACACAAAGAAACATGTTGCAACGGACTTTCTGATCCAAATTTCAAGAATGCAAAAGAAATGGTTGATTAAAACTTGTTTCTTAGCGAGTATGAGTTTATGAATCAATTGTAGGTTTTGAAAAATCACATACTATTGTATTTATTTGAAAAAGAAAAACCATGGAAACGGACAAATCATTGACAGCAATAAAAAGCTCTACATGCGTCAACAAATCCACGGTGTGTTTATGTTTTTCATTTGGTAGTAGGTTATTTTTATGCATACATTACAGACCTTAATTGATTCCACTAGAATTTTATTTGTAGCCAAATAGTGAAGTTTTCATAGTCATGGTTAATTAGTTATATGTAACTTAAATTAAAATATCGCATATATCCAAAAATCCATTTATTTTAACACCAATCAAAACTACAATAGTGTATATACATATTTAAAAATCCATTTATTTTAAGTGAAACCAATATCTGTTACTGCTGTAATATATAGAAATTTTATAACAGTGCTTGTATTCTGTTTTCTGAGCTTTTCAGCTTTCATAAAAGAATAAGTTAGGCTATATTGCATCCCAAAAACAGAGGCGAGTTACAATTTATTTATTTTAACTGAAACTAATATCTGTTACTACTTTAATATATACAAATTTTACAACGTTGCTTGTATTCTCAGGTGTTCCAATCTTTTCACCTTCCATAAAATAATAAGTTAGGCTATTCTGCATCGCAACAACTTTTCCCATTTGGAGGAACAGCACAGCACTCCCCTGGGCAACACTTCTTGATACTAGCTTCCAAATTTCTCCGGAGTTCTGCGGTTTCTGCAGTACATCCATGTAAATATATGTCCAAATTTAAAGATATAAGCATTAATTAAAGAGAATGTTTTTCGACCAAAATAAAAACGCACTCCCAAATTGCCTCAAACGTTTCAGAAGCAAATGTAAACAGTTACCTTCCATCTTGTTGGTATATTCTCCCCTGTAACTGCGAACATGTCTGGATTGCACTTGCAGTAATACATCACCAGAAACCAGGATGAAAACAAACATGTATAGAACCGCAGTTTTGCACATTTGTGAAGAAACCATGATTAATGCTTTGCGATATCACAATTCGGCAGAGAACATATCACATTTTATGGAAGGAGAATGGGAGATGGGGCGATTCTCGTTGATCAATTCAAAGCAGGCTAGTTAGATGTTATTTCTTTGACCAAATATTAATTCAATATTTTGTATCGACGGGTGTAAGTGATGCCACCATACCATTGATATCCATGTCATGTTAAGTTTTCATTTACTCCCAAGGGAGACTAAATTCAACATCGTGCCATTTATTAAAGAAAGTGTTTGACCTATTCAATGTGATAAATATCATTGCATTTTCTTGGTGTACAACTTTCACAAACTTATTCAACCAATATGAAATTGAAGAGCGAGCATACTTACGTGGATGACTCCAAGACTAAAATTTAGATGAAAACATAACATGTGCAGCTTCGCGGCTAGTCATATATTGGTATCACTAAGTGTAGGTGTGGAAATTAGTGGTTTTATATACACAAGTAAACTTAACTGACCACATAAAAGTGATTGGGCCAAGATACATATAAACTCATAATATAAACATAATTAAAGAATTCAGAGCATTGTTTAAACCCTATGAAAACATTAAGTGATGTGAAATAATTAAATGTTTGGGAGAAGTGGAAAATAAAAATTAGAGACATAGTTCAACATTTAAAACTATGAATTTGGATGGGATTTTTTTGTGGACCAACATCTTCAAGACATGGTAGGAATGGCTGAAATCACTAACTATAGATACATACATAGGGATTTATCGACATTTATGATTTATCTTTTTCCATAATTGATTATGTAATTTATTATCTTATTCGTACACATTCCTTTCTTAATAAAAATGACCTACCACAAGATCAAATGTGTTATCTATCACTGACCGGTAAATACTATATTTTTACTATATACACCACATCATTAGATATTTGGATACCATCTTCAATACACAAATTTCATCGTGTTTGCACAAAACATGTTCATGATGAGAAAAGTCACCCAACTTCATCTCGAAAAATCTACAAGTCAAATTTAAAAATCAACAAGTTAAATTTAAAAATCAACAAAATACCCTACTTGGTGATGTGGAATTTGAGAATGAAATCTTCTCAAAAAAATACACTTATAGAAGTACGTTCCCTTAACTCATTCTAACAGCCTCACCCCTCAAGTATTTGGACTAACTAGGAGATTACAGAAAAGCACCTGTCAACATTAAAATTTTCCTCCTTAATTTCTATTTTATTATGTATGTATTAGGAATAGGATGTTGTTAAGTATGATTAGTAGTGACGTCTGATAGAAGATAACGGCACCATCAGTACAGTGCCTCCCATAAAGTAGAGTATGGTAACAGTCAAAGTACAATAGGAATGTTGTGGTAAAAAGTAAATATTTGTCGTAAGTGGTCCGGTAATGTTAAAATGTCAAAGTTGGGGTAAGTAGAGAAGTAGGGTCTACATGATTAGGAATTAGAAATATTATATTTGTAATAAGGACAAAGAGTGATGTCATAAATATTTTGTGTATTTTATTTGTGGAAAAGTCTAAAAAGGTGGAACCCATGTGAGATGATAAGGTTTATCTTATCTTAGAAGATAAGCCTACATGTAAAGACAAGAGTTTAGGCATGGAATATGATTGGCCGGAAGAGATTTTCTATCCTATTTTAGAGATAGGGTGGATAAGCCTGAATTCCTATAAATAAAGAGGCCACCCCCCTCATTTAGCATAGAGAGAAGTAGTGAGAAATATTGTATGAGTAAGTGTGTAAAGGAAGCCATCATTTAGAAGGTGTGTTAAATAATCCGTTGTGAAGTTTCTCCCATAGTTATTGTTGGAAGGAAAGTGAAGTCAGTAACACTTTGAGTACCTCATGGGTGAGATTGTAACAATTTCATGTTGATATTATAATTTACACTTATATTTCAGATTTGTCATCATTCCTTCGTATCATAGTCTATGGTATTCTTGTGTTATGTTTGTTGTTGTGTTTCCAGATTACATCCACCAAACTAAAGGTTGTGCATTAGTAAATAATCATAGCACGACGAGTTCCCGGTGGAGAATTATCATAGTGCCGGATTGGTGATGACACACCCCATTGGTAAAATAGTTTCTCAAAATCATTTAGCCAAATTTATGCCTACACACATTATTCAAAGATTACCTCGGCTATTTACAAAGTTACATCACATGCAAAAGATCATTTCTTAGTGCTAGAGGTTCCAATTAGGCCTTCATTTCTTAAGCATGCATTATTAAATTTAACTTGCAAAAATTTAATCCGGTGGAATAACTTGGTAGTTTTTATGCCTCCTTGTAGTAGTATTTGGTAGACATCGGGGGTGCCACAAATACCACAAACATTGACCCTTTATAATGTCTCTAAGAAAATAATATGAGTCAAAATCCTTGATTAGCAACACAAGTACAATCATTGAATGTTAATAACAATAGAGGAAATTTAAAATGTAAAGGAACACAACTCCAGAAAAAATATCTATGTTAGAGATAAAAAATACAACCAAACGTGACAAAATGCCTGTGTGATGTTTTTTGAAACAAGCAAATTCCTCAAGCTCAAGAAATCATATAGCCTAATTTTTGAAATAGATGAACAATAGCATGGACACCCTTCATGCATATTTTTTATATCACTCACATGATATCTCATCCTGAAAGTGGTTTAAATCTCTCTATCCCGTGTTTTTTCATTACTAGTTAGTTCATCCATGTCCTAGTACACTTTATCATATTTTGCTTGATTATGATTTAGGATTTGAATGTTTGTTGTATTTATTGTTATATGATCTTATCTTATAATTACTCAGTTTTTCCATCTCGTATTTACATTAACTATAAAATTTTAATGTTATGTCTTGATTCAAATATATGTAATTCAAATTATATAAACTTGTAGGGATTTTTGCCTCACTCCAAGATTTCAAATTTATCATAATTTTATTTGATTTCTTAGTTAATGTGTGATTTTTTTTAGAGTTCCAATTAATTTTTTGGTAATTTTTATTCATCATAGCTACTTAATATTATCCATCTACTATTTTTTAATCTTAAATTAACTTTGAAATGATACAAATTTTTACCTATATAGAATGCACGATATTAGAAAATCCTTTATCCTTTCCCAAATCTAGAATGTATTATTTCATCACCAAATAACTTGATATTTAAGGCCAACGACATACATAGCCATGAGGTTAAGGCCATCACTACATTATGTGGAAGGCCTCCCAATAATCCTCTATCTACATGGTGGATGAAACATTTCCAATACAAACATGATTATTCATCCACCTTCTTTAGCTCTTACTAGAGTCTCATTAACCATTAGAACACTAAGAAATACTACAAAATATTCAATCTAACATTAATATTATTAAATTAAATTGACACTAGGTACTGCATAAGGATGTTTTAATTCAAGCACTTGAACATAATTCTATTTGAAATCCAAACTAGAAATGTCATATTTTAGATCCATTTTTAGAACATTCACGGATAAATAACGTAATTTCCTTTCACAAAGATAGTTTTCTAGTCCAACACATTTTTCAGATCATGTTTTCGTTAAACTTATATTGGTAAAACTTACTGTCATCAATAATGGATGTGAGTTGAGCATATTAAGAATTTTATAACTATGATGGGTAACAAAATGCAACCTCTCACAAAATATGATAACAAACAAAAATAATTGCTGATACGGCTCACCCAACAATTTCTACCTATCATCCTACTTTTTACTCTAGGTACAAAGATATTACCTAAAACATTTAATGTCATTGCATCATACTTAAACTATATTTTGTTATCAGGGTGTCTATGAATTCATGCCATGGATAAAGTTCTATATGAAGTACGTTGGGTTCTCAAATACATGCATGATGGATATTAATAATTGATCCTTGTAGACAATGATCCTTAAAGAAATTGTCAACTATTGGACTATGAGGATTTGTCTATCATGTAAACTAATTCGGACAAAAAAATTAAATTTTGACTACTAAATTATGGTTTAAATATACTTTGAAAACAAAAAAGAATTAAGTAAATTACAAATGCACTATGACGTGGGATATTTAAGTTCTTAAAAAATTATGTTAACTAATTTTATATGTGTTTGTTCATGTTTTTCTTATGGGCCATATTTTGTGGAAATGACAAAAACTGCAAAAAAGTGGGACACAATTATATCCTTTAACCCACCTACATCACCACATTACACATAAGAAACTACAGAAAAATTAACAAAATATTCTCACTAATAATGGTAAAACGAGTTAATAAAGGTCCTCACCCATTGATAAATAAATTATTGAGCAACAATGTAGTAATTTCACTAGATAGGAAGACTATGTTACCATTAATATTGATAACATGTTAGAGAAAATCAACTTTACTTCATTTACGCATGGATAACACAACTACTCTGTTTGTATTCATTCAACATAATCAAAATATAATATTTCTCATTACAAAAGAGAATTTTGTATGGTTATTACTCGATGTAAATAAGAGAGTACCAATAATATTTATTTTTCCAATGTCGAAGTACATATATTTTCTCTACTAAGACTTTGATACAACCGTCTCTGAGAGAAATTACACTAAGTGATATGGAAAACTCAAATGCATCATGTGAGTATTCACACCTTACGCATCAAATAATGGCTCTATCATAAGTCTAAATGTGATATCCATTGATGAAATTATATTATTCTCTATTATTTTTTACCACCACTCTTTCTCCATCTACTAAATTGTACGGTGACATGCAAGAAAATTTTGATTACTTGATATTATATATTTAGCGGTTAATTTTCTAATTTTGACAGCATACAAACTTCTATTTTATGATTCTTAATATATTTCTAAACCAAATGACATTGATCATATCCTTGTTATTCACATTAAGTAATTTGTATACTTAATTTATACACAAAACCTCATGCAAACACACACATTTTAACTCTTCTATTTATTGCTACACATATTATTCTCTAGTTATTAACTAAGAAATTTTATACATCCTCCAACACTATTGACATATGATCTGCCACTTCCACGGGTATAATGTTATCAGGTATGTGTAATGGGTGTTAGTGTGGTTCAGTGAGGAAACCCTCAACCTTGACCAGGTGCCTTGTGGATTGTACTAATATGTACCAATAACCACGATTTAATTCCTGATATGATCATGCATTCTTGGCATCTTCATATCATACAAAGATTTATAAACACAAGGTCGAAAATGTCACACACCTACAACAAAAACTTTGTATGATTCTGTAAAAAAAATACTTATGAAATGACGCATAGATCATGGGTTGAGGTTATAGATGGTTCTAATTGGCAATAAGCTCATTTTCTAATTTCAGGAAAATATTTGTCGATGCTATATAAAAATTTGAAGTTTCTTTTCTAAATTTATGAGAAGACTTCCTTGACACGTAATGCTAGGGTATTTTTGAAATCAGAGTTTTCCCCTTCTAGAATGTGGGCTAGCAATGAAACCCAATATTTATCAACATAAAATACATTTCGTTTTCTATATAAGTGATTCATATGGATCATTTCCATTATTATTCCCTTTACATATGAATCAATTATATATACTTTATTTCTTCCTTCTGAGCTAATTAGACACCTACTTCTTCACATTCATGGATTTCATCCTTATCTTTGACTCTATCAAAACATGGCTAAACTTCTTTCTTGTATAGCTATAGTATGGAGTTGGGATCTTGTATGTTTCTTGGTACATGTTTATTCCACTAAATCAGAAACCAATTTCCCAGTCACCATTGTTTTTTGGTCTACTTTATCAAACAAGAAATTGGTGAGGATCTAGCTAAATAAATCATAACATGGAAAATATTCAAACATCACAAAAATTTGACGAAGGCCAGAATTCTTAATTGCCTTCAAATATTATACATAAAAATTTAAATTATGATCATTATCGGATGAAAGGGGACCTTGGTTGCAATTTTAAATATCCTAAAATATGTCAATGTAGCGCCTCATCCTACTTCCTACGCACTTGGTGTAGTGAGCATCACTAATTAAAAGGTCCGTTTTAATAGTTCGTTCCCTTTAAATTCCCTATTTTATGATTTATATTGTATTTATCACATTTCATCTTACATAAATTCTTAAACACCAAATAAAATTTAAATATTGAGACAACCTTATGTGAATAGCTTGTTCAAACTCATTTCTCTTCTCTCTTGCCATCTCTTTGCTAATGGCTTCATGTTTTTAGAAAATTTTCACTACAATGGATTGTTTATAAATGTCTGGTATTTTTTGTTTATTCTTCATGTGCTTACAAAATGTTTAAGTTTTACTTCTTAACGAAGAATCTTTAATGGCGTGTAACCGTCAAATATAGCTTGTGCTTTGAAAACATCCAATGCTAGCAGTAAAAAAAAAAAAAACAATGTCTGACTTCTACATTTATTCCCGTGAAGTTTGAATTTTGAGTTACTGACCACACATGTGGTAGAATCATGTCATTTGCATCCCTATCCTCTATACCCTTTGATAAAAGAAATGTTCATGTAGCTTATTGATCAAGATTGCACCACATGTTGCAATCTTGGTTCCCCACACTACATGCCTTCATATATTAATCCTAGATAGTAAGGTGGATGTTTTAGTAATGTGATCCTTTCACATGTTCTCATCTTTCCTTCTTGTGTCACTTTGGTCTTTGCATTGAGGTCCATCGATGAGATTGTAGTGAGAAAAACGTAATGAATCCACATAAGATACATGTCTTAATGTTTTTTACACATGTTTGGAATACGTGAATATTAGATTAAAGTTGTGAGGAGTCCTAAACAACATTGGTCTTCGCATTAAGGTCCATCGATGAGATGGTAGTCAGAAAAATCTAATGAATCCACATAAGATATGTGTCTTAATGTTTATTATCCATGTTTGGAATATGTGAATATTAGATTAAAGTTGTGAGGAGTCCTAAGCAACATTGGGATGCTTCCACATATAGATACATGTTACAGTACTACACAAGATTCCATTGGAGGCAATACATCTAATGTTTACAATCTCAACATGGTTTACAAACTTGATGCTCAAAAATATATAAAAATTCATGCGGGACTTGTGAATCTTGGAAAAATATGTCTTATTAAATTATTTACAAATATTTTACATCATCTGATATATGAGGACCAATGGTGTAGGTTCTATTCTACATAAATGAATGTTTGACAGACTCATATTTTGAATGGATATAACCAGAATAGGCCTAGAAAAGTGACAAGTTTTATCCACTAAATGGAATTGTAATAAGTGATTAATTTTGATATCTATGGTTTGATTCAAAGTGATGTGCTGGCCAGGTGAAATCTATGATGTATTGACTAGGTGATGTTTAGATTTATTTTAAATTTTACTAATATCCTATATTGATGTTAGTTGTGAAACAATAAAAAATAATGACACCCTAATAAACACATTTAATTTTGTAAAACCAATGTTACACATTAAAAAATGAAAAGCTGGGTATTATAGTTCCATGATGAAATATCATAAAAATATAATGAGGATAGAAACTTTTGGAAACAAAAAGGAGTTGTTAGAATAGTTTATGATGATGGTTGAGATTTGATTTAAAAATTTTCCTTCTCGATGCTAGGAATAATTTCAAGAAACATTGTGAGTGTAAATTGCTATAATGTCTATTGCATTTTGTAAGGCATACTACACTTGAATGCTTAATAGAATTTTTGGGTTGTGAAAGAGTCAAAATATTAATTTTTCGAGTAAATGTCATCTTGCATCTTGATGTCTTTTTCTCTCTCTCTTTTTTTTTTTCTGGTTGTTCTTCTCCTACACTTTTTTTTGCTAAATAGCAGTTGTGTTTCTTTCTTATGGTATTTTGTAGTTTTGTAGTTCTTATGTTGTTGCAGTTTAGTTGTTTTTGGGCTTCTTGTTGGCACATTGTCCATTGTCATTGGTCTTCACTGTCTTATCTAGCTATTAGGCATTGTATTTTGGGGTGTGGTCCCCACATGTCAAAAAACAAATTTGGTTGTTTTGTTTCATCTATATTTTGACCCATCTTTTGTACTTTAGTGTATGGTCCCCTTCAACACTATTTACAAATAATAAAAAAAATGATCCTTGATTTTTTTATAAGTAGTATTGTATAAGCCTATGATTTAAAAACATTTAATACTAGCATTTACAATTGAGGGCTCAAAAAATTCCAAGTATGTCTACCTCCACAAAATCTAGAAATACAACACCAATCCCATATGCCAAACTACTTAGAACCCATGATTTTATTAATGAATAAGATGAAATTTCTTATCCTTTAATTTGTAATAGAACCACATAGCTTAGATACACATATGGATGTAAGTAAAATAATCCTACAAATCCATTAAGTTTAAGACAAAATGGGTGTGTGGATTGGGTTGCATGATCTTCCATGATGTTTTTCCATGCCCATACTATTCCATTCTTTGTACATAATTATAATGGAAAAAAGCAATTGTTGAAAATTACATTGAAGAATAAATGTTTTCCATTACAAGACAAAATATTTGTTGTGCATTGAGGTTTGAAAGTAAAGAATTAGGATCCATCTACATAATCCAAGAAGTAATTTATTAAAATTATCATGCCACTAATCAAAATTCCAAAGATGCTTTTTTGAAAGGTAACACATGATGCAATGGTACCAAAAGGGAGGTCTCCTTATCCAATTGTGATCTTTAAACCATGAGTTCGGGATACCATTTGTATTATATCATTTTTTTGTTATATTTGATAGCAATTAGTATGTGGATGGATACCTCCTTCAAATGGTATACAATGTAAATTTCAGTACCCCAACTTGTGCATACATGTTTGTTGAGAACATTATAAAATCTAGGCATACACAACTCGTAATAATCAAATAAGGTTTCGGAAATAGGAAATTTATTTTTACAACCTACTTGTGCTATTTATTTCTATGGTTGTTTGATAAATGGTTTATGAGAAACATGCTTGAAATTTAGGCATACAATTATGTTGAGGGCCATCCAAAGGTGTTTCTTCTATTAAATAACTTAACCCTTAAGATAATGATGTTTGATAATAGAAGGGAATACAAAATATTTGTGGACTACTTTTGGGGTCCTTTTTATTGAATAATTACAAAAACTACAATTTGTAGATTTCCTATGACCGGTAGAGATAGTATTCAACTAGGATAACAAATATAATTGACAAACTAGTACTTTATGGAGGAGCATATCGTACTAATGTTTTATGCATAAAGATTACAACCTTAAAAATTTCCAATAAATGTGAAATAGAATGCTTTAATCTTGGAATATATATGATAGATGGAAATCATAGATAAAAATAGATTTTGTTACTTATCAAATAAGGAGAATATTACCTTCTTTACATATTTCATGTAGATGGTTAACATTCGAGAGAAAAATTCAATGTGGCACATGAAATTTTACAATTTTTTTATTTTGATGTCGGCTCTCACTAGCTATATAACCCATGTGAGGTGATTGAAGAAAGGGTATAAGGCGATAAGAAATTTCGAACTAAAATTAAATATGGAAGTAAACCTTGATTAACTAAAATTGAACTATGTGCTAAGAAATAGTAACCCTAGTTAATCTAATTAGGAGGACTAAAACGTTGTATAAATGCAATAAATAACATGAAGTACATGCAAATAAATATGCTAAGTGAAATAAAAACCGTAGATGTACAAGAAAATAGAGAGAAATGGCTTAGTTGATTGTTGTAGATGGTGGCACAATGATGCAAGTTTGAGAATAAAATCTGGAAGTGCAGACAAACACTCCGGGACCGTGCGAAGGGAAGATCTGGAGGATATGAAGTAACAGGGCCATCTGGGAGTGTACTGAGGTGCCTCGGGGTGCCCTGGTCTGTAATCTGAGTGCTCTAATCACTGTAATGCTCACAAAATGTAACTAGTATGGTCGTAAAGTATCTTTGAATGCTGCCTATTTATTGTGTTGGATCTATCGAGTGAGATAGAAGATGACCTGCAATGCAAAAGGAAGTATCAAACCCTATAAAAATGAAATATGTAAATGAATGGATCGGACCGACCTCAGTAACCAAACTAGTGGCCTTATCACTGAGTGTTGCACTACATGTCAGACCTGGATATAGTTCTAGTGTGTGTGTGTGTGTGTGTGTGTGTGTGTGTGTGTGTGTGTGTGATGCCCTAGGTGACTCGTCCTAGTCACACTTTGTGAAGTAGTGAGCAATAAAAACTATAGAAAATGTAAATAACATGTGTACATGGAATAGAATATAATATCCCCCCTATGAAGTGTGTGTGATACATATATCCTAGCCTTGATGCATGGCACTATGTGGATGTAAGTGATCCAATGGATGTAACTCTAGATGAAGTGATAGTAGTGATATGATGTTAAGACCTAGGACCCTAATTATGGTCTTATAACTTTATATTTATAGGGATCTCAAGCTCAATTTCATAATTAATCCCAACAAGGCCGACTAGGGAAAAGATAAAGATGACCAACAACTATAAATGACCCAAAAAGGAGTGAAAGGGGGTTTTCATAGATTAGGTTGCCCATGGTGGGACCAGGGCACCCCGAACACCCCAGTACAGGTTGGGGCGCCCTGATTTAGGGATAGAATGTTAGGGAAGTTGCGAAATGGGCATATAAGTCTTGGAAAATACATGGGAACTACGAAATAAAATATAAAATAAATATGGTCAAAAGGTGGTATTAATTAGTACTTTGCACAATTGAGACCTTCTAAATAGTAGTATAAGACTAGACTAAATTATGTGTGAAGTACATAATTTTGTGTCTAATTTTTTAACCCACTTAAATTTGGTGAGCAGAAATCTCAGTAACATAAAGTAGATAGAGATGCATACCTAATATCTATGTAGAGTGTAGAAGAAGATGTGTCAATGGACTACATGTACTCAAGCATGGAATGAAAAAAATAAAAATGTGGATGAGTGTGGATTCTAAAGATGAAAAATGTACAGATTCTAAAGATGAAAAATGCACATAAAAAGTGATGAGAATTAACCTAGGGTAGAACACGTGTGTAGCTTTTGCTATGTGTAGTGTACCTGCATGGCTGGTAAAGGTAAGTTCTTATAGCAGTGTGTTGTCATTATCGCTATTGTTGTTTTTGTTACCCCCAATTTTATGGCTTGTTTCTCATATGGTGGACCTGCAAGGAGAAAATAATCAATTACTCAAATATATATGTATGTAAAAAATGTTGTGTAAAATATACAAATGTAAAGTACACAAATGTAAAATATGCTAGAAAAAGTGTAAATGGAACATGTGCACCTAATCCACGTCGATAAAAAGGATTTAGAAGGATATCTTGTTTTGTCGCGAGTTTTTTGGGAAATCTCATGCCACCATGGCTAAATAAGTGTAGGGAGGAGTTAAGTTATATCCTCTAACCCTAACCACTTCTATAGAAATGTGTGAAGATATATTTGTACTGTAGTGGTTTTTTACGTGATCCAAAACCACTGGATGGAGAAGTGTAGAGAGGCACACCCACTGTAACCCCCAATCCTGAAATTACTATACAAAATTGCCAAAGGAAACCATGTCCTATTGAGGACACTGTGTATGGAGTTCGTAGAATAGTCTGAGCTCACTTGCTATGTCTGAATAGGTGTAAATACGTTGTGTTAGTAGAAATCCCTCAATGATTCCGCCCCTCTTTGGGGGCACATCCGATGACCCTAGAAGGAGAATGCATGCCCAAAAGAGTACCAACCACACTCTAACCTTTAGAAAACCGCCCTGTATGGGGAAAGGAAAAAAGATTGGTAGATACCAAGGTGTGCACAAAAGGGGATGGCTATCTAAAACAAGTGTTAGTCCGAAAACACATTCTTGTAATACGACAAGTGTGAAATACACACACAATGTAGAAACTACAAAACAAAGTATCAAAAATCCATCCCATATGAATACAATTGGTACCACATAACGTTAGTGTCAAACATGGGACGATTCAATTCACGATTGTCACAACTAGTGCATGTAAGGCCATACATTTGATTGTAAGTTAGGTTGATCAGGTCTGCATAGCAATAAAAGGGAATATCATGCATACAATAACAAACCAAGCTTGATTTAAGGTAGAGATAAATGAGTAGTCATGTGTTGCATGTAATCCTATTTACAAAGAGTGGAGTGAACTAAAAATGGGAGCACTCGTATCATCAAATGGAACCCAGTGATAACCGATATTTATCAAAACCAATGTTGTGGTAATAATTCAATCTAACAAGATGGCTAGGAGTAAAAAATACCCTGAAAATGTCTACATAACACCTCCACTAGGATAAACTGAATGTGGATGCTCCCAGCGACCAGTATAGGAAGGGTAGAAGGTGAGCATCCATGTTGCGTGTAGAGTCCTATATTTGCGATCACACTAGACAAAGGTGTGAATGTGTATGTTGCTATAATAATGACATAGTGTGCAACATTAACCAATATGTATATTAAAGTGACCAAGCTAGACACTAGTAGGAACAAACACAAATAATGACCAAGACAGTAGCAGTATATTGCGGGTGTATGGAGTAGTGATTGTATGGTAGAAACATGCCCCCTGAAGTGGATGGAAGTCTATGCATGTGAGGAGGTCATTGATTTTTCCGCCTAATCAGTAAATTATGAACCATCAACGAGAGTGCATCCTCAAGTAAAAGGAATAATAAGTTCCTCCAAGTATAAAATCCTAGCTTTGCTATGATGAATAAGTGTCCCTGAGATGGAGATTAAACAAGTCATGTGGAGAAGTGAAGCATGTACCTTCTAGGGGATGCATATACCATGAATTGTAGGGTTGACAGAGTAATGATCTATTGGGCTACAGCTTCCTATTACTGATAAGGGGTGATTGTATTGGGATGACACCTAGAACAATACGCATGGACCCTATATGCCAAATAAAATTTATTTCTTGTATGAATTTTTGAATGGAGGAGTAATGATTTATCCATAAGCATCTATCACTATAGAAGAAGTGGATGGGAATGACACAGATGGGAAGATGTGCATGGACACTATAGCATAAGTATATATAATGACTTGCTGAATGGAAGAGTGATGATTTAGCCCTAAGCGTATATCACTATAAGATGAAAGAATGGAAGGTGGTGATTTAACCTAAAGCGTATACCACTATGAGATGATATAATGGAAAGTGGTAATTTATCTTAAAGCGTATACCACTATGAGATGATGAGAGAAAGATATAATGATGTATGCATCTACAAGGTGTATAACAAGGGGTGGTGATTTAGCCTAAAGCGTATCCCACTATATGAAGATAAGATGGTTGGTGATGTAGGGCTAGGAGGATAACACAAAGATTAAAAATAGTGAAGGGAGTGGTGATTTAACCTAAGGTGTATACCATTATAAGATGATAATGGGGATGGTGAATTATCGTAAAGCGTATACCACTATAAGATGATAGAATGGGCGATAATCTAACATAAAGTATATGTCACAAATGTTGGAAATGTCACATGAGGAAAATGTCGCATGGTCATTGTAAGTTCCACTAGATTAGGAAACCCTTGGTAGTCAAATATGGATTGAGGAACTAGAGTGCGTCGTAGGGTAGTGAGTACAACACATAGAATAAAATTCAGTATAAATGACAAATTGATGAATATGGGTTGTAAATGCACAGTGTAAGAAATGAAATTTGGGATGTGTAATATATATATAGAATATGTAATATGTGAGATGAATCATTACTTGGATATAGAAATGGAATATGTATTGAGGATGAGTAGAACTATATCCATGTGCAATGGAATGTAGTGTAGCGTGTAGATACATAGAATGTATGAAATATGCTAGAGGGATTATGTATGGTAGGAAATGTAGGGTGTGGAAAGGATATAAAATGAGGTGGTTGGTGTATATAGAATATGCATTGATGATATGTAAAGTTAGACCCAAAGATAATTTGACCTAGAGTAAATATATAATATATGAAAGAGATGCAAAACTAGATGCAGATTATATGATGACTAGTGTAGTATGTATAAGATAGAAGATGTGTAAATGACTGATAGATGAGGGGTGTATAGGATAATGTAGGATGTATTCTAAGTGTCAAATGAATGATGTAGGATGTGTTAGGAATTAGAGAACAAATATGTGGAAACAATTCCTCAAACCATAACAGTAGGAAACTATATAGTAGAATTATACTTCCAAAAATATAACAACATAAATGAATAATGCACAAAAGAAGAGAAGACAAGATTTAAGGTGGTTCACCCAATGTGGGCTACGTCCACCAAGAACTTGCTTATATTTTATTATGAACAAGAGTAAAAAAACTCTCAAAGTCTTCTCTCAGTTATGAACTCACAACAAAATTCCGAAGATGCTAAACCACATTTAAACCACAATTGACACCCAATTACATAACCTTGATCACTCTTGATCACCTCTTGATAATTAAGAATCAAGACCTCTTGAACACTCAAGATATCTTCAAGATACCCTAACACCTCTATTTATACGATTAAAATCCTCTTAAGAAGTCGTAAAGTTGACCCTAGAAGTTTGAAAGTTGTGATCTTTCAACTTCCCATGGCTGGAAAAACAATCCTGATGTTAACAACCAATTAACAACATGTAGCAACATCGCAGCAATGACACAACGATTGCACAACAATGTCACAACAAACGACTACAGAATGCTCCTGAAGTCTCCAAACTTAACCGTTCGAGCTCCAACACTTCAACACTAATTCAATAAGACTAAAAACAGGCTCCACACCCCAACAATCTCCCACTTGGAGACTGTTTCCACTGATCAAAGTTCTTAACCCTTCATTATCAACCATGAAGGCCAATCAAAGTTGAACACAACTTCAACTTCTCTCTTATGACTGCCTTGGTCATCATATCCGCATGATTCTGACTGGTATGAATCTTTTCTAGCTTCAACTTATCTTCTTCCAAAGCTATCCTGATGAAATGATATCTCAGCTGAATGTGCTTCATTCTAGAGTGGAAAGCAGAGTTCTTCGCCAAATGAATAGCGCACTGACTATCACTGTGTAGTCTCCAAACTTCATGCTTATGACCCAACTCATCAAGCAATTGCTGTAGCCAAATCATCTCCTTGCTTGCCTCTGTCGCAGAAACATACTCAGCCTCTGTGGTTGACAAAGCCACAACATTTTGTAACCGTGAAATCCAACTCACCACTGTATCACCAACCATAAATACATAACCTATCGTGCTCCTCCTGCTGTCCAAATCTCCTGACATGTCTGAATCTACATATTCACGTAATGTAGTGTCTGATCCACCAAAACACAATGCTACTCCCATGGTCCATCTCAAATACCGAAGGATCCACTTTAATGCTTGTCAGTGCTCTCTACCTGGATCACTCATAAACCTACTCACTACTCTCACTGCATGGGAAATGTCAGGCCTAGTGCATACCATAACATATATCAAGCTACCAACTGTTGATGAGTACGGTACCCTGGACATCTGGATTCTATCCTCCCTAGTCTTGGGACTCTGTTCCTTTGATTATTTAAAGTGAACTACGAAAGGAGTACCAAATGGTTTAGCATCTTGTATACTAATCCTCTCCAAGACCTTCTTTATGTACTCTTCTTGAGATAATACCAGCTTCCTCTCCTTCCTGTTCTGAGTTATTCTCATACCAAGGATTTGTTTTGCTGTCCCCAAATCCTTGATAGCAAAGGAGTCACCTAGCTACTTCTTGAGTACCTTTATTTCCTGCATGTTCTTTCCTGTAACAAGCATATCATCTACATACAGACACAAAATAATATAACTACCATCAAGAATCTTCTTGATGTACATGCAATGGTCTGAGTGACACTTGGAGTAACCCTGCTCCTACATAAAATTGTCAAACTTCATGTACCACTGCCGTGGAACTTGTTTCAGGCCATACAAGCTCTTCTTCAATTTGCACACTAACCTCTCCTTCCCTTTGACCTCATAACCCTGTGTTTGCTACATGTACAATTACTCTTCCAACTCACCATGAAGGAATGCAGTCTTC
This sequence comes from Taxus chinensis, assembly GCA_019776745.2. NCBI lineage: Eukaryota > Viridiplantae > Streptophyta > Pinopsida > Cupressales > Taxaceae > Taxus > Taxus chinensis. The sequence continues at coordinate 186,013,271 of CM034155.1, forward strand.
ACATCCAACTGTTCTAAGTGCAGGTCTTCTACTGTAAATAAACCAAGAACAATCCTAATAGAAGTCATTTTAACAACCGAAGAAAAAAATTCATCAAAGTGTATACCTTTCTTCTGTGTAAATCCTTTGACCACCAACTGGGCCTTGTATCATTTCTTGCCTCCATCTTCCTCTTTGATTCTATACACCCACTTGTTCTGCAATGCTCTCTTTCCCTCAGGTAGCTCCAACAGATGCCAAGTCTGGTTTTCCATAAGAGATCTATGCTCTTCATCTATGGCCAGCTCCCACTTCTTCCTATCATCCACATGCACTACTTTCTCAAAGCACTCTGGCTCTCTAATGTTAGTGAGCAATAAATAATTGAAATATGGAGTAAATCATTCAGGTTCCCTTCTTACCCTAGAAGACCTTCTCACCTCAGGAGTTTTGCGTTCCTGATGAGTAGGTACCTGAATTGGCTATGCCGGAACATGCTATAACTAAACCGGCCCCTTGGACACCTTGCTGTCTGAAATGTCCTCTAAGACTGTGTATTATTTCTTTGATTCCTCTTTATGTTCCTACAACTGATCTTTAGACATATTTTTTTCATTAAAGACAATATCTCTAGAACGAAATATTTTCTTGTCTTTAAGAATTCAAACACGGAAACCAAAATCATCTCCACCATATCCAACAAATCTGCATTTCTCAGACTTAGCCTATAACTTGGTCCTATCATCTTTATCAATGTGAAAAAATACCTCACATCCAAATACTCTAAGAAATGACTAATCAATTTTCTTACCAAACCAAGCCTCCTTAGGTATACCCCCATCCAAGGCCATAGAGGGTCCTATGTTAATCAGATAAACAACTGTGCTTACTGCTTCCACCCAAAACATGAGTGACAGCCCCACATGTAACATCATGCACCTAGCATGCTCCGTGATTGTCCTATTCATTCTCTGTGACACTCAATTTTCCTGTGGAGTGTTTGGAACTGTTCTTTGCTTGCAGATCCCATTTACCGAAAAGTAATCAAGAAATTAATTTCTGCAATATTCCCCTCCATTATCTGACCTTAGACATTTCAACTTGAGACCTGTTTCATTCTTAACCAAAGCTTTCCATCTTTTGAAAGTTTCAAACACATCAGATTTCTTTCTAATGCAATATACCCAAACTTTTCTAGTTGCATCATCAATGAAAGTGACATAATAACATGAACCACCAATAGAGTTTACCTTAGCTGGCCTCCATACTTCTGTATGCACTAACTCCAACTTACCCTCCTTCTTGGTAGGTCCAACCTTGAGGAATCTCACCCGCTTCTGTTTCTCATAAACACAGTCCTCACAGAAGTCTAAATCTAAATAATTTAATCTAGGCAGCCTTTCCTTTATAATATGCATGCCCTTATGACTCATATGACCAAGTCTCTGGTGCCACAAAGTTACATCTCCATCTGTAACAAATAAATTGCAATAATCAACACCACTGGTTAAATACAAAGTACCAGTTTTCTTACCTCTTGCAACCACAAGAGCTCCCTTGGTAACCTTCCAAGAATCCACTGTAAAACTAACCGTATAACCATCACTACCTAGTTTTCCCGATGATATCAAGTTCCACCTCAACTTAGGCACATGACTGATGTCCTTAAGTAGCCATGTGTTCCCCTTCTACATTTTCACCTGAACACAACCTTTCCCTACTATGCTGCATGGTTCATCATCACCGAGATATACATGTCCAAAATCACCTTGAACAAAATCAGTAAAGCAATGTCTATGTGAGGTGGCATGGAAAAAATCCCCTGAATCTAACACCCAAGATTCAACAATATTATCTAAAGAAAGGATTAAGGAATCTTGACAAACATCACCTGCTACCAAATTTACCTCTTTAGTTTCCTCCTTGTTCTTCTTATCCCAAAGAGCCCAACAATCTTTCTTAACATGACCAACCTTCCCACAGTGCCAACATTATAACTTACTCTTAGACTTTGACCTTTCGCGATCAATCGATTTCCCATGGTTACCTTTCCCTGTATTCTTTTGTCTCCCTCTGCTCTCCACCATCAAAGCATTTCTAGAAGTAGAAGAATCTTCGGTGCTCTTCCTTCGCATTTCCTTGCTTAGGATCACACCTATTACATCCTCAAACTTCAGCTTTGAGTTATTAGAGACTGAATTACTTACAACCATAACCAAGCTATCCCAGCTATCTGGCAAGGAGCACAAAATCAACAAAGCCCTGACCTCATCATCAAAGTCAATTTTTACTGAGTTTAACATACTCAAAACCGTATTAAATTCATTCAAATGATCAGCAACAGAACCATTCTCAGACATCTTCATATTAAATAACTTTTTCATTAAAAATATTTTATTAGAGGCAGAGGGTTTTTCATATAACTTCCCCAACGCACTCATGAGACCTTCCATGGTCTTCTCCTGCGATATGTTGAAAGTAACCAAAGATTCAAGGCATAAATGAATTACCTTGAGCGCCTTTCTATCTAACAACTCCTAATCCTTATCCGATATGGCTGTAGGTTTCTTTACTTTTCCAAACAAAGGAACATGGAGGTCCTTTTGATATAAGTAATCCTCCATTTGCATCTTCCACAAACCAAAGTTCTTCCCATTGAACTTCTCAACCCTCGATATGCCCTCAACTGCCATAGCTCCCATTCAAGCTAAACTTTTCCTGTGATTTACAACTTCAGCAAAAAACCACCAAAGCTCTGATACCGATTGTTAGGAATTAGAGAAAAAATATGCAGAAAAAATTCCTCAAACTAAAACAGCAGGAAACTATATAGTAGAATTATACTTGCAAAAATATAATAGCATAAATAAATAATGCACAAAAGAAGACAAGACAAGATTTAATGTGGTTCACCCAATGTGGGCTACGTCCACCAAGAACTTGCTTAGATTTTATTATCAACAAGAGTAAAACAACTCTCACAGTCTTCTCTCAGTTATTAACTCACAACAAAATTCCAAAGATGTTAAACCACATCTAAACCACAATTAACACCCAATTGCATAACCTTGATCACTCTTGATCACCTCTTGATCATTAAGGCTCAATATCTCTTGAACACTCAAGATATCTTCACGATACCCTAACACCTCTATTTATAGGATTAAAATCCTCTTAAGAAGTCCTAAATCCGACCCTAGAAGTTGAGAGTCGTGATATTTCAACTTCCCACGGCTGGAAAAATAGTCCTGATGTTAATAGCCAATTAACAACAATGTCGCAACAATGACACAATAACTGCACAACAACGTCACAACAAACAAATGCAAAATGCTCTTGAAGTCTCCAAACTTAACCGTTCGAGCTCCAACACTTCAACACTAATTCAAGAAGACAAAAAATAGGCTCCACACCCCAATAGGATGCACGATGTATGTGATAGAATGTAAATGTGTAGGAACTTTAGTGCATTGTGTGGGGTCCAATGTAATGGTAATCCCTTAACAATCAAGTGTGAACTAAATTATAAGAGTGTGTAATTGGGTAACGAGGGTGTTAGAATGTGTAAGAGAGATACATATATGTGAAAAATAATGTAAAGCGGAGAGATGGATTTATACTAATATGAAGAGGGGGGAATTGGGTAATAGTGATGCCCCCCAATTAGTTCAGAAAGAGTAATCACCCAATGAGATTGAAGGATGAAGGTTCATCGACCGGTGATGGTGATGATGAAATTGCATGACGATATTTGAGTAATGGTGGTGTGTGAGACAATTGCTACATGGGAGAATGAATTCAATATGTATGTGATGGGTGTATACAAGACAAAGGTAGTGGTGTAGTTACATGTGTGGGAGATGAAGATCAAGGAGGTGTTGTGAGTAAGGGAGAGGAAGAGCCATGTGGAATAAAATGAGGTGGCGATCGACAGTGAGATATGGTTGTAGTCCTAGGAATAGGCATATGACAAGGTGTAAGACTAATTGAATGGAGTAGGCACATAGGGGGAAATTGCAGCGGTGAAGTAGGAATGGGATGCATTGTGGGCAGTGTCAGAGGAGTTGTATGAGTAGGAGGGGAAGAAACATGGATATTGGAATAAGAAGGCTTCGATAAGGGAGGTGAGGGATGAATGTCATTAATAGAAATAACTTCATTTTCATATACAAATTTGAGGCACAAATGATTCATAGAAATAATATCTTCGATTTTACTAATCCAATTGAGACCGAGTAATAAATCACATCCATTGATTGTTGGACTAGTAAGGAAAGGGATGAGAAGAGTGAGAGGAAAAACTATAATATGTAACTTAACAACACCATATGGTCAATTGAATGGATAGTTAATTTTTGATGGAGGGTACCTGATAGTGCGCAATAAGGACAAAGAACATGTACTAATAGGGGAAGATTGATCGAATTTAGTGTTGTTGAAAATTTTTGGGCCTATATATGCTTGTATATGTAAATGTTCAGATACAAACATAGCGTGATAATCATCGGGAGAAAAAGAAATAGTAGGTGGGGTCATGTCAGTGTTAGTGACATAGCCAAACAAATATTTCTGCAGAATGGAGGGGATTATTTTAGGGAGAGGGAAAATCACTTGGGCAGCTCACTTGTTTAGAAAAGAGCATAAGGAGCCCTTGAAGATTTCACCTCTTTGGAATAATGAGGAACCTCTGCTTGAAATTCTGAAGGCCTTCATCAACAGAGCCAAACAAAGATTTTGATTTTCCATTGTGGGCAGATATGCAGGGCTACAACCGAATATTGACACAGTATGAGAATGGAGTAGGGAAAAATTGTGTTGTAAAGTGGAAGTCTAAGCATTAGAGAGTGATTTTTTAATTTTATTTTTCCCTTTGGAGCTAGAAATGCAGAAAAATTTCAACAAGGCACCTTGGTTTTTTGGTCACTTTCCGCTAGTGGAGCCTGGAATGCCTCACGATTTCGACTTCTATACTCTCTCAGTTTGGATTTGGCTTCCTGAAACTCCTGGTGGAATTCTGGGAACCTGAAGTATTTATGGGGATTTCTAGATTGATGGGTCTTCTTATTGTTGTGGATTGTGTTACCAAATCTAGATTGAGATTCTTTTTTTCTAGGATATGTATCAATATACATATGGATCGTGTTACCAAATCTTCTTATTGCTTGAAAATTGGAATGAAATATTGAGGTGGAGAGCTCTAATATTTTTTACAGTATATGTACAATGATTAGATATGAAATTAGGGAGTGATGTGGGTCAATTGAACCAACTGTAATGCCCTCAAAAATGACGTTCTAAAAACACATTAAAATCTTAACACTTAACCCAAAACTTGTGGCTATTTTTTTTTGTTTAAAGTTAAAATGTTACAAGGGTGTCAACCCCTAGTGTGCATTAAATTAATTTCCACCAATATTCTCAACTTTAGAATTGATGGACCAGGTTTAGTTAAATGATTAAATGTTCTTACTTTATTTCTAAGGTTGATTAATTAAAAATCGATTAGGAAGGTGTCATAATTAATCTACTGGGTTAAATGTTTTTCCTCAAATTAATATTAAAACCCAAAATGGTTTACCTCATACTTAGTTATTTTAGTTTCATTATCTTATTAGCTTAATGTACATTTCACTAATTTCCTTAAACATACTAGGAACTAATAATGACTTTGCACACCAAGACAATTAAATGGCCCCCTTCACCCATCTACACATACCTTTAAAAATTTATTTAAAAAATATAAAAAAATTCATTCCTACCAAGAAAAAGTAGGGTTGATCCTCAACCCTTGGATCAATTCAATTGTGGCCACTAGATCTGAACTTAATTTTACATGCCTAAAATTTCCATTTGCAAGATTTAAATTCACCTACTTATTTCTTAGTAAAATTTACTCAATCTAAAACATTTCCTATTTCAATAACAACAACTACAAGAATCATTTTCATTTTATAAAACAAACTTTCTTTCAACAATGTAAGAAAATGAACAAGATACTTCTAACTTCTTCCTTTAAAAGCCTTTCAAGTAACACAATGAAATGTAATATTTATTCATGTAATTTTCCAACATTCCCTAAGAGAGTTTTAACAATATTTCCCTTATAATTTTTTTTTCTATTTCAACAAAACTAGCTTTACAAACACAAATCTTTCTTTCCCTTTTTCAACATACAATGCCACTTTAATATCCAATAATGAATACAAATTTTCTTCACACGATTAATACAATATCTTCCATTGAAAGTGGGAAAACTTACAAGAATGAAAGATAAAAAAGAAATACAATATTACAAGTCTTCCAACCTAAGTGGGAATAACAAGGAGGTTTTATCACAAGGTAGGATTTATTAAGGACACCAACAATGCTCCAAGTTTCACATCACCAACAAGAGAGATCAACCATGCTTCATTTTCTCCACAACAAAAAAGGGGGGAGAGGAAACACTCTCCACCCAACCAAAAAATCCAATGAGGAGAAGAAGCTATCCTCCTCATTGGCCCCTGAGCCCCAACCACATTGTAATGAAATATGGATCCAACACACGACAAAAAAATAAGCTTCCACATAACAACACCAAGTTTTCAAAACCACAGAAAAAACATAAACAACACAACTACAATCACAAGAAGGAAAACAACAAAATATACAAGGCTTCAAAATGTAAAGCCCAAAGGGGCAAGAATCTATGGCAAGGTCACTTATACCTCCCAATGGGAAATAGGTGCCCACCTTAAAAGCCTAAAAAAAATCTCAAAAACCCCTACACACTCTTATGCCTCCCTCAAGATCCTCTTATGCCTCCCACATTTTCTTATGCCTCCCTACTATCTCTTATGTCTCCCTCATAAAAAAAACAAGTAAGAAATTCAAGCATTTCTTGTCCAAGGTGGGGCACCCAACCGAACTCCCTCCAAAACATAAATACTCTTATGCCTCCCTACATTAAATCTCCCCATAGTCCCCTCCTACACCACACTTAGGAAACCTACCCAAGCACCCAACAAGCATACCAAAAATACAATATAACACACACATATACATAAATAAAGGAAAACAATAAACAAGGGTATAGATCTTACCTTTCCATGGTAGATCTTGATCCAAGAGTCACACACCAAGATTCTTCAAGCCCAAACAATCACCAAAAATCTCCAATTGTAATGCCCATTAAAACAACCCACTTAAGACCCAAGAACAACCTAGGATTAGTTAGGAAAATTATGGAATACTTTTTTTTTATTTAAGGAATCTACAACCAGGTTATAAACAACATACGTCACTAACATGTTCCAAAAAAATCCTAATCTACTAGAATATACTTTTATCTATTAACAATTATAAGAATTCATAAGGTCCAAAATTTAGGGTTAGAATTTTTAATTAGGTTCAGAGGGTAATTCCACACCATACCCACTCTCTAACCAGCTTAAAGTTTCAACTTGATTTTTCTCACACTTAACTCGTTAAAAATTTCCCTAAATCAATTCCAATGGATAGGAAATTTCCTCACCTTTCCACTGATATAAATAAGTCCTCCTAACTCCTCATATTTTTCAAGTTATGGGTTGGCAGGCCTTGGGGTGAAAATTTTCCCAAAGGGTGGGTTGGCAGGCCACAGGGAGACCTTTGGAAATTTTCCCACGTGGGGGAAAAAAACCAACAATTGTACCCATGCTTCTGTGGGACCGCAAGTCCACAAGGGACATGTGGCACTCCCTAAGGCAGCGTGGGGAAAAGCGGGGAAAGGCGGGGCGGCGGGAGACATTTTACAAATTCTCCCGCACGGGTGAAAAGTTGGATTTGCACCTGCACTCCCATGAGTCTACAAGGGACATGTGGCATCTCCTAAGCCAATGCGGGGAAGGCGGGGTGATGGGGAGAAAATTGTCTTAATGCCCCGAAGGGCTAAGAGGGTACATAGACCTGCGCCTCCGTGGGCACCTCGTGATGCCATGTGGCAGCCCCTGATTGGTTGCAGGGTGGTGAGACAACAGGGAAAACTAGGAAAATTTTCCAAAAATTTTCTGAGATGTAAAAGAAAAAAAGGGATCTGTTCCTCCTTCGATGCGTCGTGACACCACGTGGCATCACCTGATTGGTTACGGGCCGGCGGGGAAAATTTGAAAAATTTTCCCAAAATTTTCCGGAAGCACCAAGTTAAAAAAAAGGGATCCGCCCCTTCACTGACATCTCATGGTGCCATGTGGAAGCCTTTAATTGGATGTAGGCTAGCTGGGCGGTGGGGAAAATTTAGAAATTTTTCCCAAAATTTTTCCTAAGTGCTTAAGGGAAAAATTTGGGTTGCAAGCCCGTCAAGGAAATTTTTCCCAAAATTTTAACGCCAAGTGAAGAAAACTTCAGAAGGCCATAAATTTTGATAGAGAGCTCAGTTTTGGACAAACAAGGAATTTATGGAAATATCTTGATGTCCTCTTTGCGCATAGATTATTAATTTTTGATTTTGATAAAGTATGAGGGGTAAAGTTTAAGAAAACGGCCTGCAAGCTTTTACAATGCGAACTGGTGAATTTTAACTTGTTAGATTTATTCAATTTGATATTCCTCCTCTCTCAACATGTCAAATAGACATGGAGGATTGTTCCTAAATGTATTTAAGAAAGGATTCAAGATTCAATTTTTCTAATTGATTTGTAATTTGAAGATTTACATTTTCTTGACAACAGAACGACTATAAACAGTTTGAGCCCAATTTTGCTAAGTTTTGACATATTTCCTTTAAGTGTTTTTGTCTATTTGAACTCATTTAGGGCATATTACTTCAATTAAATCATTTAATTTTTTATTTTATTATTGTAGGTTTGAACTGTGCATTTTTGGTTGAGATAATTGCTAGTTTGAAATTACAAATAACAAGGACCGAATTTTAATGGGTCTATTTGCCACTTTCTTCTTCCAAGTATTTAGGATATGTTCCAATTCAAAGCTAACATATTTGGTTGATTCAAAACAAACCATTCAAGACCAAAATGCAATACTAATTTCAAATTTTTCACATTTCAAAGGGACAAAATACTATATTTTTCTCATGTGCATTTCTTCCTTTCAAACAGAGATTTCAATATATTGATATGATCAAATTCAATACAACAATGCAATTTGAGAAAAAAATTACATTCATTTATTGATTCCAAAAGACAACTTACAACTTCCTTCTTTCATTTCTTCCAAAATCATTTATTGTATACAGGGAAGACAATACATTTTCTTTTCACGTGTTCCACTTTGCCACTTTTCAAACAAATATTTCATAGAGTATGCTAAACACAAATTTCCAATGAAATAACATCATATGGACAAGACAAAACCAATTTCATTAATTCAAATGAATTCTTACAACTTCATTTCCATTTTATTACAAATTATAATATACTAAACACATATCATTATTTCACATTCTTTCTAAACAGAATACAGAGTATAAATCTTTTACATTTCAAATTTCACTTGTAAATCTGTACAACATCTTTCCATTATAAACATTTACAAGATCATCCACTTCAAGTGGGAAGGTTGAATTGAGATTTTATTTCACAAGGGACTATCAAACTATCTTTTCTCAGCTCCAGAACAAAAACATGCATTCTTCTCATTCATCCAATTTGATCACAACAGGGGTAAGGGAAAGGCAATGCTCTCCACCTAACAAAGACATCCAATGAAGAGGACAAGCCATTCTTCTTCATTGGCCCCCCGAGCCCCAACCAAAATGTAATAAAAGGTGTGATCCAACTCATGGAAACAACAGGCTTCCACAAACATACAAGCAACATTTTCACAATAAAACACAGTCCACAACAAAATGTAGTTTTACAACTACAATAACACATGACAAACAATACTAAGCCCTCATCAAGCAAGCCAAAGGAGAAATAACTATGGGGGATGCTTCTTATGCCTCCTAAACGGGGAAATGGGTATCACCAGCTGAGTTACAAACCACCAAAAAATAGTATATTAAAAACCTGACTTTCCTTATGCCTCCCCAAGTACCCCTTATCCCTCACATTTCCTTATGCCTCCCCAAGTACCCCTTATCCCTCACATTTCCTTATGCCTCCCCAACCTCTTATGGCACCCCACAACCAGTAAAGAAATGCAAGCTATTTCTTTGTAAGGTGGAACCTAAATCCCAACTCCCTCCACCCTTATACCTCCATAAAAAACACTTGTGCCTCCTACAAAATAGCCCCATAGTCTTCTCCTACACCATTCCTAGGCCATCTACCCAAAATCCCACAAACATGCCAAAACATTCACACATGAAAATTTACATATAAAAGAAGAAGAGCATTTCATGAGCCAAGATCTTACCTCTCCATGATGGAGTTATTCCAAATTCCAAAAAAACAAGCTCTATCCCAATGCGAGCAATCCAAAAATAGCCAACCATAAGCATACACCAAACTTCCAAAACTCCTTCAAGAAAGAGCTCCCAAACAGTAAGAAAATTCACCCAAGAATCAAGTCTCCCAAGTGAGACATCCCAAAACAAGACAAGGAATTCATATTTTATAGAAGAGGGAAGAGAAGAGGATGAGGTGGATCCATGTAGGATGCAACATCACACATCCTCAACCCCAACCTTAAAAGTCAACTTCATTCTCCTATGCATAATAAATAGGAGGGTGAATAATATGACAATTTACTTATACACTCAAATCCAACCCACACCCCAAATGACTGAAATTAAATCATGTAAGAAAAGTGCAATCAAAACCTACAAATTTGTCTTCCTAAAATGCATTATAAAAGTCTAATTTTAACTCTCCAGCCATAGGCAAGGTTGGTATATAAATTTAAGAGGTGTGGGACAAGTTTAATTTGTCCCACAAGCCTCCGAAATCAGCCTCCAAGGAAAAATTTGAATTTCCAAGAAGGTGGAGTGTTTCACACTCAAAATTTAACTTACACATCACTTACATATTACTTACACATTACTTACACATTCTTACAACACTTTAAAACATGGCCAACAACTCTATTAATTACATTCTTATGACATATTTTAATTAAATAACTAAATAATATGATTACTCACAATATTAACACCACATTCAATAAATAACGAAAGGGTAAGTGCACCACATAAAACACATGCAAAAATTAAACAAAAAGGGACCAAATAAAAGAAAAACATAAAATACCTTGGTCACATTTAAAGGTGACCCCCCCCATGGAAATCCCTAACACACACAACACACACAAACAAAACTAGTTGCCATGGTGACCTGTTGTCCACTCAAAATTCCCCTGCTTTTAAGAAGTTGAAAATTAAAATTTTGAGGTTAAGTGTCTTTTCTGTCATCCTGATAATGTGAAAAGTCAAGAAATTGGAGAAATCTAAGTTTTTTGGGTCATTTTGTGTGTTTTTCGGGCCTGTCAGACATTTTTGTCCCGCGTGTCCCAGGTTCATTTGGGCTCTCTGTTCCCCGATCGGCCGGTTTACCCGAAGTCCGTTCTTTTCGGGCCCGTCGGAACTTTTTGTCCCACATGTCCCAAGTTCACCTAGACTCGTTGTTCCCTTTTCGTCCGATTCGGCCGAATCGCGTATTCTACGTACGTTCGTCCCGCATGTCCCAAAAGAATTTGTGCGCCTTTTCCCTGCATCGCCCGAATCGGCCGAACCGCGTACTTTGCACTTTCGCGTCCCTCGTGTCCCAAATGAACCAAGTGCCATTCATGCCAATTTTTCCCACTCTACCCAAATATCTTACTTTTCAATTTGGTAGATATGTATTTAATGCACATTTATTGCCTTTCTCTCTCCTAAATGGCTATATAATGAACTACCCCCTATGTGTTTTTGCACACTGCTTTCATGCTATCTATTGCTCAAACCCTTACAACCAAAATTTCTGCACGCGTATCCATTTCCCTTGCGATTCCATCCCAATTCTAGCTTGCAGCTTTTCTCTCTGAGTTACTATTAACATGAAGATCAAATTCTAGGGGAAGGAACAAGTTTCACGACTCGAGTCTACCGTTCCCGATATCGGGGACAGTGAAGTTTGCCACCTTGATTTTGGGGGATTTTGGGCAAGGATGATAGATGTAAACCCTTCAGCTATGGCATAGATGATTCATGACAGTGGCTTGGTGTTCGCCGATGGCTTCCTAATTTCAGTACAATGTGCAAACTCAGTACTTGCTTGTGGAGCTCATTTCAGTCCCGACTCAAGAAAACTAACGAACGTGCATGGAGAACTCATTGCCAAGTTAGATGCCACCACCATTAGCACTGCCCTAAGGATTCTTGAAATGGACAATGCTATAGTTATCTCCCAGAATCAAGCACAGGCCCTTTTCGACCAAGATAGTGATAACTATAAGGCGCGGGTGGCGAAGTCCTGGCTAAAAAACCCTAAGAAGGGGGAATCTCGTCTGTCCAAGACACTTTTCCGTGTGGATTTCAATGAATAATTGTCATATTTTATAATCCTACTGGCTCGGGTCATGGGTTTACCCTCTACAAATGAGTTCCATTTCTGGATGTGCCCGCTTATCAATATGGTGTGTAAGGGAACTCAGAATATCAATTGGGAAGAGATCATTAGTATGAACCTAGCAGAGCAACTGTCAAATGTGTAACAAACTAAGAAATTTTATATGACTTCATACCTGATGTATACTTTGGCAGCATCAAGGCAATGGTTTGGTTTCTCATACATCGATGCTCACAAGGATGACCTCGTGTATGCCTACTACCCGCAGTTCACCCTAGAAACCAGCAATCGTAATTTCCGAAGGGTGAATGATGCTTTCACCATGTACATGGTTAGGCTACTAGAGAGGAACACCACAAGGAGATTTTCTGATGAAGCTATGAATCTAATATTGCACTACGGTGCCTACTTTATTCAATTCAGAAAATTTTCCTATATCAGGCTTGCCGGCTATGAAAGCACTCCCCTCAAGCTTCCTATGTTCTGCAATGAAAAAATGGCCTTGATAGAAGTGTGCAGGCAATTGGACAAATTGCATAGAACCTGCAGGGATAAGAAAATTAATGGCTTGCATTTCCCCATCTCTTTGGGAAACTACACCTGCAAAATAGCCCTGGACGCACAAAATATAGAAAGAGCCCTAGCTCCCATTACGGTCCACTTCTTCAAGCCAAGAACTTGTTTTGATTTGAAGAAGTTTATTGAGCAGAACATCAAGATCACCTATCATCATAGGGCAGACACAGAGGACTATTGGGCTGACTGTGCTGATGATTTTGAAGCCCAAAGGAGGCATTATGGCAGGTTTTCCCTCCAACTAATCCAAGAGCTTAACCTATACCAAGTTCCTGAAGGGCTCCAAGATGACAAATAAGACATGTACTCATATGAGTATCACAATGTGGTCAAACACACTCCCTTGGAGGACTTGGATTGGTTCAAGAAAGAGAAGGATGATTTGGTTGAAATCCTAGCTCTAGTCTTAGTCAGGACAAAGATATGGTTTGATAGAAAAGTTCGTGAGCTTAGGAGGCACTCAGGGGAATCCTCCTCCAAGGATGCTTCAACACCAAGAAGCGAAGCATCAACACCCAGATCAGAAGAACCTGTGTAAACCCCTCCTGCCTCGTTAACTCAAGGACCTGCAGTCTCTACTCCTTCCTCATCCACCTAGGTGTATCAGAAGAAATTCAAGGAAGTTACGAAGGAGCCTGTGGAAAAATACCCCCTGAGGAAGCATGCAGAACTTCCTTCAGGACCAGAGAACATTATTGTTCTCAGTGAAAGTGAAGAGAGTGAAGTGCCAGCTCCTGCAAGCACCCCTGAAGTTCCAATGGATAAGGATAAAGAAGTCCAGAGCACTGAACTTCCAAGCACTGTTGACTCCTCTGCACCAGGAGCCCCAAGCACTCCACTCATATCTCAACTCGAGGCAACAGCAGTACAAACCTTGGGTGCCATGAGTTCTCTATCTCTTGGTCCTCTTGCCCCACCTGCTTCTTCCTCCTCCTCTTTCACATGGGTGCAGCCTCTTGTCGACAGTAGGAAGAGAAAGTCTTCCTCCTAGATCTCAGGACCAAATTTTGATGTTGGGGCGGCCTTGTTAGACACTACTCCTCCTTCTCGCGCCAAAAAATCCAGAACTACCTCCAGGATAGTGTTTGATGCTCAGGGCCAGCAATTCCTGGAGATAGCCAAGCCTAAGGTAGACAAGCCAGAACAAGATTTTCAAGTGTCTGATCTTGAGCTCTCAAGAATTCCCATGGGAGAATCTACCCCTGAAGGTGAGATCCACAATCTTCAAGAAAATGTCACCAGAGTCATTGGGAGGGTAGAGAAAGGGTAGCAAACCATAGAACAGTTGGAAGAACAAGCCCAGATTCTTACAAGTTTCATCAAATCTCTTTTGTCCAAGGACAAAGTTTTGGACCCTACCCCATTGACTACTCTTCCACCACCTATAATTTTGAGCCAAGATGAAGTACATAGTATCAAAGATATGCACAAGTATTCCATCTATGGCAAAGCTATGGAGGCCATGGTGGATGATATGTTTGTTGCGGGATTGAACTTCATTGATGAAGCTTTCAAACTCCACGGGAAGGTGAACAACTTGCAACAGAAGCTCTCCTCCACTATTGGGAGCATTGATAAAGAACTTAAACTTTGGAGCAGTTGCATAGTAGACCTCCGCCTCATGGGACAAACAGATGAAAACATTTTATTGGCAAGCAAGGTCTTTGAAGATACAAAGGATAATTTGTCAAAGTCCTGGGTCTACAGCGTGGAATGGAAGATCAAGGTCCTGGAGGAGGCTTTGGGAGAATTAAGGAATAGCTGGCAGAAGGGTGAGGCCTTCAAAACACTAGTTATATCTGCCTTTAAAGATATACATTGCCATCTTCATGATGAGACTTCTGGTGTGCCTCTCACTTTACAAGAAATCAAAGCTCAATTCAGAGCTTTTGTCAAAGGGGATCTATTCAAGGAAAGCTCCATTTCCAAGGAAAAAATGAAGGAGATCTGTTCTCTTCAATCTGCCATAGAAGAAGCCAATAAAGATTATCATACTCATGTCGAGTTCGATAAGGAAATGGAGAAGTGCCTCAGATTTTGGACTCAGTCTACCGCCAACACATCAGTCCCACATGGCAGAGACATAGCCGAGGCGTTGAAGAGATTCAGACAACAGATCCTTAAATCCGTGGGTCCCTCCCAATCTTGAACGCTTGTCTTCTTCTCCTGATTCTTCTCCTTCTTCTCTTCTTCATCATGAATTTATTGTATTTAGTTGGGGTATTGCGATTTGCAGCCCTTTAACTAATCATTAGTTAAAAGAAGTAGTTACCGGGAGTAACTAATTTGTAAACTATATAATGGCCTCTCCTCGCCATTTTGAAAAGAGGAAGAACTTGGCTTATTTCTGAAAGTGTAAATAAATCTTAAAGAAATCAATACAGAAGGATTTTTCATTCTTTGTCTATCTGGTTTCCTTTATTCCTAAGCTATTCATTTAATCTTGTTAGATCATTTGTCTGTATTATGCTGAGAAGCTTTGTATTCTTGCAGATGTTATTTACAGAACTTTGTGTCTTTTCAAATTTCATCTTATTAATGTGATACAAATGATCTTATTCCAATTCGTTGTACCCTCGCATGCATAAGGAATTACTCTGTCATCTATAATTCTGAATGGTGCCTTTCTGCTCGTTCTTGCATTTTCATTCCTCAGTCCTTTTGTGATTGATGATCCTTATAGAAAACACTTTCATAATATCCAAGTTCCACAAGAAAATCATGCTTTGTATATGTGTAAATAGGTTCATTTCTGAATAAGGGAACCTCTCCCATTAAAGAGGAGGGACTTCTTGTCCCCTGACTGTTGCTCTTCTTGAAGTCCTTTTTGACGACCAACAGTTTTTGGCGACTCCGCTGGGGAATCATATTCCAGTTCTATAATCATTTATTGAGCATCTTTTGATCTTGCGACTCCACGTTTTACTCGAGGGAGAAGGGCCCTTGGTATTGAAGATTCTCAGTTTCAACTTTTGGAACAGCAGGGTTTTCCTTTCCCTTCAACAAGGAGAAATAGAAAGGCTCGTTCAACAAGCACTCCACCTGTCCAAAATAGAATCCCTACGGGTGGTATTCCTTCAGAGCAAATCAGTCCTAATCTTCGAGCTTTGATTCTTGCTGGTGTTTCAGTTCCTCTTCAAGCCATTTTTCCAAGAATGGCGGTACCATTGCCTTGGGGCCATCGTGTTGGGCCTCTTGCCCTTCCTCAGCCTTTGCATGAGTTACCCAGAGGTAACCGGAAGAACTTTCCTAAATTCAAAGGCGATGGTAAAGTACATCCTGATGAACACATCGCAGCCTTCATAGTTGCATGCGGAGTTCTGGGAGTTGAACATGAAGACGTCTCCGTAAGGCTTTTTGTTGAGACTTTACAAGATAATGTTGCTGATTGGTTCTATCACCTTCCGGCCAGAGCTATCACTAGCTGGAACACAATGAGAACTAGGTTTGAAAACCGTTTCAAACCAGTGGAAGACGTGCATGCTTTGCTAGCCCAAATTTCTCAAATAAAGAAGGAATCACAAGAGCCCATGAGAGAATTTGTGGCTCGATTCAACAGGTTGATTAACAAAATTCCACCAAATACTCAACCTGTAGATCAAATTCAAAAATGCTTCTTCCTAAATGCCCAATTGCCTGAAGTTAGTTATGCACTGAGAAGGGCTAATCTCGCAACATTGGCCGAGGATCAAACTCTTGTTGTTAGTGTTGAAGATGATTTAATCATGTCAGG
Source organism: Taxus chinensis (assembly GCA_019776745.2). Taxonomy (NCBI): domain Eukaryota; kingdom Viridiplantae; phylum Streptophyta; class Pinopsida; order Cupressales; family Taxaceae; genus Taxus; species Taxus chinensis. The sequence continues at coordinate 186,030,026 of CM034155.1, forward strand.
GAAGTTGAGGAGAGACCCTTCTAAATCTAAGTCTGCTTCTTCCTCCTCTTCCACTCCTGGACCTAATACTGATCCATTGGTACAAAAACTTGCAAATGATCTCATCGCCATTAAGAAACAATTGGCTCAGCATACTCCCTATGCAGACATTCCAAGGAGGAATTTTCAGCCCAGAAATCATTTGCCTGCTTCTCAAACAAGGCTAGCGCTTGAAGGACCTCCTATTAAAGTTCCTGTCAATGCAACCTGTGAAGTTGAGGAACCAGAGGATGAGGAGGTTAATGAAGATTGTGAGGAATTTGTTGAAGAGGTTGATGATGAAACAGATGAACTTGAGGGATCTCGAGTTAATTTCTTCACCACTGAAGGCATTGATGAAGGGGATGATTATGACGAAGTAGTAGCAGACATGAATAGTGAATCATACGCTGTCATGACTCGAGAGCAGACAAATCAGAGGGAGAAAGTGATGCAGCCCACCAAGAAATCTAAGGAGCAGCCGACAACTATCCCTGTAATTGCAAAAAGAGGATCTCCGATCCCCATTTCATCTACACCAAAGGTGAGTCCTGTCAATTCTGCTACTAAAGTTACTTCTTTTTCCCCTAAAATTGATAAAACTAGGATCTCAAGTGATGATAACCCGTCCACTTCTGGGTCTTTCGATATTATTGATCACTTAAAAAAGACTAAGGTTCAAATCTCAGAGGCTGAATATTATCAAACTCATCCCAAGGCTTTTGCTAAAATGATTCACTTTGTCAATTCCCATTCTAAAACTACCTCTAAAGGTATTTTACCCACTCCTTCTTCTGCACCACAGCCTAATCTGGTAGCCACTGTCACCTCACCCAATGACAAAATCAAACCATTCTATGTAACACTCCTTATAGCTGGCCATAGGCTCAGTAATTGTGTCATAGACTCAGGAGCATCAGACAATGTAATGCCTGCCAAAGTAGCTCATGCCTTAGGCTTGACTCTCACATGCACTTACGGATCTTGTTATTCCATGGAGAGTAAGGAAGTGCCCTTGGTCGGAAGAATTAAGGATGCACAAGTGGCTTTTGCTACTTTTCCTGAGAAGAAAGTTTTGGCTACTATCTTAGTAGCAGATATTCCTCCTTCATACGGGATGTTGCTAAGCAGGAACTTCTGTAAGGATGTGGGTGGAGAAATTCAAATGGATTGGTCACATGCCCTCATACCTGTTAATGGGCAAATGAAGAAGCTGCTGCCTGAGAAGCAGTCTGAGTATATTGTACAAAAAACTGATGATCCCAAAGCACAAATACTCTATGAGGATATGGGGCATGACAACTACATGATTATGTCTCCAGAAGAAATCCAACTCCCCAAAGTCTCACCTAAAGATCCTAATGATGTTTGGATATTAGAGTTTGATGGAAGTTGTTCTTCAGCTGGTTCTGGAGCTGGTGTCATATTGGTGTCGCCTGAAGGAAGCATTCATCCTTTCTCATTCAAGTTGCAATTTGAAAATACCAATAATACAACAGAGTATGAAGCTCTCATTCTTGGACTCCAGGTGGCAAAAGAACAGGGTGTGAAGAATCTTCTAGCTCGTGGGGATGTGGAATTGATTGTCAAGCAAGTTAGAAACCTCTTCCAGGTAAAGAATGGAAGGTTGAAACATTACAGGAATCAGGTTTGGGACTCCATTGAATTTCTTGACGCCTTCTCCATCGAAGCAGTGCCTAGGGAGAAGAATACTAGGGCTGATTCTCTAGCAGTCTCAGGGTCATTGCTTATTCCTCATCCTGACTTTTCTCAAGATAAGTTCACCATTGAAATGATTCATAGACCCAGTGTACCTAATAATACAAGTAACTGGCAAGTTTTCAATAATGATCAACACTTGCTTTCTTTCTTCAAACTCAAGGATAATTTTGAACAGTTGTACTTTGAAGGAAGTGATAATTTGCCTCGTGAAAGTGTGCCCTTTAATGAAGAAGCCACCCAAGAAGAAGAAGTGGATCAGGATGGATGTATCAAACTCAAAGGAAACAAGATTCCAAAAGGATTGGTGAGTTTAGAAAAACTGTTTGACAAACACGACAGGTATGTAAAGTTTAGAGCTTCTACTGGACCCCAACAATCAGCTGAATATGACAAAATTAATATTGGGAGTTCTACTGATCCTAAACTCGTGAACATTGGAAAATGTTGCACCCCAGAAGAAAAGAATAAGGTAATTAGTCTTTTGAAAAAGTATAAGGATGTTCTTGCTTATTCCTATGAAGATTTAAAAGCTTTCCAACCAAAGGAGATGCAACATTTTATCCCTCTCAAACCTGGGATTAAGCCTTTTAAACAGAAGCAGAGGCAATATAATCCTAAAATAGCTGACACCATTTTTCAAGAAATACAGAAGTTATTGAAAGCCAAAATCATTTTTCCTATCCATCATTCAACATGGATTGCCAATATTGTGCCTGTTAGAAAGAAAAATGGTGAGATTCGTATCTGTGTTGACTTCAGGAATCTAAATCAAGCTTCCTTGAAAGATAATTATCCCTTACCTATGATGGATCAGGTCTTGCAAGTAGTAACGGGATCTGAAATGTTGTCTATGCTTGATGGATTCTCAGGATATAACCAGGTAGAAGTTAATACCACAGACCAACACAAAACGACTTTCACTACCCCTTGGGGTACCTTTGCTTACAAAAGGATGCCTTTTGGGCTCATCAATGCTGGTGCCACTTTTCAGAGGGCTATGGATTTGGCCTTTGGAAGTTTGAAAGGAAAGTGTATCGTCGTATACCTTGATGACTTGACTGTATTTTCTAAAACAAGGGCGGATCATTTCCAGCATCTAGAGACAGTTCTGCTAAGATGTAGAGAACATGGGATCTCTTTGAATCCTAAGAAATCTATTTTTTGTGTCACGGAGGGGAAATTATTGGGGCACGTTGTCTCCAAAGATGGTATAAAAATTGATCCTGAGCGAGTTCAAGCTATTCAGCAAATTCCTCTTCCAACCAGCAAAAAGGGAGTGCACTCTTTCTTTGGTAAGATCAACTTTTTGAGAAGGTTCATCCCTGATTTTGCAGAGCTAACTTTGAATATCTCCCAAATGATGAAAGGAAAACAAACGTTTGGTTGGTCTCCTAAAGGGAAAGAAGCCTTTGAAGGTATTAAAAGGGCCATTGCTAAAACTCCTATTTTAGCATGTCCAGATTTCAGCAAAGATTTCATTATCTATTGCTACGCCACAGATAACACCTTGGCTGCTGTTTTGACTCAGGAAGATTCTAATGAGCATGAACTCCCAATTGCATTTATGAGCTATATTCTAAAAAATCATGAGTTAAAATACACCATAATGGAAAAACATGCTTTTGCAGTGGTTAAAGCTGTCAAGCAGTTTCGTTTTTACATTCTTAACTCTCACTCCACGGTGTTGGTACCGGATACAACTATCAAGTCAATTCTCACACAACAGGAATTTGGATCCAAGAGAGGGAACTGGGTGGCCAAGGTTCAAGAATATGATATTGACATCAAACTGACCAAGCTCATCCGTGGAAAAGGCCTGTGTGAACTCATCGCTGAAGGAGCTAGACATGAGTTACTGGAGGATAAAGTTGGTCTTCCTACCGTTCTGTTTCTTAGCTCAGTTGATGAATGGTATGCTGATATCATTCACTTTCTCACCTATGGAGAATGCTCCTCTCATTTGACTGCCAAAGAGAAGAGAGCCGTTAAACTAAGGTCAACCCAATATGTGTTGTGGGAAAACGCCTTGTTTAAACGTGGGTTAGATGGAAGGTTTTTGAAATGTGTGGACAAGGAACAACAGAAGAAGCTACTCTCAGCTTTTCATGATCAGGCATGTGGAGGGCATTACTCATCAACTGTCACTGCTCATAAAATACTTTGTGGAGGATATTACTGGCCTACCTTGTTCAAGGATGCATCAAAATGGGTTGATAAATGTGAGGCTTGTCAGACTTTCGTGGGTAGACCCAAATTGGCCTCCTTGCCCCTTAAACCAGTTGTGATCGAAGAACCTTTTCAGCAATGGGGTTTGGATTTCATTGGAACACTTAATCCCTCTTCTAGTGCTGGTCATACCCACGTTTTAACTGCCACATATTATTTCACCAAATAGGTAGAAGCCATTCCAGTAAAGAGTACTACTTCAGAAGTAGTATGCAGTTTTATCAAAGAAAACATCTTGATAAGGTATGGTGTGCCAAACAAGATTGTGACAGATAATGCTTCAAATTTTTCTTCAACTGAGATGATGGATTTTTTCTATGGATATGGCATCTCCCTGGCTCACTCCTCAGATTACTATCCTCAGGGAAATGGACAAGCAGAATCAACAAATAAAAATCTGGTGGCCATAATAAGGAAATTAGTCAATGAATCCCAATGGAACTGGCACAAGAAACTCTATGATGCTCTTTGGGAAGATAGGATCACACCTAAGAGAGCCATTGGGATGTCTCCTTTTCAGGTAGTATACGGAGTGGAGGCCCAATTTCCAGTTATAGTGGAGCTTCCAGCTCTGCATTTAATGAAGGCCATTGAAGATACCAGTTTCAATGATTCTTTGGATAAGAGAATCATGTATCTTCACAAATTGAATGAGGACAGATTGGAAGTTGCTGATAGGATATCTGCTCACCAACAAGAAAGTAAAAGTCTTATTTGATAAGAAAGCCAGGTTCAGGGATTTCAAAATTGGAGACACTGTTTTGTTGTGGGATAAAAGGCATGAACCTCGTGGCAGCCATGGCAAGTTTGATTCCCTTTGGCTCGGACCTTTCAAGATCAGACACTTCGCTGGTAAGAATTATTTTTACCTTGATTATATGGATGGTTCTTCTCTCCCACTTCCTTATAGTGGGCAGTACCTGAAACTGTTTAAGTCGTAGGTGATTAGGGAGTCCTGTGTATATTCTGTATAGTGTGTGTCCTCCTTTCCTTCCCTTGTTTTTGTGTGTTGTTTGTGGTGTTGTCTTCTGTATTGGTTTGCTTTTTGACTCCGTGGCCCAATGGATAAGGTACTGGTCTACTTCCCCGAGTTTGTCTAAATTCTTGCCTTGTCTCATTCTTTGAATTTATGCCAAGTCATCCCCAGAAGGAGCCAGCTGTTGTCCACTCAAAATTCCCCTGCTTTTAAGAAGTTGAAAATTAAAATTTTGAGGTTAAGTGTCTTTTCTGTTGTCCTGATAATGTGAAAAGTCAAGAAATTGGGAAAATCTACGTTTTTTGGGTCATTTTGTGTGTTTTTCGGGCCTGTCGGACATTTTTGTCCCACGTGTCCCAGGTTCATTTGGGCTCTCTGTTCCCCGATCGGCCGGTTTACCCGAAGTCCGTTCTTTTCGGGCCCGTCAGAACTTTTTGTCCCACATGTCCCAAGTTCACCCGGACCCATTGTTCCCTTTTCGTCTGATTCGGCCGATTCACGTATTCCACATACTTTCGTCCCGCATGTCCCAAAAGCATTTGTGCGTCTTTTCCCCGCATCGCCCGAATCGGCCGAACCGCGTACTTCACGCTTTCGCGTCCCTCATGTCCCAAATGAACCAAGTGCCATTCGTGCTAATTTTTCCCGCTCTACCCGAATATCTTGCTTTTCAATTTGGTAGATATGTATTTAATGCGCATTTATTGCCTTTCTCTCTCCTAAACGGCTATATAATGAACTACCCCCTATGCGTTTTTGCACACTACTTTCATGCTATCTATTGCTCGAACCCTTGCAACCAAAATTTCTGCACGCGTATCCATTTCCCTTGTGATTCCATCCCAAGTCTAGCTTGCAGCTTTGCTCTCCGAGTTACTATCAACATGAAGATCAAATTCCAGGGGCAGGAACAAGTTTCACCACTCGAGTCTGCCGTTCCCGATATCGGGGACAGTGAAGTTTGCCACCTTGATTTTGGGGATTTTTGGGCAAGGATGACAGATGCAAACCCTTCAGCTATGGCACAGATGATTCATGACAGTGGCTTGGTGTTCGCCGGTGGCTTCCCAATTTCAGTACAATGTGCAGACACTGTACTCGCTTGTGGAGCTCATTTCAGTCCCGACTCAAGTGAACTAATGAACGTGCATGGAGAACTCATTGCCAAGTTAGATGCCACCACCATTAGCACTGCCCTAAGGATTCCAGAAATGGACAATGCTATAGTTATCTCCCAGAATCAAGCACAGGCCCTTTTCGATCAAGACAGTGATAACTATAAGGCGCGGGTGGCGAAGTCCTAGCTAAAAAACCCTAAGAAGGGGGCATCTCGTCTGTCCAAGACTCTTTTCCGTGCAGATTTCAATGAAGAATTGTCAAATTTTATAATCCTGCTGGCTCGGGTCATGGGTTTACCCTCTACAAATGAGTTCCATTTCTGGATGTGCCCGCTTATCAATATGGTGTGCGAGGGAACTCATAATATCAACTGGGCAGAGATCATTAGTATGAACCTAGCAGAGCAACTGTCAAATGTGCAACAAACTAAGAAATTTTATATGACTTCATACCTGATGTATACTCTGGCAGCATCGAGGCAATGGTTTGGTTTCTCATACATCGATGCTCACAAGGATGACCCCGTGTATGCCTACTACATGCAGTTCACCCTGGAAACCAGCAATCATAATTTTTGAAGGGTGAATGACGCTTTCACCATGTACATGGTCAGGCTACTAGAGAGCGACACCACAAGGAGATTTTCTGATGAAGCTATGAATCTGATATCGCACTATGGTGCCTACTTTATTCAATTCAGAAAATTTTCCTATATCAGGCTTGCCGGCTATGAAAGCACTCCCCTCAAGCTTCCTATGTTCTGCAATGACAAAATGGCCTTGATAGAAGTATGCAGGAAATTGGACAAATTGCATAGAACCTGCAGGGATAAGAAAATTACTGGATTGCATTTCCCCATCTCTTTGGGAAACTACACCTGCAAAACAGCCCTGGACGCACAAAATATAGAAAGAGCCCTAGCTCCCATTACGGTCCACTTCTTCAAGCCAAGAACTTGTTTTGACTTGAAGAAGTTTATTGAGCAGAACATAAAGATCACCTATCATCATAGGGTAGACACAGAGGACTATTGGGATGACTATGCTGATGATTTTGAAGCAAGAAGGAGGCATTACGACAAGTTTTCTCTACAATTGATTCAGGAACTCAATTTGTACCAAGTTCCTGAAGGGCTTCAAGATGATAACTCTGAGCTGTACTCATATGAGTATGACAATGTGGTCAAACACACTCCCTTGGAGGACTTGGATTGGTTCAAGAAGGAGAAGGATGATTTGGCTGAAATCCTGGCTCCAGTCTTAGTCAGGACCAAGATCTGGTTTGATAGGCAAGTCCGTGAGCTTAGGAGGCACTCAGGGGAATCCTCCTCCAAGGATGCTTCAACACCAAGAAGGGAAGCATCGACACCCAGATCAGAAGCACCTGTGCAAACCCCTCCTGCCTCATCAACTCAAGGACCTGCAGTCTCTACTCCTTCCTCATCCACCCAGGTGTATCAGAAGAAATTCAAAGAAGTTAAGAAGGAGCCTGTGGAAAAATACCCCCTGAGGAAGCATGCAAAATTGCCTTCAGGACCAGAGAACATTATTGTTCTCAGTGAAAGTGAAGAAAGTGAGGTGCCAACTCCTGCAAGCGCCCCTGAAGCCCCAATGGATAAGGATAAAGAAGTCCAGAGCACTGAACTTCCAAGCACTGTTGATTCCTCTGCACTAGGAGCCCCAAGCGCTCCACTCATTCTCACCTCGAGGCAACAGCTGTGCAAACCTTGGGTGCCATGAGTTCTCTGTCTCTTGGTCCTCTTTCCCCACCTGCTTCTTCCTCCTCCTCTTTCGCATGGGTGCAACCTCTTGTCGACAGTAGGAAGAGAAAGTCTTCCTCCCGGATCTCAGGACCAAATTTTGATGTTGTGGTGACCTCCTTAGGCACTACTCCTCCTTCTCGCACCAAAAAAGCTAGAACTACCTCCAGGATAGTGTCTGATGCTCAGGGCCAGCAATTCTTGGAGATAGCCAAGCCTAAGGTAGACAAGCCAGAACAATATTTGCAAGCGTCTGATCTTGAGCTCTCAAGAATTCCCATGGGAGAATCTACCCCTGAAGGCGAGATCCACAATCTTCAGGAAATAGTCACCAGAGTCATTGGGAGGGTAGAGAAAGGGCAGCAAACCATAGAACAGTTGGAAGAACAAGCCCAGATTCTTACAAGTTTCATCAAATCTCTTTTGTCCAAGGACAAAGTTTTGGACCCTACCCCATTGACTACTCTTCCACCACCTGTAATTTTGAGCCAAGATGAAGTACAGAGTATCAAAGATATGCACAAGTATTCCATCTATGGTAGAGCTATGGAGGCCATGGTGGATGATATGCTTGTTGCAGGATTGAACTTCATTGATGAAGCTTTCAAACTCCACGGGAAGGTGAACAACTTGCAATAGAAGCTCTCCTCCACTATTGGGAGCATTGATAAAGAACTTAAACTTTGGAGCAGTTGCATAGTAGACCTCCACCTCATGGGAAAAACAGATGAAAACATTTTATTGGCAAGCAAGGTCTTTGAAGATACAAAGGATAATTTGTCAAAGTCCTGGGTCTACAGCGTGGAATGGAAGATCAAGGTCCTGGAGGAGGCTTTGGGAGAATTAAGGAATAGCTGGCAGAAGGGTGAGGCCTTCAAAACACTAGTTATATCTGGCTTTAAAGATATACATTGCCATCTTCAGGATGAGACTTCTGGTGTGCCTCTCTCCTTACAAGAAATCAAAGCTCAATTCAGAGCCTTTTTCAAAGGGGATCTATTCAAGGAAAGCTCCATTTCTAAGGAAAAAATGAAGGAGATCTGTTCTCTTCAATCTGCCATAGAAGAAGCCAATAAAGATTATCATACTCATGTCAAGTTTGATAAGGAAATGGAGAAGTGCCTCAAATTTTGGACTCAGTCTACCGCCAACACATCAGTCCCACGTGGCAGAGACATAGCCGAGGCATTGAAGAGATTCAGACAACGGATCCTTAAATCCGTGGGTCCCTCCCAATCTTGAATGCTTGTCTTCTTCTCCTGATTCTTCTCCTTCTTCTCTTCTTCATCATGAATTTATTGTATTTAGTTGGGGTATTGCGATTTGCAAGCCCTTTAACTAATCATTAGTTAAAAGAAGTAGTTACAGGGAGTAACTAATTTGTAAACTATATAATGGCCTCTCCTCGCCATTTTGAAAAACAGGGAAGAACTTGGCTTATTTCTAAAAGTGTAAATAAATCTTAAAGAAATCAATATAGAAGGATTTTTCATTCTTTGTCTATCTGGTTTCCTTTATTCCTAAGCTATTCATTTAATCTTGTTAGATCATTTGTCTGTATTATGCTGAGAAGCTTTGTATTCTTGCAGATGTTATTTACAGAACTTTGTGTCTTTTCAAATTTCATCTTATTAATGTGATACAAATGATCTTATTCCAATTCGTTGCACCCTCACATGCATAAGGAATTACTCTGTCATCTATAATTCTGAATGGTGCCTTTCTTCTCGTTCTCACATTTTCATTCCTCAGTCCTTTTGTGATTGATGATCCTTATAGAAAACACTTTCATAATATCAAAGTTCCACAAGAAAATTATGCTTTGTATATGTGTAAATAGGTTTGTTTCTGAATAAGGGAACCTCTCCCATTAAAGAGGAGGGACTTCTTGTCCCTTGACTATTGCTCTTCTTGAAGTCCTTTTTGACGACCATGGTCATCTTGTTAAATTCACCTAGAATTCCCATTGTGCATTGACAATGATCACAAGCCTTACAAAATGTACTTAGAATATTTGATATAGGGTCTAACCTACCATAATCACAATGAGTAGAATCATGCGGCACTTGTGGCCATCACCAGACATAGTGGCCATCATGTATTATACACTATGAGTTTCTTCAAAAATATCAGTGCTAAATCATGTTCCAATACACAATGGTGTAATACTTCATCTCAAGGTAGTTTGTACAAGTCACCACTGATTAAGATATAGGGGATGCATCGTATAGCAAGCTATATCTTTTCCATGGATTTCATTGCAAAATGGTGCTAAAATCACATGTCGTAGAAAGAAAACAATGTCTTCATAGTTCTACATGGCATGTCATTATAACCTATATAACTATGCATCCTAGCATGGTATCCTCAATTGCCTGTGATTCTTCATCCTGACTGTATTCTTGATAGACCAATTTGGATCCAGAATTACTTTTTCCTAGTTTTACCAGAATGTCGTGAAATCAACATTCTTGAAATCAAGAGCACCCATCGACATATGCACCCTTGTCCAGAATAGGTTTATTTATCAAAAACTTCAAGGCCACATGATCTGTATAAGTACTATGAATGGTGTAGCTAGTAGGTACTGGTTGAATTTATGTAGCACATACATCATTGACAAAGCTTCACACTCTGTAGTGGTGTAATTTTTTTCTTACAGGAGTCAACTTTATATAAGAAAAAATAGATGGGATGATCTATAATACCTTCCCTAGTTTGAAGCCAGCATCCACACCATGTGGCCATGCCAGAGGTGTTAACATGCACATGAAATGGTTGGTCCCACTGCACCTGAAAACACATAATTGGCACAGTAGTAAGTTCTTCTTTTAATGTCTTGAATGTGCACTGCTACAGTTCTCCCCAGTATGCAACATACCCTACCACCTGATCCACCATCACATGCCCCTGATCCTACACCTGCAACGATGTGAAACCCAACATGTGAGAAGGATTTGTACTATATCTCCTGAGAACCGAAACTTGAAAAACATCATGTATGCGTGAGACAAGCTGGGTGGCAAGTGCTAGACAGTAGGCCAAAGGGCCGATTACACTCCAAAATATCAAAAGGGACCAATGTATCTAGGAGCTAACTTTGAACCTTTTTCATAACAGATAGGGCTCTTGTGTGGTCTGACATGAAATAAAACATTCATACCCACAATCAAAGACTACTGTCAATCCTATGTTGATCATGCATACTTATTCTACATGTGTTGAGCCTCCTGCAATTTCTACTTGATCAACACTATCTACTGCTTCATTTATCCGAGTAGAAAGAGATGGTCTAAGAGATAGTCTGTCCTCTAACCTGTCCCATAGCTAAGAGGTGTCTTGCACTATCTACCATACAAATCTTGACAAGAAGCCATGCCTATATAACTCTAAAAACTATTATTTTAGGCAAACTCCACTAAGTACAGGTACTCCTCCCACTTAGACTACTGATCTATTGACATACATCTTGAGCATATCCTCTAAAATATAATTCACTCCACTCAATCTTATACATATATCTCAGGGTGATATGATGTGCTAAAGTTGATCCTCATCCTGAGGACATACTGTGTGGTAGTCCAGAAGTGTGAATTGTACAAATGGATCATGGTCATAAATGATCTTCTATACAGAATCCCGTGTAGCCTGATAATCTCTTCCAAATATACTCGTGCCACTTCTATAGATGTATAAGTGGTATTCACTAGAGAAAATTGAGCCAATTTTGTCAATTTATCAATCCATGCCCATAATGGCATCATGGTGATATCTCAACATCAGTAGCCCAAAAATGAAATCCATGGAGATGTTGTCCCAGGTCTATTCTGGTATGGCATGAGGATAAAGAAGGCCTGCTACGATGTTGATTCTCAACCTTAACCCTCTAGCACTCCAAATACCATGACATGAAATTGAGGCCACGTCCCAATGAAGTCCTCTCCAATGGTACAACTTTCGTAAGGTAGTGCATGCATCTTCTTCACCCTCAGGATGTGACTGAATAGGGTGTATGATGTTCCTCTACCAAGATGTCCCACCTCAAGCCTCCAACTCTGGGACCATATATCCAAACTCTGTGCTTGAGAAGACCATCTTTCTCTAAGGAAAAACCATCAAAATTCCCCTCAAGGGGTCTCTGTGACTCAATCTTTACTCGTACTGCAATGTAGAAGCTATCAAGAGGAAGCTGCTAAAGAATCCTGCTCCACAAATCTATGTTCACTGTAGGTGGCCATAACCACATGTCTCCGTCTATTGAGAGCATCTTACTACCACATTCTCCTTCCCCTTCACATGCTCAATATCCATGTCGTACTCACAAATCAACTCCATCCAACGCCGACTGACGAGAATTGAGATTGGGCTACGTGAAGAGGTGGTGAAGACTTAAATGATCAGTCCTGAGTGTGAATCTCCATGCCAAGAAGAAAATGTCTCCATCTAATGAAGGAATGCACAATTTCCGTAAGCTCAAGATTCATGGGTTGGGTAATTAAGCTCTTGTGATATCCTTGAGTTTACAAGACTCAAAAGCTACTAATCTGTCATCCTGCATCAATCACAACCTCTAGGCCTTGCTAACGATGCATCTGTGCAAATGAAGAACTCACCCTATGGATCTAGGAACTGTAATAATAGGTGCTCATGTAGTGAGGCACTCCTTTAGTTTCTTAAAGTCTTTCTCGCATATTTCCAACCAAAACAAACTTCTTTCCTTTCCTCTGAAGGGAAGTGATAGGGTGCACAATCTAAGAGAAGTCCTGAACGAATCTCTGGTACTATCCTACTAATCCCATGAAGCTGCACACCTCGGTCACTGTAGTGGGTGCTAGCTAATCTATAATGGTATCTAATCTTGGAGGGATTGATTTTAATAACCTTCCTCTAAAAATGTTATGTCCCAAATACTATACCTCTGACTTGAAAGAAAGCACACTTCTCCAAGTTCCCATAAAGCTGTTGCTCTCATGAAGACTCTGAAGAACTTGGTGAGGGTGCCCCTCATGCTCCTCACACATATGTGAGTATATCAAAAATGTCATCTAGAAATATGAGCACAAAGTGATCTAAAAAGGTCCTGAATACTCCATTCATAAAACTCATGAACATTGCGGGGGGCATTCAGTCAAACCAAAAGGCACCACTGTGAACTCATAGTGCCATATCTCGTACAGAAGGATGGTCTTATGAATGTCTACCTTCAAAATCCTCAAGCTAATGGTAGCCTGACTTGAGATCAATCTTAGAGAAAACTGTGGCTCCCTTCATCTGATCAAACAATTCATCAATGTGAGGAAGAGGATAATGATTCTTGATTGTCACTTTGTTCAAAAGGCGGTAATCGATACACAACTACAAGGATCCATCCTTATTTTTCATAAAGATCACTAGTGTACCCCAAGGGGATACACTAGGATGGATAAGGCCTTTCTCCAAAAGGCCCTCAAGCTGTAACTTGAGCTCACAGAGCTCTGGGGTGGTCATCCGATAAGGTGCCCATGAGATAGGCTCTACTCCAGGAACTAGATCTATATGAAAATCAATCTCACGTGGGGGTGGTAACCCGGTAGCTCCCCAAGAAAGACATCAACAAACTCTCTCAAAAAGGGATGATCATCTAGAAATGGTCCACTAGATCCATCCTCTGATCTCTCACTAACTGTAACAGCATACATCTGACAACCCCATCACACACACCACTTAAGTTGCATAGCAGAGATGGTGCAAATAGAAACGGGTCTCCTGACCCCTGAAATCACCGACTCAACTCCTAAATCATCTGCACAAGATATAGTCTTGTGGTAACAATCCATCCTGGCCATGTGTGTAAGATAACCAATCCATACCCAAAATGACTCCATACAAGCCCAAAAGAAGGATACGAAGATATGAGGTAGTGGTGAAAGGTCCCAAATCCACTACACACTCCTTAACTAAGGAGTCTACAGAGATCTTGGCTCCAGAAGCCATCTCGAACATCCCAACTATGACCTTTCCTAACTACCACCAGCCTGCATCACTCTACTAAAGATGGTGTAATGAAAGAATCAGAAGAACTAGAATCAAACAAGCATAGAGGTAGGAATACCACCAATGCTACCTGTGGTCTCAATGAATATGCTCTGATGCTCTTCCTGGTGGTTCTCAACCGCCATAAATCCTATGCTACGTCCCATGTCACCAACATTCGGCTCTGAGATCTGTGTCTTACCCTTATTGTTAGGGTTATGTGGGAAATATCTCTAGAAATGTTTCTAGTAACATCCACAACCAAAACATCCTCATGATCCTCTCCCAAAGAGTAGCACCTCCAGTAGGTGCTCTAGAGGTCAATGGTGTGGATCCTGATGATCCGGCTACAGTCTGCTGAGGTCTCTACTGGTGAGCTCCCACTGACTGAGCTCTTAGGTCCACCTTGTGTCCTGATGGGACCCCTAGGAGGAGGCCCCATACTCTGACCTCTCTGTGCATCAAACCTCTGTGGAGGTCTATAAGGTGGGGATGAAAGTTGTTGCTACTGCTGCGGGGGTCTAAAAGATGACTGTGTTAAACCTTGTCCACCACGAGGAAGGGGTACCGACCCCCTTAATCTACTATCCTACATCTGCTGTATGCAGCTCCGAACTAGGTCTCTATCTTTCTAGGTCTTTTCCTAAGTCTCCTCTATTATATAGGCCTTCTCAACATCCTCAGTTAATGTTTGTAGACAATGGATCCGCACTGCACCTCCAATGTCTAGATTCAGGCCCCAGATGAACTTGTGGATCCGCATCTGCTCATCCTGCATGTAATCAACATACTGGAGGAGATCTAGAAATATATTCTCATACTCAGCCACTGTAAGTGATGCCTGTTGGAGGTCATGAAACTCATCTATCCGCTGCTATATGAACCTCCATGACAAATATCTGCTCTGAAAATGCTCCTCAAAGAGCTCCTAGGTAACTATCTCAGAATCAACATAAAGCTTCTGATCCTTTTTCCTCCACTAGACACCAGCTCTATCCCTCAGTAGATGGATCGAAACATGAGATTTCATGTTGCTAGAATAAGGAAAAAGATTGAAGCATCCACTCAAGCTCACCAACCATGCCTTTTCCTAAAATCCACCTATGTCACTAGAATAATGTGATGGTCGAAGCTTTAGGATCTCCCTGATGTGGTCTGTAAATGTGGTCTGATGGCCTTTATGTCTCTCTGCATGCTCATCACTAAGCCTAGGGCTCCGAGACCTATGTCTGTGTCCCGAAACTCGGTCACCCTGTCCCCTCTGTGGTGACTCAGCTCTGGTTGACTCTGCATGGTAGTTCTCTCCTCCATGCTCCTCAATGCATTGAGGAGATACCTAACCCTCAATTGAAGTGTCCCTATCATGTTTGGTTGCATGTCCTCCTACTAATCCTCCACGTAGAGCGGCATTAACATCCTGAAGAGTCTACACAATCTAGGGTAGGATGGTTGCTACAACATAATCTAGTGGTGGTAAGTTTGGGTCTATGTGAAAATACCACTCGTCCCATCTTCACCTCCTATACAAACCAAGGTGAGAGATAGTTCCTTTTTCTAAGTTTTATTCAATTTCCATGTTTAATAAAATATGTAATTTCTAAACTAAATTGTTTTCTATATTTCAAAGTATGATAGGTTTAAGTTTCCTGTCTCAAGTTTTTCTAGTGTGCCCAATGGCCCAAGATTTTGAACCACTTCTCCGATACCAAGTGTAATGCCCATTAAAACAACCCGCTTGAGACCCAAGAAAAACCTAGGATTAGTTAGGAAAATTATGGAATAATTTTATTTGATTAAAGGAATCTACAACTAGGTTACAAACAACATACGTCACTAATAGGATCCAAAACAATCCTAATCTACTATAATATAATTTTATTTTATTAACAACTATAAGAATTCATAAGGTCCAAAATTTAGGGTTAGAAGTTTTAATTAGGTTTAGAGGGTAATTCCACACCATACCCACTCTTTAATAGGATTAAAGTTTTAAATTTATTTTTCTCATACTTAACACATTCAAAATTCCCCTAAATCACTCCCAATGGATAGGAAATTCCCTCACCTTTCCACTGATATAAATAAATCCTCCTAACTCATCATATTTTTCAAGTTATGGGATGGCGGACCTTAGGGTAAAAAGTTTCCCCAAGGGTGGGCCTGCGGGCCCAAGGGAGACAATTTTCCCGAAGGGTAGGTTGGCGGGCCGCAGGGAGACCTTTGGAAATTTTCCCGCACGGGGAAAAAAAACACAATTATGCTTGCGGGTCCGCAAGTCCACAAGGGACACATGGCACTCCCTAAGGCAGCCCAGGGAAAAGTAGGGAAAGGTAGGGCGACAGGAGACATTTTGTAAATTCTCCCACGCGGGTGAAAATTTAGCTTTGCGCCCATGCTCCCGTGAGTCTACAAGGAACATGTGACATCTCCTAATCCAATGCAGGGAAGGTGGGGTGGCGGGAGAATACATCACTAAAATCACATACTAAAATTAAATAAAGGAAACTAAATAAAATAACAACACATAAACCCCTTGGTCACAATTGGAGGTAATCTCCCCCTTATGGGGACCTCTCCAACAATAATACAAACACACACACACACACAACAAAATACATGTTGTCATGGTGACCATTTTTGAATTCACCTAGCATTCCAATGTGGTTGGTCTCCAATCCCCCCGTTGTTTGTTGTGATAATGTTTACCTGGAAAACACATAATACCTCCTTTGGCCTTATGGCCACATCAAAACATCCAAGATAAAATATGTAATATAAATCCAAAATCATCTAAATATGAATCAAATCATCATCTAGGTAATTAATGTTATCATTTAAAAATTTCTAACAACATCTTGATTCTACATTTCATCAATATCAATAGGATCACAAAATTATTTCAATTGTTAAGGTCTACTCAATATGACGAAAATATCACATGTCAAAAATATATAATCCTTTCAACAACATATCATCATCAATATAAAATGTCTCTAATAATCTACACACATCATACTATGAATTGAATCCAACAATAGTCTCAATACCTCTAACATCTAAGATCATGCTAAGTCAAAATAATACAAAATGTCCATAAGTATAGTCAAAAGTATCGAAATCAATGGTAATAAGTGTCGAAGGGAAGTGGGCACTACATCCACAGTGAAATTCAATTACCTCCAGTGTGATGATGAGTTGGAAGCCTTTTCTAGAGAGGAGGATGTGCATGCGGACTTAGAGGGGGAGGGATAAGAATATGAGATGGTCGAATCACCTGAGAAGTATAAGAAGGATGGAAAAATGTTTTCCAGGAAAGGCATTCCAGCAACATTTGTGGTGGATCATTTTGGTGATGCCATGGGTTCTAAGTTAGAATGAGAGGTGATTTGAACCTGTGCTGGTAGGGGTGATGATGTGTTGACGTGCAATGCTGGTGGTAGATCTGGTCTGGACCATTATTTTGGTTTGGCGGGTGGGAAATTTGAAATTCAAACAACGAAGGTTATTAATGATCTACAGGTGGGAGCAATTGAGTGGTATTTTCCTTTGAGCCCACCAATGGAGTATGAGTTGGCTGAAACAGACAAGAAGAGGCTTGAGGTCTTCCTCGGTCCCTTTCTAATTCATTCTTTGGCTACCTCCCCTCTCGTGGAAATGGATGTGGTCTAGACGGAGGTCCCCAAAAAATGTCATTATGATATGCATGGGTGTTCTTGTAGACGTCAGGAGGAGAGTCTGAGTTCGGCTTGAGTAAACTCTCTTTGACTTGTTCTCAGACTTGGCTTTTAATTTATATTTGGTTTGTCTTTGATGACCATTGTTAGCCCTCTCTTTATCCTCCGTTATGTGTCTCTAATGTTTTATTCCCCTTATATGGCCTCTGGGAGCCTATCTCAGTTTATTACCAAATCAAATAAAAAATGTAAGTGTTAACGACTAAGAAGTCAAGCACACCCACATATAGAGGTGGTGTGGTGTGGTATGTATGGTTAGCAGAATATTCCATAGTCTTTTTGTCACCCTGTTGGGAATAAATCTTAAAAAAAAATATTTTACATGTATCCTTAGGGGGAGGAGATCTAGGAGATTTCAGAAATCTGAGCTTAGCATTATCAATGAGGTCTTAAATGATCATGTGAAGCTTTAGAAACCGATTGGTAGAGTTCCCCACACAGCGATGATAATCACAATGGAAATTTTCATTATAATAACGTCCTTTAGGTCGGGATGGGTCCAATTTGAGTGGTAGAGGGAGGGTAGTGAGATTATTGTCGAGGATTTGTCTTAGAATAAAATGTGGTGCCATAAGGAGATTTGTGAATGTAGCTGAGGCAGTTGGGGTGGACTTTCCTTAGAGGGGTAATATCGTTGACAGTAAGCTTATTATCCATTGGTTTAGATGTAGAGGTTTTAAATGGCATCTTCTCTTGAAAACAAGTGGAGGAGGGTTGTTCTCGATACTTGAGTTTTCCAATGGATAAGAGCTTAGTTTCATAGATTTTTAGAGTATGACAAAGTTGATGGAATGGAGGAAAGGTTTTAAAGAGAACAATTTCTTGGAGAAGCGGTAAGAGACTTTGTATAAAGAGATCTTACAGTTCAATGTCGATGATGACATTAGTCATTTTGGCCAGATTGTTCTTATATATTAAAACATAATTATTAAACTTTTCATTGGGTCCTTGCTTAAGTTGCATTAGTTGGGTGCAAGATATCTTAGAACCAATGTTAATGGAGAAGTGTGTGAGAAAAGAGTCAACTATATGGGTGAAGGAATCTTTTGAATGAATGAGAAAATCATAAAACTAACACATGACATAGTCATGGAGGCTATAAGGAAAAGTTTTAGCTAAGAGCAAATGTTCATCAGCAAAATCAAGGCAAGCAACATGAAAGGTGAGAATATGCTCC
The DNA here is from genome assembly GCA_019776745.2 of Taxus chinensis. NCBI lineage: Eukaryota > Viridiplantae > Streptophyta > Pinopsida > Cupressales > Taxaceae > Taxus > Taxus chinensis. Next base: position 186,048,769 of record CM034155.1, read on the forward strand.
TAGGAGTCACCATGTTCATTGAAAATGGGCAATTTAGGAGTGACAAAATTAGGAGGGAGTGGATAAATAGAGAGGATAGGTGCAAACCATGTGTGCAACAACAAGATAGAATTTAAAGATGGGGATGTAGTGGTGTGTTGCAATTTACGAATGTGGGCCTGAAAGGTTAAGTCTTTATTACAAACGAAGGAGAGTTATTGTTGATGTGATACAAAAAGAGGTGTTAAGTGATTGGTATGAGTGGGGATTGAAACCAAAACAATAGAGATAGGGGAAGCATAGAATTAGGAGGTAAAGTGGCTATAGAAGTGGGTAGAGCAACAAAATAATTGAGTCTAACCAAGTTGGTGGCTTCTTCATGAGCTACATGTAAAAGGAGATCGAGATTATGTGGGTGTTCAGCAAGAAGATCATTGGTAGCCTTAAGGTGTGCTTCAATAAATTCCTTAGGAGAAGGAACCATATGAAAGGAAGGCAAGAAACCCTAGAAGGTGCGATGGAGAAATGTTGGGTTCATAAAAATGATTAACTAAAATTGAACTATGTCCTAATAAATAGTAAGCCTAGTTAATCTAAGTAGGGGGACAAAAATGTTGTAGAAATGCAATAAATAACATAAAGTAGATGAAAATAAATATGCTAAGTGAAATAAAACCATTAGATGTGCAAGAGAATAGAGAGAAATGGCTTAGCTGATTGTTGTACATGGTCGCACATTGTCGTAATTTTGAGAATAAAATCTAGAAGTGCAAATGAACACTCACGGACCCTATGAATGTCATATCTGGAGGATCTGAAGTAACTGTGGCGCTAGGGAGTGTATTATCAAAACCTTCAAATGATATGGTTCTAAAGTATCTTAAAATGTTTCTTGTCTATCACGTTCGATCTGCTGGGTGAGCTGGAATATGACTTGTAATGCATAAGGAAGTATCAGACCCTAGAGAAATAAAAATATGCAAATGCATGGGTCAAACTGAACTCAATTGTTAAACTAGTGGATGTAGTTCTGGTAGGTGTGTGTGTGTGTGTGTGTGTGTGTGTGTGTGTGTGTGTGTGTGTGTGTGTGTATGTCGTGCCCTAGGTACTCTTGTGCCAATCGCACTTTGTGAAGTAACAAGAAAAATTAACTATAGAAAATATAAATAGTATGTTTGCATGGAATAGAATAGAATCCCTCCCCTTATGAAGTGTTTGTGATGTAAATCTCCTAGCCCTGATGCATGAAACTATGTGGATGTAAGTGATGCAATGGATGAAAATATACATGGAGTGATAGTAGTGATATGATGCTAGGACTAGGACCCTCATTAGGGTCTTATAAATTTATATTTATAGGGATGTCCATCTTAATTTCATAATTAATTCCAAAAAGGTCGACTAGAAAAAACATAAAGATCACCAACAGGTATAAATGACCCAAAAAAGGAGTGAAAGGGGGTTTATATAGATTGCGACGCCCAGGGTGGGACCGAGGCACCCCATTATAGGATGGGGCACCTTGATTTAGGGCTAGAATGTCAAGGAAGTTGCAAAATGGGTGGATAATTGTTGGAAAATACACAAGAACTACAAAATAAAATTTAAAAAAATATGACCAAAAGATGGGATTAATTATTACTTTGCACACTTCAAAACCTTGTACATAGTATTATGAGACTGGGCTACATTATGTGTAAATTGCATAATTTTGTGTCTACAAACCCTTGGTAGTTAAATAAAAAACAAAAACTCTTGGGATGAGATTAAAAATTAATGGATGAAATTGATGATGAGAAAGGAAGTATTTTGCAAGATTTATGAACATAAATTTTAGGATTGCATCCATAGAAATATGAAAAGACTTCAGTCAAGACATATGACAATTTTTATGAAAAAACCATTAAATCATCTTTAATACACATGCTAAAGAATATATATTAATTTCATGTACACAAATTCTATAGGGTCAAAAACTACCTTTTGTTTTATGAGAAAAACCTAGGAGATCCAAAAGTTTTTTAGAGTATGATTATATTCTATAAGATACAATTCTTAGCATATCATGGAATGCATAACATACCAGATAGGTAAATAGTGATCTTTGGTCAAAACATGAAGTGGAACTACACACTTCCCTTGTAGGAAGAGATATCTAATATAAATTAAGTTTTGATGAAAGAAAAAAATAAACATATAACACATGTGTAGTCATATGCAAAAACAATGATTTTACTCCAAGTGATTTGTGTTCTACATGACAAGGAACTTGGTTGCCACTAAAGTTAGATCATTGAAAAGGTTCTAATAGGTTAGGCCTTAGATATTTGGAGAAAGGACCACTATATACAAGAAGTGATAGTCCAATGCATTTCTAGTATACATTATAGCCACAATTTTAAGATTCGAGAGGAGTAGATGGCACATCAAATCTGTTTATTCTATTGGATGTAGTAGTGATGATAGTTACTTAGTGGTTAAGATGTACCAAAATGACAAATTATCAAAAGGAGGCCAATACAAATAGTTTGTACTGTCTAGCAAGGACAAGAGAAGTGGAAAACCACAGGGATCAATATAACATCTCTTACATAGGGTATCATCACCTCAAGGAAATTAATTACAAGAAATTCTAACCAAGTACATATTTTTAATCCATAGGGAAAGTTCCCTAGAACTTCAACTGATCCTCCATTAAACTAGTTGATTACTCCATAAGTCTTAGGTTTTGATTACTAAAATGAAGTTACCTATATATTGGAAAGTGATAAAAGAAACAAGAAGGAAATGATACATGATAATGTAACTTTAGATCCTATGATAATTAGAACATTTCCTGAATAAAACATAGAAAAATATACCATGGAGTACTTGTATGTTGTGCCTAATGATGAAAAATTCAAGATCAAATTATTTGCAATAAGTATGAAGTAACGAATTTTTTTTGATATTACTAGAATGACACCTTGTGACAAAATAAATGTATCAAAAAGTACAAATTATATTGTATACACAACATTGTTGAGGACATACAAGGGGGAAAATATCTTGAATAGTAAAATTCAAACATTAGAGGTAGACTTGGAAAATGACAAATCAAATATAAAATTCGTAGTTAATAAGACTGGTAAGTTGGATAACAAGAATAAAATAATATACAGTGTATGGAACAAGTTTTAACCTCATGAAATTGATGATACAAGTTCATATAACTGTAGACAACTCTTTCATTCATTTTTTAGAAGTTTTAAAATTTGAGAGTTCGAATGAATATTTTGATGTGAAAGCTTTAGTATTTCATCAACAATTTTATTGAACAAATTTGAATTTGAATTATAAACATCATTTCTCTTAGTTACTTCAAAATATAAGGTGAAAAAAGAAATGTTTAGTTCCTAGTTCCATTACGAATTATTTAGTGAGCTCATTATATTATATGATTTATAATAAAATTGTTTGCAACAACTCATTTTAGTTATGGTTGTGTGATCTATTTAGAAAAAGATATAACTAGTGGTTTCTCCTAGGGGAGCAAGTATATGCTAGCAACAGTGAAGGTGGGGGTAGTCATGTAGGTCAGGGATTGTGGTTGTGTATGGTGTTGGTGGATAACTTTGGAGGTTTGTTTTTTGACATGTTGTAAGTTAGGTCGGGTGAATATGGAATGGTGTTTGTTGTTTTTCCTATTGCTAGGAGAAGCAGGTGTACGTTGATCATTTTTATGACAAGGGGAGTTCAACATATATCATAGTGCATACAACTTGAGAATGCTAGTGTTCCAACTAAATAAGGGATTAAATGGATCATCATTTTTTGTAGCAATAAGTTGGCTTATACTTCAGATCTAATGCAAGGTTTTAAAGTTGCAGTAATAGTGTAATATGGAGCTGCCAAATTTGTAATTGGGACAATATCTAGTAGAATTTATTTGTGGACGTGGTGTACCGAATAGGAATATTATTTTTGACATGGACTATGGTTTTCAATTGACAACATAGGGAGTTAATCTTGAAAGGGGAGGAATGTGAACTAACAACCTTTTCCTTTCGTTTGTTAATTGTTGTTTTTAATTTGTTGTGGGGTTGATTTATAGGCAATTGCTTATTTTGTATAAACAAGGTAGACATATGGCACAAAATTAGTTTAAATATTGGTGCATGCAATAAGGTTAAATTCTAATTCTAATCCTAGTAGATAAAGGGGCCTAAGTGTAAGACAAAAATAAATAAATGGAAACAATATTTTGCAATATGTCATAAGGTAGGTTGTTTTGTGTGTTTTTTAAAATATCTTTTGAAGTATATTAATGGGAAGCAATGTATCTTGGAAAGCAAAATCCAGTGCCAAGAGTGGTCAGCATGCAACTTTTGAAAAAATAGAGGCTTTCAAGATGATGAGAATGAATGTAAGAACTCAGGTTTTGTTGTCATGATAGAAGCAGAGTACAAACATTATGATGATTTGAAATTTCATGAAACATGTTTTGTTGGAAAATTTGATTTTATTAATAGACCAGACAACAATTTAAGGTGAAATATTGCGGACCTTTATCATACACAAGGAATTTTTAAAATTGAAGAGGAGCAAGGTGAGAATCCGGTCTTTATATCTACAAAGGATGAGCTATTAGATGATGGGGATTTCATGACATGTCATGCAGAAAACAGTGAATGTATGACCAAACAAAAAAATGCCATGTCACCTTGTCTTGAACATGACAATGCTATATCACAGTGAACAATGCATACACTACACGGGTAGCTAAAAGTAGAACATGGTGTCAAGTTTTCAACAATATAACTACAAAATGAGTTTTTCCTTGGCCCTGTTGATAAACCTAATGTATAAAAGATGAGGGGAAGAGGAGAAGATGGTATAACTTGTACAACATGTATAACATCTATCACATGTTGGGTCAATACCAACACCATCAGAAAAAGGTAACAATCTAGTGTATGCGTCTGTAATAAGATATTGCAATTTGGGATATGTTTACTACCGTTAGCATACCCAATAGATATGTATATGAATTGTATGGTATAAATATGGTTCATATGCATTTCTAGTAAATAGAAACTATACACATAGGTTGGGTTGCCATGATAGCAACCCAATATTTACTTGAATGAATGAGAAAGTTATTATGTACCAATCTTATGTCACCATTATAAGGCACACACTTTAATACTACTATGAATTGTCTAACACTCATGCAACCTACAACAAACATCAACACACATCACCATCGGTAAAGATGATGGACAATGGTAAAACCATTATATTTTTTTTGAAAGATTAAATGTTAGTATGGAACAATGTGAAATTTTAAAGGGATGAATAAAAGTGCTTTGATATGAAGCTCTGCGAAATCAAATGAAGGAAACCAAAAAGCATATGTAAATGGAAAAGGTGAGATAAGGAAACTCTGAACTCTTCAGAGGGTGAAAGAAATTAAGAACATGCAATTATTAAATGAACAACTAAATGGGTTAGATAAGAAATAATAATGAAGGATAACGAAACAATGAAATTATTAAAAACGCAATCAAGCACTGACATCCCAATTCAAAGAAGCCACCTACCATTTGTTTGTGTGTTTTTATGTACTATTGTTGTTACTACATGTGTCAAAAACACTAACCATCCATATGCGAGGTGTCTCACATGTTGATAGGTCTATCTATTAATGAGTAGACTAGATTACTGTAGATTGGTTTTGGTGAAGCATGGGTAGTGTATCTAGAGGAAACATAATGTAAGAGAAGATGTTGGAGAAATCACACAAGAGGAAATTTTTCCACTACACTCCAAACTTTAACATATGTAATATGCATTGATTGAGTCTATGGTGTAAACATGTAAGTGACAAATATAAATCCCCAGTCATAATTGATGAGCGTTTTTATTTTCTTACCCTGTTGTGGGATCTTGGAAATGTAGGCCTTTAATTCTAGATATTAGAAGAGTGTATAGGACTCAGGAGATCAAATTTTTTCCAAAAATAGTGTAGCCTAAAGTTTAATAGTGGCCCACACTACTAACAACAATTATGATTTCATTTTTCCTTCATTCAGAACATGTAGCAGGGCAGGGGCATGAATTTGGTCGTCACGTGGTATAGAAAGATGTTGGGATGTGCTAAAATATAATTCTTGTTTTGGCCTTGATATGAATACAATATAGTTGATTTGCTGATTTTGAATATCATAGTTTTAAGAGTTTGTGTTGGTTTTTGTTATGATATAATTGTTGTACAGTTACATGCAGACACAAGAATGTTGAAACAAATGTAATATGGATGAAGTACTTCATTTAATATGTGCGAGGCTATATGTTTCTTTTTGTGTGCAACAAGGTTCAAAGAAAAATGCAAGGCCTAAAAGGAAAATAGGAAAATGATTCAAACTTGTGTAGTGCAAGAATGTTTTGAGGGGCGACAGTAGAATGTCAAAAGAAAACAAGGAACGTGAAAAATGGGACCTGGCAATATCTACATGCAGAAATGAAGAGCTATGGAAAGACAAATGGAAGAAGAAAATAAAAATGGGCTAAATTGATTCCAGGGAATCCTCTCCTGCCCAAATTAAATGGTATCATTTAAAAAATTTTACCTTTCAAATAAATTTAGCTTCTCAAAAAAGTTTCTGGCTTAAATGTCATGGCTTCTTCCCAAGCACTTAGGTCTCTGTAGGCTGATCCTAAAAATCACGCAAGTTGCTGCTGCCAACAAGTTGTGGTAAATGCACATACAAATCATGGCACCTAATCACACACACAAAAAAAAGACATAAATTTTGAAATGAAAAAATGATTTACAAAGGTGTATACATACATAAGTGGCACTCTTGATGTGGCCTCATCTAATTTTGATTTCCATACATAAGCAGCACATCCAAAAAATCTTAGTACTCCAAATTATTACCCTCTGTCCTCCTTTCAATGTGTTGGTTGATAATTTTCTCCATAAACATGTGAAAGATGTTTGTAAGATGGGCTTGTTTTCTCGTAATGCCTTGTAAATCAGGCCAAGCCAAGAGAGGAATGTAGTCTCTGTAATTAGAGATGACAGTGAGAGAAATTACCTATTTCAAATCCTCCTTAAAAAATGTTCCACCTAGCTCAGCTTCGTCACATTTATTTCGATCTGAGGGATTCTTGAATTTATAGTTTCAGCCATACAGAGCGAATGAAATCTTTTGGGGGTGAGGATAGTGGTTTTAATCCACCTTGGAAGCTAAAATTGTGAGAAAAAAAACATGGGTAGGCATTGGCAAGGATACAATCGGGTAGATGGTGAGAAGATGAATGTAGGCAGAAATGTAGTGCAGAGCAACATGCTGGTAGGAGTAACACAAATAGGAGAGAGTCATTGTTGTCAAATAGAAAGAGTTGAGGATGAAAATTAGCTCTAGCTCCTGAGCATCATCATAAGAGATCAAGTGCAAGATAGAAACACACCTCTGGCGTAATTTGAAAGGAATGATAACCAGATCGTACCAAGCCAAGAACACAGATGCTAATCAAACACCACGATAAATAAGATGAAATCAATTTTCTAGAATAAATTTACATAAAACCTTTGTAAAAAAATGAGAAACAATATCATATATTATTATAGAACTCAATGCCATACATTGAGAATGGGCCTTGCTTAAATAGGCAAGGAATAACAATCTAAGAACCAGTAAAGGGCATAGATCAAACCATAAATCAAGGAAATAACTAATCATCAAAGAACTAGTCAAGACCATAGATTTAGGAGAGAACTAGACATCAAGGATCTAGTCAATACCATAGATCAAGGAAAGAACTATACCTAACAACTAGATAATATCTCCTAATATCTAAATAAGATAAAAGAAATATCCACGCACATAAGTGGGTGAGGATAAATACAATAAAGGTAATTAAAGTACCTAGGTGAACATGAGCTAAGGTAAATACCTACTCTAACACCCCCCCTCAAGTGAAGCTAGGGGCCAAAATAGATGTGGCATGTCCACAGTATGAGTCCTAGAAACTAGGCCTGATGAGGTACTCATGTACAATAACTGGGAAAAAAGGGACACTGGAAGGTACCCAAACAAGTAACAACAAAGTAAAGAGAGTAAAGACCCACTCCAAGGCATCCCAAGAATCTTGGCTCAAAAAAATCATACAATGCTGAAGAAGTTTGGTGTGCAATGTGGTCTGAATCCACTGCTTGATCACAAAACTCAAAAACAACTGACACTGGGTTTCACCAGAATAGCTCCATACAAGGAGACTGTCAACGAAGTGATGCCGAAAGTACAAAAAAAACACGAAACATAATTCGATCAAGTGCTGCAAATAGGTGTGCCACGATCCAAGAACAATAACCAAAGTAGTAAGGACACAAAATCTAGAGTGTCACGATCCAAGAAAAGGCAAGGTAACAAGGCAAGGACACAAAACCCGAAGAAGCAGGATCATCACCACACCCTCCCATACTGCTGAATGGGTGGAGTGGTGCTACATATTTGTATCAGTTATCAAAACAACTACTCAAACACTGACAAACTAACACTGGACACCACCAAAATAGCTCCCCCACAAGAGAGACTGTCAACATGCCAAAAGTGTTGAAAATACAGATACGAAATCTCTTAACAAACAAGAGAGATACACTACACCTGCTAAATAAAAATGCTCAAAACAAGAAGCATCACAATGCATAAGGTATAGAAACTGGAGTAAGAGGCCAAATGGTGGAGGAGCCATGCCTATAGAGTCCTCTCAATGAATGCCTATGTCGCCTCTACGAGTGATCAAATATCCACCACAAATCAACACGGATGGATGAAGAAGATGCTTGCATATGACTTGCTCATGATCCTCAGAAAGAGTTAAAAAAACAAAAAAAAGAGATTTGTCAATGTGTGATCCCAATGAAGTATCTTCTCGAAAACCAATGTCATGACGAGAATTCTACTTAACATGTGGAATAGAGGAAAAAATATTTTGTGAATGTCTTCCAATGACTCTGCTAGTGAGACCCATAGAGCGGAGCATGTGCCATGCAACTGAGCAGAAGTAGGATACACAACATGTGGTACTATAATAGGCACAGATGTGGAAGAGCATGCAGTAACAAGCCTCAACGTTTTAGAAGCATCAAAAGCAGGTTCAAGCTCAAAGACTGGATGATCAATGTCAGTGGGTACAAGATAAACAACTACAAGTGGACTAGGAGCATGAATATCGTTGTCCACAAGGTGATGCTGTAGGCTAGCAAGTTTTTTCTACAGGGAGTGTATTATTATATACTTATCGTGAATGAGTGATTGTAGAAGAGAATTTCACTTCTTGAGTGATCTATTTTCTTCCAAAAATTTTACAATATCCTCTTGAAGTCCACATACTTCAGAGAAAATCATATCATTCTTAGAATCCATGATAGGTACAAACTGCAACTCCCAAAAATTTAGGACGTCGGGCTCAGCCGAAATTGCATTCACAATTGATTACAACACTCCTCCATAGTTGACACTTTATAATTATAGTGAAAGTCTCAAAATAAATAACTCCAATGGAAAGAGTAAAAAAAAACAAGCACTTTTGCAAAATACGGCACTCAAAACCAAGTTATCGATCAAAAGTTACAAGCTTTTTACTATTTTGCTCTATTATTTATTTTAGTTACCACTAAAACAAATAAATTGTTTTTGCCTTCCCCACACAAATAAAATTAAAGGGGGCTAAAGTTAAGCAGCTAATAGTAGGAATCACAATCTTCAAGCCCTTATAGACCATGCCTCAGTGATAGAAAATAGACCGGATTTTCCCGAAATATGATGTGCACAATCCGTGGACCCCTGCCAAAAAAGGAAAGTGCACCTAACCTTTTGATCTTTTGAAATCCAAAAAAACTAGCAAAACGTTTCCTTGATTTCTTAACTATGTGGTGCAAATCTCGAGGCAAACCTGTGTGTTTCACTACAACCACAAAAAAACACAAAAAATGACTGCCCCTAGCAATGGCCGAGTTTACAATCGATCTTAGGGTTTTCACATCTTTCGGATCTAATGGAAGCCTCTGTTTTGCATAAAAATGCATGCAACAACAAAATATGACCAAATCCCAAATATATGAATATACAAAGATTTTATTTACAAAATAAAACTTACAGACGGATGTCAACAACAATCTCCTTCTCTGATACCATGAAAGGAACGATAACCAGATCATACCAAGCCAAGAACACAGATGCTAATCAAACACCACGATCAATAAGATGAAAGTAATTCGCCAGAATAAATTTACATAAAACCTTTGCAAACAAATGAGAAACAATATCATATATTATTATGGAACTTGATGCCATACATTGAGAATGGGCCTTGCTTAAATATGCAAGGAATAACAATCTAAGAACCACTCAAGGTCATAGATCAAGCCATAAATCAAGGAAATAACTAGTCATCAAAGAACTAGTCAAGACCACAGCTTCAAGAGAGAACTAGACATCAAGGATCTAGTCAATACCATAGATCAAGGAAAGAAATAGTCAATATTATAGATCAAGGAAAGAACTATACCTAACAACTAGATAATATCTCCTAATATTTAAATAAGATAAAAGAAATATCCACACACATAAGTGGGTGAGGATAAATACAATAAAGGTAAATAAAGTACCTAGGTGAACATGAGCTAAGGTAAATACCTACTCTAACAGAGGTGTATACATACATAAGTGGAACTCTTGATGTGGCCTCATCTAATTTTGATTTCCATACATAAGTAGCACATCCACAAAATCTTAGTACTCCAAATTGTTGCCCTCTGTCCTCCTTTCAATGTGTTGGTTGATAATTTTCTCCATAAACATGTGAAAGATGTTGGTAAGATAGGCTTGTTTTCTAGTAATGCCTTGTAAATAAAGCCAAGCCGAGAGAGGAATGTAGTATTTGTAATTAAAGACGACAGTGAGAGAAATTACCTGTTCCAAAACCTCCTTAAAAATTGTTCCACCTAGCTCAGCTTCATCACATTTCTTTGGATTTGAGGGATTCTTGAATTTACAGTTTCAACCATACAGAGCGAATGAAATATTTTGGGGGTGAGGAAAGTGGTTGTAATCCACCATGGAAGCTAAAATTGTGAGCAAAAAAACATGGGCAGGCATTGGTGATGATACAATGGGGTATATGGCGAGAAGATGAATGCAGGCAAAAATGTAGCGTAGAGCAGCATGCTGGTAGGAGTAACACAAACAGGAGAGAGTTTTTGTGGTCAAATAGAAAGAGTGGAGGATGACAAGCAGCTCTAGCTCCTGAGCATCATCATAAGAGATCAAGTGCAAGATAAAAACAGGACTCTGGCGTAATTAAGAGGTTTCAAGTTGGTAGCCAACTCTTAATATATAGGAATATAATACTGTGATAATGTAATAAGTTTTAGATTGATTCATTTTATTGTTTATTCTCTAACCAAATTATCATTTGGTACCAAAAATGATAATTATATCTGGTTGCATATGTTTTTGAGCTGCTTTAAAACATATTGTAGTTTAGCGTTGTCTCAATCATATGTTGACGCTTGAAGAAAAACCGTAAGTTTTATTGCACATAGCTACATAAAGAACATGATTTGATATTAGAAGTGTTTATGTAAATGGTGTTGTTTTGAGCATTAGTGGTGTATAGAAGAAGTATTTATATGATGAATCAATTAATGTCACTACCATAAGTGTATATATAAAGTGCATTTGATCTGAATGACCTGAAATGATTTAAAGATCTAATAATTTTTCTATAAATTTACCTCTAATCAAACAACATGATAAGATCATTCTTCCATGTGTTTTGCAAAGGTATAGTCAATGTTCTAGTGTCCATTCACATGGATTCACCTGATTAGCATGTTCTATCATTTTGTCACTATGGGATATGAGAATAAGCACCTTCAAATGCCCTACCACCCACTGTTATGACTCCGTCAGTGACATAGAAAAAATTTCTTGTGCGGATAATTTCTGGAATTCATTGGTTTGCTAATTCTGTGCTTTGAATCAAATGAGATGAAGGATTCTCGGTCTCTACATTAGTTTCAACATACAATTGTCAAAGTTGACTCAAATCTAACATTGCATAATAAGTGACAAATCTTAGCCTCTTGCTACAACATTTGTTGCTTTGAAATTTGGTCTCATGTTTTTTGCATATGTTAGGAAACCACAGATTATGCAGAAATAAATAAGTAGAAAGTAGAATAACACTAGTAATATCACCTTTGGTGATATTAACAGGCCGATAGGCCTATTCATAATTAAAAATTGATGAAAATTAATAATTAAAATTAATAAACATTAAATTTAAAAATATATATAAAAAAATGATTAAATTAATAAAAGATAAAATTTTGAGAATTTAAATTTAGAATTAAAATTATTAAAAATTAAATTAAAGAAAATGAAAATCAATAAAATAATTAATTAAAAATAAATTAAATTTTTTTAAAAATAGATAAAATTAAAAATTTAATTAAAAACTACAAAAATCATAAAAATTAAAAAAATTAAATTTACATTTTAAAATTAATTAGAAGAAAAAAATATTAAATTTACAACTTATAGTTAATAGAACTTAAAAAATAATAACTCGTGGTTCAATAACCCGCTGGTTATCTGTAACTCTTTGGGGCGTAACCCCATACAATGAAGCGGGTCCATAGGTCCCACCACTCCATGGTGAATCCCATGACCCTATTCCAACACATTATGACATTAGAACCAGCATAACAATCCATATCAAATGCCAAGTGGCAACAATCCTAAGCCTTGGGCTAGGCTATAAATTTTTTAAACTTGATATGCAATTTAAAAATGAGAAAAGAAAATGGCTAATTAGCCATGGTTAGTGCAATCTCTTAATGTTAGTGCAACAACTTAATAAATTCCCAAAATATAAGAACATATCAGTCAAGAAAATTTCTAGTTCTAGCAAGAAAAGGGAAAGTGTTCAATTTACAAATAAAATACATGTATAAGCATAGTACATTACGATAACTATGTGGCCTTATACAACCACCAAGAGGGGGGGTACTCAACGAGTTGCTGACACTCAAAAAAATTGATCCTCAGCGTGTATAATATCATATCAATAATACAAATTCATCATCTTTGTTTGAGTCATCTCGCCAGCATTTCGACAAGACTCAACATAGTTAAAATCACATAAGTTGAATCCATACGATAACCATATCAGGAGAGAGAAAGGAGTACAAGTCACCATCTATTGAGCCTAAGGTGTCCACGAAACACAATATGCATGAAACTCGATGAGAAAGTGCCACACATACCAAACGAACAAAAGTGGTTTTTCAGCCTATGTAAGGCTCCACTTCCTATCTCATACTCAGCTCGAGTGAATGGTAAACGGTACACATTTCCTCACTCCAAACATACACCTTTTACCGATTTTCCTTAGGGTCGGTTAGTGTACGGTTCACAGCATAACACATAACTACATCACTAATACAATGGTGATTCACACAATTTAACCATAGCGTCTTACGCATGGTATATACATATAGTGTAAAACACAATCATTACTTTCACAGATTATGATACATCAAATTACCAAATTCTACACCTAAATTGCAATAATTGTATAATAGGGATCATATGTTCACCATATGCCCCTAAATCACGACATGAACCATCACATATTACATGAATTATATGTATGAGGAACACAATGTCTAACTTTACATCATATAGTCAATTGTATTACAACATGGTGATGCACATGATTCCTCACAATAAAGTGACGACATCACAATACAATCTAATTCATTTTAAACCAATTTTTTCATGTAATACATCAATACACCTACATGGGTAAGTGCACGAAGTTAGGGGACCAAAAAGTTGACAAAAACCTGAAAACAGACAAAACGCGTACATATTTTGCTAAACCATGCTCACATTTTAATTTGTTTGGCTCGGCAATCACTGAACCTATAATGCGCACACATTTCAAAGAAGTCAAAATGCATACGTGTTTTGAGTAGTATGGACCATGTATATGTGTTTTGGTGTTTTATACTTAAAAAATAAATGTTAAGTATATACTTTAAATTTATTTTAGTAAATATAAGAAATTAGGGTCACTCTGCACCTTATGGAAGTGGTCTCATAGCTCCAATAGTTATAATATAGAAGATAGTTTTTTCAAAATCTAATCTGGTCTGTACTTACTCATTTTTTAGGATTTCAGCAAACGACCTAAAAATTTCAGGGAATATATATTGTAGTTGGTCTTTTTTTCGAGAAAACATATAGTTATTTTTTAGGTTTTTTGACCTTCTAAAATGGATTTTGGCCCTACCACTGCTTGAATTGGTACTAATTTTTAAATTTGGTCCATAATTCACTTTAGTGACCATGAATTAACTCTATGATGTTTGTCTACTTCTTACTAAAAAGAGATCCACACTTTGTAGATAGAAGATTGTTCCCTGAATGGGATTCCTTTCCTATGGCCAAAAGGAGGTGATTGTAATGTGCCTCCTCCTTAAGGTTTGATAACACTACTAGGTGTTGAATGATTTATTACAATTAGTACCAAGTGAATTGCATCAAGTGAACTCATATGATTGCTCATTCTTAGAAACATGGTGCTTCATATAAAGATCATTCCCTCACCTTTTCTAACTCTAAAAGCATCCTTTTATGGAATCAAATTCATGATTCTCATACATGTTTTTGCTCATATGTCTCTTATGGAGACAAACGCCGCCTTAATACTTCACAAATAATGGTCCTTGATAACTTGGTGACATGACTAGCTCATTTTAGCTTGTTCTGAAGGGTGTTCAATTAACTACGGAATGGCCAAAAATGCCTTTTTAGGCCTTCAAAGAAGTAGTCTCTCATCAAAACTAAATGATTCAATCAATCACCTTAAACACTATTCCCTACATACTGAAACATGTTGAATGATCTTTGTAGGACTATCCTTTGGGTGAGGGTTTATAATTTAGGGTTTATGGTTTAGGGCTCATGGTTTAGGGTTTAGGGATAAGGGTTTAGGACTAAAGGTTTAGAATTTAATGCTTAAGGTTTAGGGTTTATGGATCAAGGTTCATAGTATAGGGTTGAGGGTTGAGGGTTTAGGGTTAAGAGTTGAGGCTCATACTTCAAATTTTAGGGTTTAGGGTTTAGGGCTTAGGGTTCATGGTTTAGAGTTTAGGGTTTAGGGTTTAGAGGTTAGGGTTTATGGTTTAGGGTTAAGGGTTGAGGGTTGAGGGTTTAGGGTTTAGGGCTCAAGGTTCAAGGTTTAGGGTTTCAGGGTCAAGGTTGAGGGTTTAGGGTTTATGGCTCAAGGTTCAGGGTTTAGGGTTTAGGGATCAGGGTTGAGGGTTGAGGGTTTAGGGTTAAGAGTTGAGGGTTAAGGGTTTATTTTTTAGGGTTTAGGGTTAGGGTTTATGTTTGAGGGTTCTAGGTTTAGGGTTTTGGCTTAGGGATTATGTCTTAGGGCCTAGGGTTCAGGGCTTAGAGTTTAGG
This sequence comes from Taxus chinensis, assembly GCA_019776745.2. NCBI lineage: Eukaryota > Viridiplantae > Streptophyta > Pinopsida > Cupressales > Taxaceae > Taxus > Taxus chinensis. The sequence continues at coordinate 186,064,281 of CM034155.1, forward strand.
GTTTAGGGCTCAAGGTTTAGGGTTTAGGGGTTAGGGTTTAGGTTATAGGGTTTAGGTTTTAGGGTTTTGGGTTTAGGATTTAGGGTTTAGATTTTAGGTTTTATGGCTTAGGGTTTATGGTATATGGTTTAGGGTTTAGGGCTCAGGGTTTAAGGTTTAGGGTTGAGGATTAAGGGTTTAGGGTTTAGGAGATAGGGTTTAAGGTCTAAAGGTCAGGGTTCAGGGTTTAGGGAAAATGATTCATGGTTTAGGGTTTAAGGCTCGAGGTTTAGGGTTTAGGAGTTATGGGTTATGGTTTAGGGTTATGGATTTAAGGATCGTGGATCAGGCTCACCCATTTAGTCACAATATTGTTCTATGTCTTACCCATTCTTATAAGTATTAACAAAGATTATTCAACTAAAAAAGGTTACTCTACTTCATAGGCATAACATTCAAGGGAGTGATCAAAATTAGATGCATTTAATCTACTGATATTTTAAAGGAGGAAAATTCCCTTTGCATGCGAACTATTTCACTCACTGTAATGTTTTGTGTCTTACCCATTCTTATTGATAGAGAGTATTCAACTGAAAAAGGGTTCAGTGACTTCGTAGGAACAAAACTCAAAGAGATTCATCAAAATTTGATGTCTTTCATCTATTGATATTTTGAAGTAGGGAAATGGCCATCGAGCTCATAAACAAGGTAGTTGTAAAAGAAGACTTAATGATGGTTCTAGGCACAAGAATAGGAAATATGGTCCTAAGATATTTAAAAAATGAACTCACTCATGAGACCTACTAGAAATATATGAGGTTTAGGGGTTAGAACTTAGGGTTCTGGATTTAGTGTTTAGGGTTTATGGCTTAGGGATCAGGGCTCAGGGCTTAGGGTTCAAGGTTTAGGGTTAAGGGTTCATGGTTTAGGGTTAAGGGTTTAGGTTTTAGGGTTTAGGGTTCAGGTTTTACTATTTAGAGTTTAAGGTTTATTAGTTTAGTTTTAGGGTTTAGGGTTTATAATTTATGGTTTAGGTCTCAGGGTTAAGGGTTGAGGGTTAAAGGTTTAGGTCACAGAGTTCAAGGTTTAGGGTTTAGTTTTTAGGGCTTAGGGTTTAGGGTTTAGGGTTTAGGGCTTAGGGCTTAGCGCTTAGGGTTTAGGATTTAGTGCTTGGATTTTAGAGTTTAGGGTTTAGGGTTTATGATTTATTTTTTAGCATTTAGGGTTTAGGGTTTAGGGACCTTTATGATTTAACATTTAGGCCTTAAGGTTTAGGGTTTAGGGTTTAGGGCTCAGGGCTCATGGTTTAGGGTTTAGGGGTTAGGTGCATGGTTTAGGGTTTACGACTCAGGGTTTGGGTATAGAGTTACATGTTTAAGGTTTAAGGGTTAGTTAAGGGTTTAGGGTTTTAGGGCTCTTGCTTTAGGGTTTAGGGATTAGGGTTTAAGGGTTTAGGGTTTAGGGCTCAAGGATTAGGGTGTAGGGTTAAAGGCTAAAGGTTTATGGTTTATGGTTTAGGGATTAGGGTTTAGGGTTCATGGTTTATGGTTTAAGGTTTAGGTTCAAAGGTTTAAGATTTGGGGGTTAGAGCTCAGGGCTCTAGATTTAGTATTTAGGGCTTTTTTAGCCTTAAGGGTTTAGGGTTTAGGGTTTAGGGCTCTGTAGATTTAGGGTTTAGGGGTTAGGGTTTAAGGTTTAGGGTTTAGGGGACTCAAGGATTAGGTTCGTAGGGCTCAGGGCTCATGGTTTATAGTTTAGGGGTTAGGTGCATGGTTTAGGGTTTACGACTCAGGGTTTGGGTATAGAGTTACATGTTTAAGGTTTAAGGGTTAGTTAAGGGTTTAATTTTTAGTGGTTAGAGCTTAGGGCTCTAGATTTAGGGTTTAGGGCTCAGGGTTTAAGGTTTAGGGTTTAGGGCTCAAGGATTAGGGTGTAGGGTTAAAGGCTAAAGGTTTATGGTTTATGGTTTAGGGATTAGGGTTTAGGGTTCATGGTTTATGGTTTAACGTTTGAGGTTCAAAGTTACTTGTTTAAGATTTGGGGGTTAGAGCTCAGGGCTCTGGATTTAGTATTTAGGGTTTAGGGCTTAGGGTTCAGGGTTTAGGGTCTAGGGTGATGGGTTTAGGGTTTAGGGTTATGGGTTTAGGGTTTAGGTTTTAGGGTTTAGTATTTAGTGTTTACGTTTTAGGATTTATTATCTTGGTTTTAGGGTTTATGGTTTATGGTTTATAGTTTAGGGTTTAGGTCTCATGGTTGAGGGTTAAGGGTTTAGGTCACAAAGTTCAGGGTTCATCGACTTTGTAGGCAAAACATTCAAAGAGATTCATCACAATTTGATGTATTTCATCTGTTGATATTTATAAGGAGGGAAATGTTATATTCCCGACTGTTCAATCCTTCCAAATACCCAATTAGTCCTCAATCCTTGGATGTACAGGGAGACACTGTTACTTGGCTTCCATTTATAATGATAGAGATATTTGTAAATTCATGTTATGACCTCTAAATCTATATGAATTTTAAGTTTCTTGGAAATCACATCACACCCTTCACTAGGATTGATGACTACCCATATATTTTTGTTCAGTGGATTTTGAAAACATCCATGGGTTTATCATATAAGGAATTATCAAAGAATGGAAGGTCACTAAGTCGTAGGCAAGGTAACTCCCATTTAGAACTAAACAAGAAATATTTACTAGGTGATTGATAACCCCTTAGTGTTCTTAGCCATTCTCCTATTTCTATGTTTATTTTGAACACTTCAGGAAGTTCTGTCAAATTTACTATCCATTCTAGTAGAACACTTTAACTTTATCTTTCTCTGGAGGAGAGGATACTGCAGGAAATTCAATTATGATCCTACACCTCTGCATTGATATATTCTCTGTGTTTCTTTTGTTTCCTTTAAGATTAATTTTTTTTGTTGTGATGGTTATTTTTTCCAACTTCCAATGGGTCATCCTGGCTTGCATAATACCATACATGGAAATATGAGAAATGTGAAATTTGTTTTAGAGTGTGAATAAATTTACATTGAAGAGCGCAAGTATATGTGGGGAGAAACAAGTTTGGAAGAGATGTGTAATATATGTATTACAAGGCATAAGGTAGATGTCATATCCATTTAATTACTTGTCCCACCTCTCATAAACAAGGTAGTTCTATAAGAAAAATCAATGATGGTTATAGGCATGAGACAAGAAAATATTGATGAAATATGGTTTGGGGTTTAGGGTTTAGGGTTTAGGGCTTATGGTTCAGGGTTTAAGGTTTAGGGTTTAGGGCTTAGGGTTTAGGGTTCAAGGTTCAGAGTTATGGTTTAGGATTTAGGTTTTAGGTTTAGGGTTTAGGGTTTAGTGTTTATGGTTAGGGTTTATGGATCAAGGTTAAGGATTTAGGGTTTAAGGTTTAGGGTTTAGGGTTTAGGGTTTCAGGTTAAGGATTTAGTGTTTAGGGATAAGGGTTTATGGTTTATGGTTCAGGTTTTATGTTTTAGGGTTTATGGTTTATGGTTTAGGGTTTATGTTTTAGGATTTAATGTTTGGGGCTTAAGGTTTAGGGTTTATGGTTTAGGGCTCAGTGTTTAGGGTTTAGGGTTTAGGTTTTAGGGCTTAAGGTATATGGTTTATGGTTTAGGATTTAGATTTTAGGGCTCAGGGATAAGGGTGTAGGGTTCAAGGCTTAGGGTTTATGGTTTAGGATTCGATGTTTAAGGTTTAGGGTTTAGGGGTCAGGGTTTAGGATTTAGGATTTTGTTTTTACGGTTTAGGGTTTAGGGTTTAGCATTTAGGGCTCATGGTTCATGGTTTACGTTTTAGGGTTTATGGCTTATGGCTTAGGGTTTAGGGATTAATTCTTAGGGTTTAGGGCTCACGGGTAAGGGTAGAATGTTTAAGGTTTAGGGTTTAGGGTTTAGGTTTTAGGGTCTAGGGATCATGGTTACAGGTTTAGGGTTTAGGATTTAGGGCTCAAGGATTACAGTTTAGTGTTTAGGTTTATGGATTATGGTTTAGGGTTTCGATTGTAGAAGTTAAATGCTAAAAGCTTTAGGTTGAATACTGAAATCCTAAAAAATTACCTATGTACTAACCAGATTATACTTTAAAAAACTATCTCCTAAACCATGACTCATGGAGTTGTGAGACTAATTCCATAAGGTGCAGAGTGACCCTAATTTCTTATATTTACATAAATAAATATAAAGTATAAGTTTTTCATTTATTATTATTTATTTCTTATACTTAAACATTTATTTATGTAAATAGAAGCATGTCAAAAACATACATAATGTTTATACACATCAGAATGCATATGCGTCAAAACACATACGCGTTAGAATGCGTACACATTTTGTGTTTTCTCTATTCCTAAGCCATGCCTCAAGGCTTGGAATCCAGTTTGGATCCCCAATCCTAAGGCATGGACCTGCAAAAACACAACAAACAACGTGTTTTTGCAAGAAAATGTAAAAATTACACTTCCTCTATGATAAATCAAAATAAAACAATGGATCCATTTTTTAAAAATTATACCACGACATAGAGCAGATTTTCTTCTTTCTAAAAATATAAATTTTCAAATTTTATGACTAATATAAGGTTTCCATATTATTTATTTTCAAACTATGTATTTTTATACTTATTTTTTGAAGTGTAAATATGTCTATCTTTCATGGTGTATCTTTTTTTGGGTGACAAATTTTTAAAAAAAATTATGCTAGCCCAAACTAGGCATAATTCTATACATATTCAAAAAATAATAATCCAATTTTTATATTTTTTGAGGTAGTTAGGGGGGCACGGTCGGAGCTCTGTTATTTTTGAAAACATAAAATTTCTGTACTATAAAAATCATAAATAAAAACATATTCGCTAAAAAATCTATAAAAAAATGGAGCCCAAACTAGATGCTCCTAAGTATCTTTCTACCAAATGGTTTTCAAAAATACTAAATGGTGCTCAAAAAATGGTGGGGGGCACGAAAGTTACTCTATTTTATTTTTTAACAAAAATAGGAGCATTTGTTTGTATTTTAGTTGTTTGACCCATTTAAAATTATCTATTTTCAATAAAATTTAGTATTTTAGAAACTAGAATCAAAATGCTATGATTCGTATTTCTACAACATCTTCCAATTTTGAGGTTAAATTTTTCAAAAAAATCATACAAGTTGAAGTTTTTTTTTTCAGAAAAATGCGTCCACTTAAGACCCCCCTTTGGCTCCCCAACTTGGTGCACTTACCCACATCACATAATGAAAAAATGCTCTAGCACTTCACAATCCACAATAACATTCTTTTGTCACACACAATAAGGTGGTACATCACACTGAAATCTTCATAGAATCCATGAAAAGGAGAGAGAATACTCTCATCACAAGCACATCCACATGATAAAAAAATACGCACTAAGTGATATACAAAACATTTACGTTCATCATTTCATAATTACGACATAGTTCACATCACACTTATATCACATTAATCTTACAATATCCACCACCATCATGCAACACCATCACAACTCAAATCTACCCCAGAGGTTTGAGAGCATGAACCTCTGCTCTGATACCAAGTGTAACGCCCACATTTTATACACACAAATACAATAGTAAAATAATAGGAATTTTTTTTTTGACTTACATTGCTCACTACACAACACCACAAAGGCTCTAAGTAAGGAAATTCCAAAACACATACGACACTTACATAAGCCATCAACCCACATAGACACATGACAACACCATATACATGTCGATGGCACACCTTCCCCAATGAAAGAATGCTCGTAATAACCCAACCAAAAGAAAAGGGACTCAAGGATTGGAAACCCCACAACACATCATTTCCATGATTATATCTTAGTTATGATTAACATTCTCGGAACATTTTTATATAAAGATGATTTTATCCATTTTCCACATACAGATTCTATAATTCATTTCACATTCAACTTATTATTTGACCATTTAAGTTTTCTCTTTATCCCTTATGATAATTTCCATAACTTACATAATTAAATTCCATGTTTCCAATTACCTATAAAGTTCCTAATTATCTCGTTCTTATGTTAAAGGTTTGTTTTCATAAAAATATGTTTAGTTGGCATTTAATTTTACCCTCATTATGCAAGGGGACCAACCAAAATTTGTCAAGGGAAAATAATACAAATCAAAGGAGGTGAAGGTTCAAGGTTTTCTTTCCTATAAACTTCCTTCCATTCAAAGAAAATTTGTTTCAGTACTATGGTTGTTTTAGTATCAATCTTAGTTTAATTCAGTTAAGCATTTACAAAACATAATTTTATTTTATCTTATTTTTAGTGGACTCTAAACTGGCTCAAAGGCCTAGTCCTACCAAGAATAAATTTTTGTCCATTATTAACAAAAATTCAATGCCTAAATAATCCATAAGGACTTCAAGTGAATTTTTTATTCCTAAACCATTATCACACATACTATTGTTTCTCATTTCATTTACAATGTTTGCTAGGTCTCTTCTTTTTTTGGTGTCACTTTATAACATAAAGTGTTACGAAACTACTTATTTACCATTTTGAATAAGTATATGATTAGAAGCAATATAACTACACATGAATCCTAGGTTAACCTCCTAATCAACATAGTTTTTTTTTAATTCCAACTGCACCTAATGATCAATGCCTTAACTATATATGAGTTTAAGGAAAGAGGACATATTTATGCTAAACCACCTTCAAGAAAAGACCAAGGTGATATGGTGATAGAAACCAAGGTAACACATTTGATTGAGAGGAGCTAAGGAGTTCATTAACAAGAGTTTAAGACCTAGAAAAAGTATTGCACGATCTCCATTTACGTCGTCTGGATCCAACAAGGACTTCATTCGCTGATGAAGTTAATTTCTAGATATAATCACTTAAGACTTAGCAATCCAAAAGGATACTAAGGGAGTATTAGCTCTATCTACCCCAAAAATGGTAAGGTTACACTGCATAGTCGTGCTTTGAACAAGGACTCATAAGGTGACTTCCAAGGCAGTCTTGACCACTCAACATACTATCAGGCCTTAAGAGAGGACATACTCCTCGTGGTTACCAAAAATAGAAGGAAACCACATACTCCGGATAAAGTTGGACCATGTAATTCGTAAAATATGCATTCATGATAATGTCACTAAACATAACGAAAATGATGTTAAACTTCAAATAGGGGTTTTATTTACCTAACCTAGGAGGCGTCATCAAGTACAAGTTTTATTTTATTCTATGGTTTCAATTTTTTTCTATGCTACGAAGGATCACACACATTAAGATAAGTTATGTACAAATCTTATACTTTGAGTGTTTTGATTAAATCTCTTTATTACATTTACAAGGTAAGTATACAACACAATAAATAATTTATCATTTATTGAACACTGAAAAAATGCCCCACAATGTATTAACTTCAAATTAATTTACTATATATATCAAACCCTTTTACCATACACAACTATGAATCAAATTTAACCCCTGATTAAATGCACATTTCCTAAGATATCCCTAAAACTAGCATCCCATAAATATTATCAATTTTCAAATATAACATTTCTAGAGCATGAGACTACATTATACATATATTCATTTTACAATGACCTATACAAATTACAATAATAATTAATGAATTACACAACGCCCTATCGTCATCTTTCTTGCATCCTACAAAACCATGTGAGCATGAAATTAGTGATAAATTGCTGGCATGTAATCCACCCTAATATAACATAATTAATGTCTTCAGTTTCCCATTTACATGTAATAATAATTAAAATTTACACTCAAAAGAAAAGGTTTAGAAACATGTATTCAGTTCATTTCATTTCACTTCACTTCGTAACCAAGGAAAGAGAAAGAGAAAGGAAGAGAGAGAAACACCATTTTGTCAAAAGTTCTATTTCACACAACAAGTTACACTATAGAGTTTTCAAACAGTTATTTACATGTGTCAAAAGTTTCCACGGTAATTTGGAAACCTGACAGGGGTCCTACAAATTTATTTTTACAATTTTGTGTTGGCTACATAAAGTTCAAAACAAGCTCAGAGGCTAAGAATCCACTTTCAAATGTTTTCTTCCAATGAGAAAAAACACCACGGTTAAATTTCTGTGTCCAATTATATACCAAGAGTTCATAGGAACTGAAGGAATTCAAAACTAGAGAACGGTTTGCGATCGTTGGCTAGTTTCCTAGGGTCATCAATCGTAATTGGCCTAGTTACAAATGATTAGAAGTTACCTTGAGGGATCACAAAACCACCTTCAAAAATTAGGGAATGTAATTTTTTAGAAAGGCGAGTCCTCTAATATGCTTCGAAAACTAGAGTTTCCATAGTAAAGATTCAAAGTCAATTATAATTTAATAAAAGAAATTTTCCCATTGTAACAACCATTAGATCCACATTACAAAATTAACGAGTATAATTAATCCAAATATAGTTAAATTTCTCTTAGGTGTTAATTTAATAGATAATTAAATTAACACTATGTTAAATGTTCCTTAATTAATTTTAGAGGGTCAAAGGGGCCCAAGCAATTAAATGCCCAAGGTTTTTAATTTCACTAGGTCAAAACAATAACCAGGGTTCTTATTTATATGGGATAGAAAAAATTCTCTTATCCCTTAACATGACCCCTTAAAAAGGTCAACCCAAGCTTTAGAAATAAACATTTAAGTTAGAAAGGGGTAAATTCCCACTTACCCACTCTCAGGCTCATCTTGAACTTCAACCTGATTTTTCATGCATTTAACACACTTAACTTTTCCTGAAAATAATTCCATTAGATAGGAAATTTCTTCCCCTTTCCAATGATATAAAGAAGTCCTCCTAACTCCTCATATTTCTTAAGTTACGGGCCGACGAACCTGGGGAGGAAAAAAAAGCAGGCCTAAAAAGAAATTTTTCCCAAAGGAGGGCTTGCAGGCCTAGGGAAGAAACTTAGCGCTTTTCCCTTTTTGGGAAAAAGTGCAATTTACATCCGCGCGCCTGTGAGTCTGTGGTGGGGCTTCATGCCCCAAGAAGAAAATTTTTAAGCTTGAGGTCCGCAAGGGACACGTGTCCAAAAATTTGAGTCCAGGCGGAAAGGTGGGTCGCCAAGGAAAATTTGGATTTCTAGATTTTGAGGAAAAAGGTGACAAGGTTCAAAAACACCCACACCTCTGACGATGACTGAAGATGCCACGTGACAGACATTTTGGACCGAAGGGTGGTGCTTTTGGGGAAACTAAGGAATTTTCAAGCTCCAAATTCAAAAACAAAAATTTAAATTTTTTTTCCAATTTTTTTTTTGAAGAAAGAGGGCGGGCCGCGAACCAGCGGAAGTGATCTTTAAAAGGTGGGGTTGCGGAAACCGCGGAGGAATTTTTGACCAAGTTATTTTTCAAACTTAGAACTTTTTTTACTGAAGAGAGAAAAGTTCGAGCCTGCGGAGCGGTGGGGAATTGAGTGTCTTTTTTCCTTTTTCAAAAAAGAGAAAAAAGTATCTTTCAGCCCAGTGGGTCCGCTTAGCAAAATTTTCCTTTTTGACAGTTAGTTTTTTTTTTGAACCCGAAATGAAGTAAAAACTTCAGAAGACCATAACTTTTGATTGGGAACTCGATTTTGGGAAAATGAGGACTTTTTGGAAAGGTCCCAACCTCCTCTTTTCATGGGAAAGCATAAGATTTTAATTTTGACAAACTTAGGTGGGTCAATTTTAAGAAAATGTCTTTCCTAACATTAACATGTGAATTAAACTTTTTCAACTACCAGAATTGATTCGATCCACCATTCTTTCTTCTTCAACATGCCAAACATACATGGAGAGTTGCACTTGAAATATTTCAAACGGATTGTAAGGATAAAATATTAATGGTTTAGATTCAATACGAATTTCCTTCTCTTTTCTGTGAAATTGTACTATTTTGCCTCTTGTTCGATTAAAGATGAATTGTGTAAATTGCAAGGGCAATACAAACTATTTTGGAATGTGTTTTGATCATCCTTAGTTCGTTCCAATCTAAATTTACAATGTTCAACTTTCCTTCAATCAATATGTGAAAAGAAAGAATGTAATTCTATTTTCAAAACGTTCCCTTCAAATAATACAGAGGAATGTAATAATTATAACACAGGCATTTCCAGCCTTCAACAGAGAGTTTACAATATACATACAACAACAAGTTTTAAACAAGAGTAACACCATTTGATGAAAGGTGATTCAACATTCAATTAAATGAAATAATTCCTTTTACACTTCTTTTCTGCTTGCCAAAATATGCCAAATAACTCTTTCTCATTCCTTTTTCACATACAAATACAACTTTCAGCATATACATCTCTCACATTCAAATGTAGGTTCCATTTCCCAAACAGAGAAACTTTCCACCACAAATATTATTACAATGCCATCCACTTGAAGTGGGAAAATTTCACAATAAGGAACCCAAGGAGAAACTAAAAAATTTGTCTTCATCCTCAGCTCCAGAACAACAACAAGAAGATCCACCATATATCTTTTGACCACAACAAAAAAGGAGGAGAGGCAACGCTCTCCACCCAACCAAGAATTTCAATGAAGAGGAGAATCCATCCTCCTCATTGGCCCCTGAGCCCCAACCAAAAAGCAATAAGAGATGTATTTCAACTCATGGCAACAAACAGGCTTCCACAACACAAAAACAATTTTCACATATAGAACACAGTCCAAATACATACTACAGTTTGCAACCACAGGAAGAACAAAAAACAATACTCAGGCTTCATCATGCACAAGCCAAAGGAGACAAGACCTATGGGGGAAGTTGCTTATACCTCCCAATGGGGAAATGGGTGTCCACCTTAAAATAAACCCACACATATATATATATATATATATACATATATACATATATCATTTCAAAACCCCGACATGCCCTTATGCCTCCCCCAAGTATCCCTTATACCTCCCATTCTATTATGCCTCCCTACACTCTTATGCACCCCATAACGAGTAAAGAAATGCAAGCTATTTATTTTACAAGGTGGAACCCAATCCCAAACTCCCTCCACAATAACACTTATACCTCCCCAAAACTCTTATGCCTCCCCACAAGAGATCCCCATAGTCTTCTCCTACACCATACCTAGGAAATCTACCCAACCAGCCAACAACATACCAAAATATTCAAAGCATTCACATATGCATAAAAAAAAAGAACATTTTAAAGAGCCAAGCTCCTACCTCTCCATGGTAGAGTTTGCTCCAAAATTTCAACAACAAGATTTTTCCAATCCAAACAGTCCAAAAGCTCCAACAATCCACAAGCATTCAACAAAAATCTCTAACTCTCTCCAAAATTACAGGAGCTCAAAACCAAAAGAAGTAACCAAACTGAAATCACCAAAAATGAAGTAACCAAATGAAGTAACCCCAAAACAAGCCAAGGAATTCGAATAAATAGAAGAGGGAGAGAGGAGGATGAGGTGGATCCATGTAGGATGCCACATCACACATCCTCAACTCCACCTCACAAGTCAACTTCAAACTCCAAGGCACAATTAAAAAGGTGGGTGAATAAATGACCTTTTTACTTACACACACAATCCAAGTCCACACCCCAAGGACCAAAATTAATTACATGTAAGAAGGTGCAATCAAAACTTACAACTTGTCTTCCCAAAATACATAAAAAGGGATAATTTTGACTCCCCAACCCATAGGTAGGGTTGGTATACAAATTTAAGAGGTGTGGGACAAGTTTAACTTGTCCCACAAGCCTCCAAAATCAGCCCCTAAGGACAGATCCGAATTTCAAAAGGAAGGTGGAGTGTTTCACACTCAAAATTACTTACACATTACTTACAACACCTAGTCCAAGAGCCATCAACTCTAATAAATGCATTCTTTTGACCCAATTTAATAAATTTAACAACATGATTACTCACAAATCTAGACACAAATTAACTAAATAATAAAGGGGAAATACATCACTAAAATCACATACTAAACTTAAACAAAGGAACTAAATAAAATAATACACATAACCACTTGGTCACATTTAAAGGTGATTCCTCCCATGGAAACCCCTAATAACAAGTGAAAACAAACACACATAACAAAAACATGTTGCCATGGTGACCCTTGTTGAATTCACCTAGAATTCCAATGTGGTTGGTCTCCAATCCCATGATGTTTGTTGTGACATGTTTACCTAGAAAACACAAATACCTCCTTTGGCCTCATGGCCACATCAAATCATCCAAAATAAATATACAATATAACTCCAAAATCATCTATATATGAATCAAAACATCATCTAGGAAAGTAGCAATATCATTTACAATTTCCTCAATAACCATATGATCATAAGATTAGTTCAATTTTCTAGGTCTACTCAATATGATGAAATATCACATGTCTGAAACACACACACACACACACACATATAACCATGTCAATCAACATATCATCATCAGTATAAAATGTTTCTAATAATCCACACACATCATATATGAATTGAAATCAACAACAGTCCATTATCTCTAACATCTAACATCATGCTAAATCAAAAGCTACAATAATATCCGTAAGTATAGTCAACAGTATCATAATCAATAACAAAAGGTGTTGAAGGGAAGTGGGCACTACATCCCTCCCTTAGACTTGACTTCCTCCCGGAAGTCACAGAAGGAGAGGTAGGAAACAATGCAACAGAAAAAGGACCACACTGTTTATGAATTTTTTTTACTTCAAACAAGTGTGGGTCTACAGAACCCAAGTTTGGTCCAATGCAATTCGACAAGAAGAAGGAAGATTGCAAGGGTTGAGCTCAAAACTTTCTTCATGCAAGGTTGTGAACATTTAATTATAAGGAGTAACTTTACGTGATCAACCAAGATACACCACATAACATTATGTCATGAAGAGGTCAAAGGAGTCTCAAGAATAACCACCAAGTAGAGGAATAACAGGGAGAATTCCATGAGTTTGAGAATGACCACCCAGTTTCCCATGGAATACTACATACTGCAATAACAAAAATTAAGGTTTCCACTAAGGTTAAGTCACACTCTCAAAATTTCGTTGTTTAGAAGAGGATAGCAGAATCAACCATACCTAAAATTTTATACGAGAAGATGTCTACTCAAAGGTCTCACAATTTGAGATCACACAAGATTAGGTTTAAAAAGAAGGAAGTACCCTTGAATTAGAAAAACCTTTACAATCAAGACAACTATTCATGAGAAGCACTTCTATAATCTCGAGAGGGTACAATTAACTTTTCATGGTAATACTAAGAAAATTCATGACCACAAGGTTTCCTATAATCTGATTTTACACCCAAAAAATCAAGCACACCACACTCACCAAACTTAGAGACGTCAAACGTTTAGCAGAAAAAAAAAATATCTCACTAGCAACTAACATATCAATACAAGGAGCACCATTCACTATGACACAATGGGATTCATTTATCTTACTTCCTGCTCAAGCTCGGAATAACCATAAAGAGAGCACATGCATAAATTGTAACACCAAAGAGCACTCAAGGTAGTTAGGGAGAAGAAAAAGTAACAAGGGGGATCTAACTGCAATCCAAAGGTGCATCGTATCAAAAGTGAGTAACAACTTATGAAAACAACTTGCACTTTCCTTCCCAATGGCAAGAGAGGAAACAACAACAATGTGTCTCAAGAAAAACAAGAAGAAAAGAAGACTTCCCAAAGTTATTTCATATCCTTAACATATGTTGCCTTAAAATTACAATAACTTAGGTCACCAAGGACAAGACAACACGCAAGGAGGTTTTTTTTCTCAAGACAAGAGATAAGGCCTGCTCCAAAAGGGCCACAACTCACACTCATCGAACTAAGAGGAAACAAGGGTACGAAAACCCAAACTCCTACAAGGGAAAAGCACATACACCTATGAACAAGGGAGTACTTTGCAATTAGAACACATCACTATCCACAAGGTGTTTTCACAATTTGGGGTAGGTGACAAAACTACAGGTTCAACTATACATTGCACTCAAAACATAAATCTTACCCATTTTATAAATCAACTTATTGAGTCAAAAATTTATAGTTTCATTTCCTAAGCACATTCCTTACATATTTTATTAATTGAAACCTTCCTTTTACTATGATAATACATGTTTACGTAATAAGGAGCACCACTAAGGTGGATAAGATATCTCGCCATTCTGTATAGGAGGAAAAGAAAAAAAATATTTATTTTACTCCTAGGGAAGGTAGATGGACAAAGTTTCCTTCCTATTCTTCTACATGGTTTTTTTTTTAAATTTTAATTTATTAATCTACCCAGGTTAAAGCAAGGACCATTTCCCTTTTTCTATGTTCCAGTTTATTTGTTAAGTTTCAAAGTCAACTCCCCTCAATTGTAGTTTTATGGTGTTTGGGTGAATCATCTTATCAATTAATGTTTAATGAGAAGGAAGAGTCAAACATATCACATTATTACTTTTATGGGAAACAACATATCACATTTTTTTAATTCTAAAGGAATAAGAGACATTCAACATAGCAAACACATCATTACTTTTGTAAGGACTAGGAATCTATCAACCAACATGGATCACAACAATATTTCAAGGGTTTACCAAATAATTACAAGCATCATTAAATATTCCTAGAGGGTCTCTACAAGTCTCAAAATAAGTTACAAGGAAGGCCCATTAAAGAGGCCTAATTACTTTTATGAATATACTAAGGTTTAATAGTGTTTGTAGTTTAGGCTAAAACATTTTACACACATAAAAAGACAAGGAAAGTTTTCAAATCAACACTCATATTCCCACAAAATACCACCAACCAAGCAACAAGATGGCAATGCAAAATTTTACTCCAAGGGCACCACATTCCCATTAGATAGCATCAACTGCAAGAGGGAAATCAACTGATCTATCCAGACATGGACTTTATGACCAAGAGTTATAGTTTTATAATAAGAAGCATAATATAAACACCACCGAGATTAATATATCAAGATCTACCAAACTACATCTCTAATAGCAAGGTCCAAAAGGCCCAAAAGCATCCATAAGTGTCTCCATGTAACCCCAAGATTGATAGGTCATAGAGTGTTATTTGTAGCAATTTAAAACAATAAGCTAAGGGTAGGATTATTTATAGGTCAATGTGAGTAAAAAAAACACACTTAAGTAAACACACTATCCAAATGGGCTTAAATCTAATCATAATTACCAAGATACATATAATCCACAAGTCAATAGTTTTTATAATGAAACACATAAATCATGATAAAAATTAGCATGCCATCGATGAAAATTCACTACCAAACAAAAAATTCTCTACTAACAACTATAGTCAAACAAAAAACAATCCTATCCTAACATAATCCGAAAGCCTATAATTGAAAACCTCTACTCTGACGAGGATCAAGCTCTTACCAGATTGTAAGAGCATCACCACCACCGCTAACATTTTCCAACTAGACCACACTACACAATGAACTCTCCAAGATCCTAAACACACTCAAGGTTCCATCTTTTCAAAACCAAGGCATAACTTAAAGCACCTATGAAGACATTCAAGGAACTTAGGGTGTACCCCCATACGATGAAATGTCACAATACAAACAACATAGAACCAGTTCAATAACATGTAAGAAGGAATCACGTAACATTTAGCTAAGTAGCCAACAGATAAATGAGCTCCGAGTCACCAATCAAAGTAAAATCCAAGAATATCAGAAATCAAGAAAAGTGGCTAAGTAGCCACATTGCAATGTCAGAAAATTCTCACAAAATATACATAACTAAAAGAGTCTCAGAGCTTCTCAATCAATCATAAAATAAGATGCTGGTCCTTGATAAAATAACACAAGTTTATGAATATAAAATATAGAATTCCACATCACAGTCACTCTGCAACCCTTCATGGCCGCCAATAGGGGTACTTTTCCTCAAGCTCAGTTCTAAGAAATGCATACACAAAACTGGATCAAATGCGGCACCCAGACCTAATATCCACTTACTCACATGGGGATTAAGTTGCCAAGGTGGCAACTAAAACTAACTCGTCCAACCACCAAAGGAAAAAGGAAGCTTTAGATGATTAAACAACTTCTAATTAACTCTAGTTAGACTCTCGAACACAACCACTAGCACTAGGTCACAAGAGTCACACCACACAATTTATCATTCTAACAAGGAAGAGTCTCAATGGATTTATCACATCATACCACTAAAATAAGGGTTAGGACTCCTCAGACAACATCTTTTTTTTTTTTTCAAAGTAGAAACAAGTTCTGCTACACTAGAAGTTCACAAAAATATCAATTTAATTTAACACTTTCAGTTACCCGGGTTTTGAAAAAATGCCACTAGGCGAGTACAACCATTCAAACAAATTTATTATTTTATTATTATTTTAATCACGGAGGTTCAAAATTTTGTTAACTGGTTTTCGGGTTTCAGTGTCAGCCTAGGGTCTAAGGTTTGAACCCACAACTTTGATACCAAGTGTAATGCCTGCTAAAATGACCACTCGAGACCCAAGAACAACCTAGGTTTAGATAGAAAAAAAATTAGGAAATAATTTTTTTTTTAAAGACGAGTCCTCGAACAGGCTTCAAAAACTACAGTTGCCACAACAAAGATTCAAAGTCAATTATAATTTAATAAAAGAAATTTTCCCGTTGTAACAACCATTAGATCCACATTACAAAATTAACGAGTATAATTAATCCAAATATAGTTAAATTTCTCTTAGGTGTTAATTTAATAGATAATTAAATTAACACTATGTTAAATGTTCCTTAATTAATTTTAGAGGGTCAAAGGGGCCCAAGAAATTAAATTCCCAAGGTTTTTAATTTCACTAGGTCAAAACAATAACCAGGGTTCTTATTTATATGGGATAGAAAACATTCTCTTATCCCTTAACGTGACCCCTTAAAAAGGTCAACCCAAGCTTTAGAAATAAACATTTAAGTTAGAAAGGGGTAAATTCCCACTTACCCACTCTCAAGCTCATCTTGAACTTCAACCTGATTTTTCATGCATTTAACGCACTTAAATTTTCCTAAAAACAATTCCATTAGATAGGAAATTTCTTCCCCTTTCCAATGATATAAAGAAGTCCTCCTAAATCCTCATATTTTTTAAGTTACGGGTTGATGGGCTTGAGGAGGAAATTTTCCCAAAAGATGGGCCTGTGGGCTTGGAGAAAACGTTTTTCCCAAAGGAAGGCCTGCGGGCCTGGGGAAGAAACTTAGCACTTTGCCCTTTTTGGGAAAAATCACAATTTACACCCGTGCGCCCGCGAGTCTGCGGCGGGGCTTCACGCCCCAAGAAGAATTTTTTTAAGCTTGAGGTCCTGTAAGGGACACGTGTCCAAAAATTTGAGTCCAGGCGGAAATACGGGTTGCTGGGTCAAATTTGGATTTCTAGCTTATGAGGAAAAATGTGACACGGTTCAAAAACACCCGCGCCTCCGACGATGCCCAAAGATGCCATGTGACAGACAATCATTGGTTGTGGGGCAGTGGGTCGGTGGGGAAACTAGAATTTTTTTAACAAATTCAAAAATAAAAACAAAAAAAAGAAAGTTGAAGGGGTGGGCCCGCGAATCGGAGGAGGTGATCTTCCAAAGCGAAAGGCGGGGCTGCGGATCCGTGGAGGAATTTTTGACCAAGTTAATTTTTCAAACTTAGAACTCTTTTTTTTTTACCGAAGAGAGAAAAGTTTGGGCCAGTGGAGCAGCGGGGAATTGCGTGTCTTTTTTCCTTTTTCGAAAAAGAGCAAAAAGTATCTTTCGGCCCCGCGGGTCCGCTTAGCAAAATTTTCCTTTTTGACAATTAGTTTTTTTTTTTGAACCCGAAATGAAGTAAAAATTTCAAAAGACCATAACTTTTGATTGGGAACTCGGTTTTGGGAAAATGAGGACTTTTTGGAAAGGTACCGACCTCCTCTTTGCACAGGAAGCATAATATTTTAATTTTGAAAAACTTAAGAAGGTCAATTTTAAGAAAAAATCTTTCCTGACATTAACATGTGAATTAAACTTTTTCAACTACCAGAATTGATTCGATCCGCCATTCTTTCTTCTTCAACATGCCAAGAAGACATGGAGAGTTGCACTTGAAATATTTCAAATGGATTGCAAGGATAAAATATTAATGGTTTAGATTCAATACGAATTTCCTTCTCTTTTCTGTGAAATTGTACTATTTATCATCCTTAGTTCATTTTAATTTTTCCTCTTGTCTGATTAAAGATGAATTGTGTAAATTACAAGGGCAATACAAACTATTTTGGAATGTGTTTTGATCATCCTTAGTTCATTCCAATCTAAATTTACAATGTTCAACTTTCCTTCAATCAATATGTGAAAAGTAAGAATGTAATTCTATTTTCAAAACGTTCCCTTCAAATAATACAGAGGAATGTAATAATTATAACACAGGCATTTCTAGCCTTCAACAAAGAGTTTACAATATACATACAACAAAAAGTTTTAAACAAGAGTAACACCATTTGATGAAAGGTGATTCAACATTCAATTAAATGAAATAATTCCTGTTTCACTTCTTTTCTTCTTGCCAAAATATGTCAAATAACTCTTTCTCATTCCTTTTCACATATAAATACAACTTTCAGCATATACATCTCTTACATTCAAATGTAGGTTCCATTTCCCAAACATAGAAAATTTCCACCAAAAATATTATTACAATACCATCCACTTCAAGTGGGAAAATTTCAAAATAAGGAACCCAAGAAGAAACTACAAAATTTTTCTATATCTTTTGACCACAACAAAAAAGGAGGAGAGGCAACACTCTCCACCGAACAAATAATTTCAATGAAGAGGAGAAGTCCTCCTCCTCATTGGCCCCCGATCCCCAACCACAAAGCAATAAGAGATGTATTTCAACTCATGGCAACAAACAGGATTCCACAACACAAAAACAATTTTCACATATAGAACACAGTCCAAATACATACTACAGTTTGTAACCACAGGAAGAACAACAAACAATACTCAGGCTTCATCATGCACAAGCCAAAGGAGCAAGACCTATGGGGGAAGCTGCTTATACCTCCCAATGGGGAAATGGGTGTCCACCTTAAAATAAACCCACCATATATATATATATATATATATATATATATATATATATATATATATATATATCTTTTCAAAACCCCGACATGCCCTTATGCCTCCCCCAAGTACCCCTTATACCTCCCATTCTTTTATGCCTCCCCACACTCTTATGGCACCCCATAACGAGTAAAGAAATGCAAGCTATTTATTTTACAAGGTGGAACCCAATCCCAAACTCCCTCCACAATAACGCTTATACCTCCCAAAAACTCTTATGCCTCCCCATAAAAGATCCCCCTAGTCTTCTCCTACATCATACCTAAGCAATCTACCCAACCAACTAACAACATACGAAAATATTCAAAGCATTCACATATGCATTAAAAAAGAAGAAGAACATTTTAAAGAGCCAAGCTCCTACCTCTCCATGGTAGAGTTTTCTCCAAAAGTTCAAAAACAAGATTTTTCCAATCCAAATAGTCCAAAAGCTCCAACAATCCACAAACATTCAACAAAAATCTCTCTCTCCAAAATTACAGGAGCTCAAAACCAAAACAAGTAACCAAACTGAAATCACCAAAAATGAAGTAACTGAATGAAGTAACCCCAAAACAAGCCAAGGAATTCAAATAAATAGAAGAGGGAGAGAGGAGGATGAGGTGGATCCATGTAGGATGCCACATCACACATCCTCAACTCCACCTCACAAGTCAACTTCAAACTCCAAGGCACAATTAAAAAGGTGGGTGAATAAATGACCTTTTTACTTACACACACAATCCAAGTCCACACCCCAAGGACCAAAATTAATTACATGTAAGAAGGTGCAATCAAAACTTATAACTTGTCTTCCCAAAATACATAAAAAGGGATAATTTTGACTCCCCAACCCATAGGTAGGGTTGGTATACAAATTTAAGAGGTGTGGGACAAGTTTAACTTGTCCCACAAGACTTCAAAATCAGCCCCTAAGGACAAATCCGAATTTCAAAAGGAAGGTGGAGTGTTTCACACTCAAAATTATTTACACATTACTTACAACATCTAGTCCAAGAGCCATCAACTCTAATAAATGCATTATTTTAACTGTATTTAATAAATTTAACAACATGATTACTCACAAATCAAGACACAAATTAACTAAATAATAAAGGGGAAATACTGTTATCCCTTGAAAGTGCACCCTGTAGAGAGATGACTGCGGGGTTTTCTAAGCTTGCACAATTGATCTCTCTCTTTTGTAGATACAATGGAAACACCTCAGGTCTGTGGGTATACCTATTTTGAGATGAGTCTCTGGTATTAAAACCGGTTCCTTATTGGTGTATCTTAAACTAATTTTTGGGAGGTTGAGGGTAAAAGAGAATTGAAAAAATAATTAAAACTTAAGGTGATACACCAAATTTGTATGAGGGCTTTGACTAAGTATATGCACAACTTACATGGGAAGAATTTTTGATGCACTAGCCAATAGTTTTTTGTAGACTATCTAACGGAAAAATACTTGATTGTACTGAGAGAGAATCACAACAGTACTAATAAGTTAACATGCACATTAAAATTAAGTAGAAAAGACTGAATTTGCAGCAGGGTAAGGTGATTGATCAAGGAATTTTCATTCACAAGACTAATAGAAACATACACAAGACTACAAAATAACTTGGAAAGGCAGAAAAAAATTCACACTCAAAGGGAAAAACTAGAAAAAATTTCTTCAGTACTCATATATCCAAAAGTCCTCCAGAAGTCGCCCCCCTGTGCTTTGCAAAGGCACACAATATATAGCAAAAATAAAATTCACCCTCTTCCTAAAAATAGCCTAAGTCTTGTACTTGCCCATACATCCTATTTTTATCCTTTATTTAATAATATATAAAGGAACCGAAATAGAGCATGTAAATACAAATAGGCATTATTATCCTTATTTAAATTACAGTCAAACTGAAGTTGACTGTTCTATTTTTAAGAAAAGAAGGGTGAATAATTTTCTTAATTAAGATTGCTTGCTAGGCAAGTTCCTCTCCATGAACATGCAAATCTATCTTCTTCTCTATTCTGTCTTGTTGTGAATTCATGAAAAAATACAACTCCCTCTATGTGAGAAAAATAATTACAATATCTCTAATATTTTGTAAAATATAAACATCCTGTGGGGATCACCTGCTATGTGCACATGTTATGATATTGACATATCCTTATGAAAATGGTCACATGAGTGACACTCTGTAAATCAATTCTATCTCCTTGAAGTGGGGACCACTTGTGGTTGTGAACTCTTGTCTTCATTGGGTTTGGCCACTCTTGTGGACTTAGCATATACTATGGTTTTAAAAAACATGACGGGCATTTTGTAAAAGCCACCATGCTATACTCGACCACCTTTGATTATTTGGAATGACCATACCATATGGTCTGCCACCTTTAAGTTTGTTGGCCTTGGAATATTATAAAATTCACCTTTTTGGTGATCATGGTATATGATTTGGTCGGCCCTTTTACATTATTCAGAGCATGCAATAAAGTTAGACTTTGAAAGTCATGGAAAATGATTTGTTTGGTGGACATGTGGGCTGTCCTCTTCTCCACAGTGACTCACCCCTCAGTGACTTGGTCAGTGGCATCAACTCTGGTTGAGTTTGCTTTGATTGTTGTGATGATTTGAGGTGATGGATTTGGTGTCTTGTCTGATCACAGACCGTCGATCTCTGATGTGTAGTTAGGGTTTTGGCCCGCATTGAATGTTGACAGTGGCATCAACTCTGGTGGTTTGCATTGATTATTATGATTAATCTGAGGACATTGATCTTGTGTCCTTGATGTTTTGTGATCGTTGATCCTTGATCATGGTCAAGTTAGAGTTAACCCACTTTTTGGGTTTGGGCGGTAAAGGGAACTCGACCCACAAGCACATTTCATTTGGTTTTTTGGTTGTATAGGCGAAGCCCTGGAAATTTTTTTATTTGACACCATTATTGATTTCAACCTTTTGTAGTTAATTCTTCCTAAGAAAGATTTGATCTCGTCTTTTCTAATAATAGTCCTCTATCTTCTACGGAGCTTTGTAAGTTTCTTGGTAAACACTATTCTTTTCATCTTGATCTTTGTGGATTTTAATTTCGAAACCTTGGTTAGACTTCTAGGATTTGAGTTGTTTTTTCTCAGTTAGAGATTTCTGAACAAGGTGGTTATAAGTGTGTGCCACCATTGTTTGATGTTTTCTGAGCTCTGTTATTGATATCTGGCGAGATCTAGTTGATCTAAGCTTGTGAAGCTTTCTGAGCGGAAGTGTTTGATCTCTCTGTCATCTGAAGGGATTATGAAGGTGGCCACCATTATTGTATCTTTGAGGTCATCTCTGTCATTATTTGGTCTTCTGTACCATTCGTGTCTCTGTGTATTTTGAAATCTAGGGTTTCTTTAATGGCCTCCATGGTGAGTTTCTGAAGTTTGATTTTTCTCTGTTCTTCGAGATCTCTTCGGTATATTGGCCACCATAGTCATTATAGGTGAGATAATTTCCTCTTGTATGTGTACACTTATGTTTTATTTTCTTCTTTAAATTTATCACTGAAATCTTGGAAATATGTGTAGTTTATGTGATTTGTTTCTCCTGATTGACTCCCGAGTTTGAAACTTCACATGGGCTTGTGGACCTCTCGCTTCATCATCTGGTTGCTCAATTTTTTTTACCATTTGATTATCTACGGTGAGTGTATTCTTTGGCCCAATCTGCATCATGAATTATAGATCTGTATTTTTCGAGTTCTGGGTATCTGTAGATATGTGACCTTGAGAAATTTTTCAACTATGTGTGGAAAATACCTGTAAAAGCTTGAAGTACTGGTTTCATCATGCAATATAATCATATTTCCTAGTTTTCTTTCATTTGTCATGCTCGACCATTGATACAATGACCTCAAAAAGACTTTTTGATTATCGTGTTTGTTGTTATGAAACTCTGATTTACTTTGTATCTTCTTTTGTTTTATTTTGGTGGACATAAAGTATTTTCTTGATTTTGGATACTCATACTTCAGCCTCTTCTCTGTATGAGTTCTTTGTGCTTTAACTTCAGGACAACTGTTATCTCATCATTTGTTGAGAATATTGTAGAAATGATGGTTATGATTTTATGAAAATATAGGTTCTGTACATTACTTTAGGTCTATTATGAAATTTTGGCTCAATTTTGTATTCTAGAGATCTGTTTGTTACAATTCATTGTTTTAGGATCAACTTGATTCTTTGAAATTTTGTAGCACCCTTTTAAGAATACTTTCTTTAATAATTTTCAAACTGAGATCACTTGAACATTGAAATTCTCCATGAGATGAGTTTTTGAATGCAATTGTTTTATGAAAATTTCATTTATTGAATGTTTGACTATAACAATGTTCTTGACTTTCTGAAAATAATGTATACTATTTTCTGAACCTCTGCACAACATATTATTTTTGGAACTCTGTTTACAACTTTTGCATGTTGGACAATTCAAGTTTTGTTAAAAATGTAGTTCCTTTTATTTTTTGCTTCAATACTGTACTTGAGCTTCACCTGTAGCTGCATTTGTATTTGATCAATTTCCTTGCATAGATAGTTGTACTTCTTTGATATGGCAACATCTCTGTATTCATTCTGAATGACTTCTATTTTTGTAACTGGAAATCATGCATTCAATTTGATCTCTGAAGCTATTATTTGTAGTATTTTGCAATCTTATTTGTATCTCAGCATTGTATAATAATCTGATGGACAACTTATTTCTTTTAATTTGAAATTTTATCCTTTACTATAGCAACTAAAAAATTTAAAGTGTTGATTTTTATTGTGAAGGCCTGGCAATTTTTTTCCACAATTCTGTCTTCCATCCATTTCCAGCATAGTAGTTGTATTTTCTGATTTAGAACATAACACTTCATGTTTGAAGTTGGGTTGGTAAATAAAATGAGACATCATAGTTGTGTTATCTTGATCATAACATTCTTTACTATTTTTCTATATCACTTACTTACTTAATTTAAATCATTCTTTAAGCATGTAGTAGTTAAAAAAACATTATGGAAAGTTGTAAATGTCCATTTTACATGGCGAAGCCCTATCAATTTTTTTCCAAAATCTTGTATTCATTCCTTTCAACTTTGACCTTCTCTTTTATCCAAACATCATCTTTCAAGTTTTTCTTTTACCTTTTGTTGCAAACTGAAACATGTGCTTCTATTGTTAGTCTCTCTTCTACACTATAACTTCTTCCATTTCAGAATAGTTGTTGGAACTTTGAGTTACATTCTTCCTTTTATTGCATGCACTTATGACTTGTCTATTTTTATTTGGCTGCAATTTGTACCTGCACACTTAGAAAAACAGTTAGAAAATAATTAGGCTTTTTGGCCTCTCTTATGTCCATGTTTTCTTCTTTCTTTTTCCTTTCTTCTTTCTAAGTGAATAAAGCATGTATGTAGTTTGTTCTTCAAGTAGAATACATCTCCTATTAGGAGAAGATTCATATGCATGAAGTAGGACAGTGTAGGAATATGAATTGATCCCTGAGCTCGTAACTGATAGTTAACTTTTCTTCTTTTCAGGTACAATGGCTTCTACCATGGAGATGAAGGAGAAACAAAATATGGAGATGAAAATGATTCAAACAAATAAAATAAAACCACAAGACAATGATGGGTTCACTCATACTCCTTTTCTTTCTCTTTCATGCATGTGTACCATTCTTTTCAATAGTTGTACTTTACTTTTCAGTTACATCCCACGACTTGTGTGGGAAACATTTGACTCTCCTTGTAAATAGTACATTAAATTCTAAAAATGAGTTGTATATTTCCTTGTGCATTCTATATTTTCTGTATGGATTGTATAATGAACTAAACAACTCAGTAACATAATTGAATATCTTAATCATGAAGGAAATAACATTGATGAGAACTTATAACATTCAGTAATGAACCCTAATTTTTTATAATCTACATTTCTATTTGCTGCTACAAGACTCAACACTTCACCTACTCTGTAATTTTCATCTTCATCAAGACAACACAGTTGTCCTTTAGGGCTTTATGTTCTTTTGCTGAAGATGGCATGGAATTGTAGACTATGTGATATGTTCTGTCTTGTGACAGCACACATAACTGCAGATTTCATTTAATCTTGTAACTAATTCAGCAGTAACAAATATCATAAAAAATTCCTTAGCTTAGGTATACTTCACCCAAGACTTTTCATCATAAAGAAAAAGTTTCGAGTTGCCCATTTTTACACAAGTGCAAAAATTGTCAACAAATACATCACTAAAATCACATACTAAACTTAAACAAATGAATAAAATAAAATAATACACATAACCCCTTGGTCACATTTAAAGGTGATTCCTCCATGGAAACCCCTAAAAAAATCACAAATAAACACATATAACAAAAACATGTTGGCATGGTGACCTTTGTTGAACTCATCTACAATTCCAATGTGGTTGGTCTAGGTCTACTCAATATGATGAAATATCACATATCTAAAACACACACACACACACACACACACACACACACACACACACACACACACACACACACACACACACACACACACACACACACACACACACACAACCATGTCAATCAACATATCATCATTAGTATAAAATGTATCTAATAATCCACACGCATCATATATGAATTGAAATCAACAACAGTCCATTATCTCTAACATCTAACATCATGCTAAATCAAAAGCTACAATAATATCTGTAAGTATAATCAACAGTATCGTAATCAATAACAAAAGGTGTTGAAGGGAAGTGGGCACTACATCCCCCTCCTTAGACTTGACTTACCCCTGGAAGTCACAGAAGGAGAGGTAGAAAACAATGCAACAGAAAAAGGACCACACCCTTTATGGAATTATTTTACTTCAAACAAGTGTGGGTCTATAGAACCCAAGTTTGGTCCAATGCAATTGAAAAAGAAGAAGGTAGATGGAAAGGGTTGATTTCAAAACTTTCTTTATGCAAGGTTGCGAAAATTTAATTCTAAGGAGTAACTTTACGTAATCAACCAAGATACACCACATAACATTATGTCATGAAGAGGTCAAAGGAGTCTCAAGAATAAACACCAAGTAGAGGAATAATAGGGATAACTTCATGAGTTTTAGAATGACCACCTAGTTTCCCATGGAATACTACATACTGCAATAACAAAAATTAAGGTTTCCACTAAGGTTAAGTCACACTTTCAAAATTTTGTTGTTTAGATGAGGATAGCAGAATCAACCATACCCAAAATTTTGTACGAGAACATGTCTACTCAATTATCTCACAATTTGAGATCACACAAGATGAGGTTTAATTAGAAGTAATGTGTAATGCCCACTAAAACAACCCACTTGAGACTCAAAAACAACCTAGGATTAGTTAGAAAAATTATGGAATAATTTTTTTTGTTTAAAAGTGTCTATAACCAAGTTACAAGACAACAATTGTCACAAACAAGTTTAAAGGCCAATTATATTTAATAGCTTATAGTTTTCCCATTACAACAATTATTAAAATTCTCAAGGTCAAAACTTAGGGTTACAGTAACCATTTAGGTTAAGAGGGTAATTTCTCACTATACCACTCTCTATTGGCTCTAAAGATTCATCTTTATTTTTCTCAAAATTAATGCAATCATAACTTCCAAAAAATATTCCCATTACATAGGAAATTCCCTCACCTTTCCAGTGATATAAATAATTCCTCCTAACTCCTCATATTTCTCAAGTTATGGGCCGACGAACCTTGGGAGGAAAATTTTCCCAAGAGCGGGCCTGCGGGATTGGGGAAGAAAATTTTCCCCAACTCGGGTCTGCGGACTTCGGAGAGAAATTTCTCCCGGGGGAGGAATGTGGACCGGTGGGGTAGGGAAGTAATTTTTTTTCCATGCGCGGGCCGATTGAACGGGGAAGAACTTTAGCACTTTTTCCCTTTTTGGGATAAAAGTGTGATTTGCCTCCACGCGCCCGCGAGCCTGAAAGGACACGTGTCGGCATTTCCAAACTTTGGTAGAAAGTTAGGCCATCGGAGAAATTTAAGACTTTTATCCTTTTTTTCCAAAAAGCGCTAAGTGATCAAAACAATCTGCGCCTCCAACGACGCCCGAGGCGCCACTGTGTTAAACTCTGATTGGTTGTGGCCCATCAGGCCAGTGGAGCAGTTTAGAAATTTTCAATTTTTTTAAAAAGAAAAAGGTTTAAAGGTTTAAAAATCTCTGCACCTCTATCGATGTGTCGTGAAGACATGTGTCATCCATCCATTGGCTACGGGTCGGGGAGCCGGTGGGAGAGCTTAAAAAAATTTTCCAAAAAATTCTGAAGCGCTAAGTTTTTTAAAGAATACTCTCCTTCATCGACACCTCATGACGCCACGTGGAAGAACCTGATTGGCTTTAGGCTGGTGGGGCCCTGGAGAAAACTTAGAAAATTTTCCCAATTTTAATTTTGAAAGCACTAAGGTTTAAACGAGTTCCGCACCTCCGTCATTGCCTTGTGAGGACGTAGCAACATCTGATTTATTGCGGGCAGGTGGGGTGGCGGGGAAAATTAGGAAAAAATTTCCAATTTTTTTTAAAGGTTAAGTTAAATGTTGCAGGCCCACGTAACCACGAAATACAACCAAAAAGGCAAACGTGGGGCGGCGGGTCCGCAGGGGAAATATTTCCCAAAATTTCTTCTTTTTTTATCTTAGACAATTTTTGACAAAAAGAAAGGCTTGTGGGTTAGCGGAGCGGCGCTGGATTTTTTTCCTTTGGCGTTTTTGACCAAAAAGCGCAAAATAAAAATTTGGGCCCGCGGGTCCGCCAAGGAAATTTTTCCTAAAAAAGGTTTTGACAATTAGATTGTTTTTTTTTACGCCAAAATGAAGTAAAACTTCAGAAGGCCATAAATTTTGATTGGGAGCTCAGTTTTGGGAAAACGAGGAATTTTTGGAAATCTATTGACGTCCTCTTTGCATAGGAATCATAAAATTTTAATTTTGATAAAGTTTAAAGGGTCAATTTCATGAAAATGATCTACAGGCTTTCAAAGTGAAAACTGGTAAATTTTGACTTATAAAATTTTACTCAATTTGATCTTCTTCCTCTCTCAACATGTCAAATAGGCATGGATGATTTTTCTTAGATGAATTTATGATGGATTTGGAAGGTAAGTTTGTTTGATATAGTTCTAATTTGAAAATTCACAAATTTGACCGCAAAACGACATTAAAACGGTTTGAGTCTGATTTTGCTAAGTTTTATGAGAAATTTCTTAAGTATTAATGTCTAGATGAATTCGTTTAGATATTATTATGTCCAATTTAATGTTTCATTTGTTATTTATTTGTTTCAGGTTCGATCTATGCATATTTGATTAAATATTTGCCAGTTTGAAATCATAAAATAGAGATCAATTTTGAATAGATATATTTTCCATTTTTCATCTGGTAAGTATTAGAATACATTCCAATTCAAATCTAATACATCAAGTTGATTCAAATCAAGGTATTCAAATAAAAAACACACAACTCTGATTTCCAATTTCACTCCTTTTAAAAGATAGTATTACATTTTCTTCATACGCATTTTTTTTCCATCAAATAGAGATTTCAAATACATTTAAATGTTCAGATTCAATACAACAATGCAATTTGAGAAAAGTAATACAATCATTTATTGATTCCAAAAGACAACTTTCAACTTTTTTCTTTCATTCTTCAAATTCATCATATAGAATACAATTCTTTCTTTCAAAAAATAGAAACAGAGTATATCTCTTTCATAATTCAATTTACAACTTTCATAATCAATAAAAAACATTTTTCCATTA
Organism: Taxus chinensis; assembly: GCA_019776745.2. Taxonomy (NCBI): domain Eukaryota; kingdom Viridiplantae; phylum Streptophyta; class Pinopsida; order Cupressales; family Taxaceae; genus Taxus; species Taxus chinensis. The sequence continues at coordinate 186,093,180 of CM034155.1, forward strand.
CAAAATATACAAGTTCATCCACTTCAAGTGGGAAAGGTTACAATAAGATTTATCTCAACAAGGGACTGTCAAACTGTCTTTTTTTCCTTGCTCCAGAACAATAACATGCAAATTTATCATTCTTCCAAATTTTATCACAACAAAAGTAGGGGAAAGGCAACGCTCTCTACCCAACCAAGACATCCAATGAAAAGGAGAAGCCATCCTTCTTCATTGGCCCCCGAACCCCAACCATAATGCAATAGAAGATGTGATTTAACGCATGGCAACAAAGGCTTCCACAACACACAAGCAACATTTTCACATTTAAAACATAGTCCAAAATAGAATGTAGTTTAGAAGTACATTAAAGCATGACAAACAACACTAAGGCTTCAAAAATAAAGACAAAGGAGCAAGAAATTATGGGGGATGCTATTTATGCCTCCCAAAGGGGAAATGGGTATCACCACCTGATTTCAAACCACTAAAATATAGTATATCAAAGCCTTGACATGCCCTTATACCTCCCCCAAGTACCCCTTATTCCTCACATTTCCTTATACCTCCCACACCTCTTATGGCACCTCATAATGAGTAAAGAAATGCAAGCTATTTATTTGTAAGGTGGAACCCAAATCCCAACTCCCTCCACACTTATACCTCCCTAAAACACTTGTGCCTCCCACAAAATAAACCCCATAGTCTTCTCCTACACCATTCCTAGGCCATCTACCTAACATCCCACAAACATGCCAAAACATTCACAACAATATCAAGTTCATAAACATAAAAGAAGCATTACAAGAGCCAAGATCCTACCTCTCCATGATGGAGATGTTCCAAGTTCCAAAATAGTAAGCTTTAACCCAATGCAAGCAATACAAATCAGCCAAGCACAAGCATGCAACAATCTTCCAAAAACTTCTCCAAAGCAAGAACTCCAAAACAACAAAATAATTCACCCCAAAAGGAGTTTCCAAAAGTGAAGCCATCCAAAACAATGGCAAGTAATTCGAATTTTATAGAAGAGGAAGAGAAGAGGATGAGGTGGATCCATGTAGGATGCCACATCACACATCCTCAATCCCAACCCAAAATTCAACTTAAATCTCCAAGACACAATAAATAAGTAGGTGAATAATATGACAGTCTTATGTAAACACTCAAATCAAGCCCATATCTGAAAGGACTGAAATTAATTTCAAGCAAGAATTGTAATTGAAACATTCAACTAGGCTTACAAAAATGCATAATGAAAGCTAGATTTAAACTCTCCAACCATAGGTAAGGTTGGTATGCAATTTTAAGAGGTATGGGACAATTTTAACTTGTTCCACATGCCTCTAAAGTCAGTCTCCAAGGACAATTTCGAATTCCAAAGAAGATGAAGTGTTTCAAACTCCAAATTTTACTTACATATCTCTTACACAAATCTTACAACATTTAATACAAGAGTCAACCACTCCAATAATTACTTTCTTATGTCCCAATTTGATTAATTTATTTTAACCATATGATTACTCACATTATACACCATAATTTATTTAAATAAAAGGGATAAACACATACATAAATCAATAAAAAGGAACCTAATAAATACATACACATATCCCTTGGTCACATTTATAGGTGATCCCCAACACAATAAAACACACAAAAAAATACAAGTTTCCATGGTGACCTTGTTGAATTCATCTAGAATTCCAATGTGGTTAGTTTCCAATCCCCCAATGTTTGTTGTGATATTTTAACCTACAAAACACAAATACCTCCTTCAGCCTCGTGGCCATATCAGAAAATCCAAAATAATATAAATAAAATTCCAAACTCATCTAGATATATGAATCACAACAACATCCAAGTCAACCAACAAGATCATTTACAATTTTACTCAACAACTATATCATCATCAAATAATTTCCATTTCTAGGTCTACTCACGATATCCAAATATCACATGTCTGAACAACATCCATAATATAGCCATGTCAAACAGTATATCATCATCAATATATAAAAAATGTCTCTAATAATCATCATGCATCATAACTGAATCAAGGTCAACAATAATCCATAATCTAACATCTAACATCATACTATAATAAGGTCCATAATCATGTCCATAATATGATCAACAGTATCATGATTAGCATCAAAAGGTGTTAAAGAGAAGTGGGCACTACAGAAGGACCCTTGAATTATAAAAACCTTTACAATCAAGACAAATATTCATGAGAAGCACTTCTATAATATCAAGAGGGTACAATTAACTTTTCATGGTAATACTAAGCAAATTCATGACCACAAGATTTCCTATTATCTGATTTTACACTAAAAAAATTGAGCACACCACACTAACTAAATTTAGAGATGTCAAATGTTTAGCCAAAAAAAAAAATCTCCACTAGCAACTAACATATAAATACAAGGAGCACCATTAACTATGACACAATGGGATTCATTTATCTTACTTCCTCCTCAAGCTCAGAATAACCATAAAGAGAGCACATGGATAAACCGTAACACCAAAGAGCACTCAAGGTAGCTAGGGAGAAGAACAAGTAACAAGGGGGATCCAAATGAAATCCAAAGGTGCATCGTATCAAAAGCATGTACCAGATTATGAAAATAACTTCCACTTTCCTTCCCAACGGTAAGAGAGGCAACAACAACAATGTGTCTCAAGAAAAACGGGAGGAAAAGAAAACTTCCCAAAGTTATTTCATATCCTTAACATATGTTTCCTTAAAATTACAATAACTTAGCTCACCAAGGACAAGACAAGATGCAAGGAGGTTATTTTTCTCAAGGCAGGAGATAAGGCCTGTTCCAAAAGGGCCACAACTCACATTCGTCAAACTAAGAGGCAACAAGGGTACGAAAACCCAAACTCCTATAAGGGAAAAGCATATACACCTATGAACAAGGGAGTACTTTGCAATTAAACATATCACTATCCATAAGGTGTTTTCATAATTCTGGGTAGGTGAAAAAACTACAGGTTCAACTATACATTGCACTCAAAACACAAATCTTACCCATTTTATAAATCAACTTATTGAGTTAAAAATTTTATAGTTCCGTTTCCTAAGCACATTCCTTACATATTTTCTTAATTAAAACCTTCCTTTCAATATGATAATACATGTTTGGGTTATAAGGAGCACTACTAAGATGGGAAAGATATCTTGCCATTCTGTATAGGAGGAAAAGAAAAAATATATTTATTTTACTACTAGGGAAGGTAGATGGACAAATTTTCATTCCTATTCTTCTACATGGTTTTTTTTTTTTGCTATTAATCTACCCAGGTTAAATGCAAGGATTACATTTCATACTTTTTCTATGTTCCAGTTTATTTGTTAAGTTTCAATAGTCAACTCCCCTCAATTATAGTTTTATGGTGTTGGGGTGAATCATAACTTATCAATTAATGTTTACATGAGAAAGGAATATTCAAACATATCACATTATTAATTTTATGGGAAACAACATATCACATTTTTTTTATTTCTAAGGGAATAAGAGACATTCAACATAGAAAACACATCATTACTTTTGTAAGGACTAGGAATCTATCAAACAACATGGATCACAACAATATTTGAAGGGTTTACCAATTAATTACAAGCATCATCAAATATTCCTAGAGGGTCTCTACAAGCCTCAAAATAAGTTACAAGGAAGGCCCATTAAATAGGCCTAATTACTTTTACCAATCTACTAAGGTTTAAAAATGTTTATAGTTTAAGCTAAAAAAATTTACATACATAAAAATACAATGAAAGTTTTCAATTTCTAACACTCATATTCCCACAAAATATTCCACTATCAACCATAGCAACACTATGGATAATGCAAAATTTTACGATCCAAGGGCACCACATTCCCATTATATAGCATCAACTGCAAGAGGGATATCAACTGATCTATTCAGACATTGACTTTATTCGATTAAATAAAGAGTTATAGTTTTATAATAATAAGCATAATATAAACTTACCACTTGAAAATATTAATATATCAAGATCTACCAAACTACATCTCCTAATGAGCAAGGTCCAAAAGGCCCAAAACATTCATAAGTGTCTCACATGTAACCCCAAGATTGATCCTGCACATATAGTCGCAATAATGCTTTACTTACATAGCAATTTATAAATGGTAAGGTAAGGGTAGGATTATTTATAGGTCAATGTGAGAAAAAAAAACACACTTAATTAAACACACTGTCTGAATGGGCTTAAATCTAATCATAATTACCAAGATGCATATAATGCACAAGTCAATACTTTTTATAATGAAACATGGAAATCATGATAAAATTTTCATGCCATGGATGAAAATTCACTACCAAACAACCACTTCTCTCTCACTAACATCTACGAATCATAACAAAAAGACAATCTGATGACCTACCATACACAATCCAAAATCCCATAATTAAACACCTCTACACCGACGAGGATCAAGTTCTTACCTAGATTCCATAAGAGCATCACCACCACTGCTAACAGTTTCGAACTAGAACGCACTACACAACAAAATTACACCAAGATCTACCTATTATCCTAAAGACACTCAAGGTTCCATCTAATGACACCAAAACCAAGGTATAACTTAAAGCACTTATGAAGACATTCAAGGCACTGTAGGTTGTACCCCCCATACGAAGAATAATGTTATCGATGACAAACTAATGTACTAGCTAATTCAATGAATTGCAAGATCAGGATTCAAAGTATCATTTACCTCAACTAGCCAACAGAGTGTTATATTTGAGACCTACGAGTCACTCAATCTGAGTAATTATCCAAGAATATCAGCAATCAAGAATGAGTGAAGCTAAGTACTCTTATTGCAATGTCAGAAAAATCTCCCTAAATACTATTACAACTAATTCATTCTCAGAGCTTCTCTAATCAATCATAAAGATAAGATCTACTGGTCCTTGATAACCAATATCACTAAGAACGTATGAATATAAATTACAAAAGTCCACATCACAGTCACTCCGTAGCCCTTCATGGCTGCCAATAGGGGTACTTTGCCTCGAACTTATTTCTAAGAATGCATATGTAAAACTGGATCAACTCTTACACCTACCACTCTAATCTTAATCCACTCTCCCCCCACGTGGGCACACCTATGATGAAAATGCACCAAGGGTGCTACTATCACTAACTACATTGGGAACCACTAAATGATCATGGTTTAAAACTCAAAAATGATTATTAACATATCTCATAGATAATTAACTACAAGCGAGATCCTTGATCCATCTACTTCTAAGCACTAGGTGACATGATGATAAAAATATCAAAATATTTTTTGATCATTTTCCCAAACATGACCAACATGTCTCAGCCGATTCTTTTGCACAACATACACAATATCATGAGGGTTACCTCCTCCTTCATCTAGGACTTATCTTTTGTTTTTTCAAAGTAGAAACAAGTTCCAATACACCACCGCCAAGTATTACATTCTTATCAATCATAATTATAATGCTACATTCATTTAGTGATTCCTTGACATATAAATGCTTTTAGGTGAGTACAACCATTCAACATCAACTTTATTATTTTATGATTATTTTAATCACAGAGGTTCAAAATTTTATTACCTATGTTTTCAGGTTTCAGTGTCAGCCTAGGGTCCAAGCGTTGAACAAATGTCTACTGATTCTATTGTTGTAACATGCCTACTAAAATGACCACTTGAAACCCAGGAACAACCTATGTTTAGATAGAAAAAAATAAAAAATTAGGAAATAAATTGTTCTTTTGAAAGGCGAGTCCTCAAACAGGCTTCAAAAAACTATAGTTGTCACAACAAAGAATAAAAGTCAATTATAATTTAATAAAATATAATTTTCCCGTTATGACAACTATTAGATCCACATTACAAAATTAACAAGTATAATTAATCCAAATACAGCTAAATTTCTCTTAGGTTTTAATTTAATTAGATAATTAAATCAACACTATGTTAAATGTTCGTTAATTAATTTTAGAGGGTCAAAGGGGCCCAAGACAATTAAATGCCCAAGGTTTTTAATTTCACTAGGTCAAAACAATAATCAAGGTTCTTATTTATATGGGATAGAATACATTATCTTATCCCTTAACGTGATCACCTTAAAAAGGCCAACCCTAGCTTTAGAAATAAACATTTAAGTTAGAAAGGGGTTAATTCCCACATACCCACTCTCAGGCTCATCTTGAACTTCAACCTGATTTTTCATGCATTTAACATACTTAACTTTTCTTGAAAACAATTCTATTAGATATGAACTTTCTTCCCCTTTCCAATGATATAAATAAGTCCTCATAACTCCTCATATTTCTTAGGTTACGGGCCGGCTGTACTGGGGAGGAAATTTTTCCCAGAAGTAGGCTTGCAGACTTGGGGAAGAAATTTTTTCCCAAAGGCGGGCTTGTAGGCCTGGAAAAGAAACTTAGCACTTATCCCTTTTTGGGAAAAAGAAAACTTTACACCTGCGCGCTCATGAGTCTGTAGCGGGGCTTCGCGTCCCAAGAAGAAATTTTTTAATCTTGAGGTCCGCAAGGGACACATGTCCAAAAATTTGAGTCCAGGAAGAAAAGCAGGTCGGTGGGGAAAATTTGGATTTCTATCTTTTGAGGAAAAAGGCCACAAGGCTCAAAAACATCCACGCCTTCAACAATGCCCAAATATGCCACGTGACAGACAATCATTGGCTGTGGAGTGGCGGGCCGGCGTGGAAAATATGAATTTTTCACCAAATTCAAAAATAAAAACAAAAAAAAGAAACTTGAAGGGGAGGGCCCGCGAACACGCAGAGGTGATCTTCCAAAGCGAAGGTAGGGCTATAGATCCGCGAAGGAATTTTTGACCAAGTTAATTTTTCAAACTTAGAACTCTTTTTTATTTTATTTTACTGAAGACAGAAAAGTTGGGCCAGCCGAGTGGTGGGGAATTGTGTGTCTTTTTTCATTTTTTGAAAAAGAGCAAAAAGTAACTTTCAGCCCCGCGGGTCTGCTTAGCAAAATTTTCCTTTTTGACAGTTAGTTTTTTTTTTTGAACCCAAAATGAAGTAAAAACTTCAGAAGACCATAAATTTTTATTGAGAACTCAGTTTTGGGAAAATGAGGACTTTTTGGAAAGGTCCCGACCTCCTTTTTGTATGGGAAGCATAATATTTTAATTTTGACAAACTTACGTGGGTCAATTTTAATAAAATGTATTTCCTAACATTAAAATGTGAATTAAAATTTTTCAACTACCAGAATTTATTCGATCAACCATTCTTTCTTCTTCAACATGTGAAGCAGACATGGAGAGTTGCACCTGAAAGATTTCAAATGGATTGCAAGAATAAAATATTAATGGTTTAGATTCATTACGAATTTCCTTCTCTTTTATGTGAAATTGTACTATTTTTCCTCTTGTTTGATTAAAGATGAATTGTGTAAACTGCAAGGGCAATACAAACTATTTTGGAATGTGTTTTGATCATCATTAGTTTGTTCCAATATAAATTTACAATGTTTAACTTTCCTTCAATCAATATGTGAAAAGAAATAATGTAATTCTATTTTCAAAATGTTCCCTTCAAATAATACATAGAAATGTAATAATTATAACACATGCATTTCCAGCCTTCAACAGAGAGTTTACAATATACATACAACAACAAGTTTTAAATAAGAGTAACACCATTTGGTGAAAGGTGATTCAAAATTCAATTAAATGAAATAATTCCTTTTACACTTCTTTTATGCTTGTAAAAATATGCCAAATAACTATTTCTCATTCCTTTTTCACATACAAATACAACTTTCAGCATATACATCTCTCAAATTCAAATGTAGGTTCCATTTCCCAAATAGAGAAACTTTCCACCACAAATATTATTAGAATGCCATCCACTTGAAGTGGGAAAATTTTACAATAAGGAACCCAAGGAGAAACTGCAAAAATTTTCTTCATCTTGTAATGCTCGCTAAAATCAACCCACTTGAGACCCAAGAACAACCTAGGATTAGTTAGGAAAATTATGGAATAATTTTTATTTATTTATTTATAAGAAGAGTCTACAACCAGGTTACAAGGCAACATCTATTACTTAACAAGTTCCAGAACAATTATAATCCACTAGAACATACTTTACACTGATTAAAAATTATTATAGGTCATAAGGTCCAAAATTTAGGGTTAGAAGGTTCAATAGGTTCAGAGGGTAAATCTTCACCATTCCCACTCTCTAACAAGATTAAAGTTTCAATTTTTTTAATCATACTTAATGCATTCAAAAATTCCCTAAATCATTCCCATTAGATAGATAATTTCATCACCTTTCCATTGATATAAATAATTCCTCCTAACTTCTCATATTTCTCAAGTTATGGGCCAGCCGGCCTTGTTGTGAAAGTTTTCCCAAGAGCGGGCCTGCGGTCCCAGGGGTGAAAATTTTCCCAAAGGGTAGGTTGGCAAGCCATGGGGAGACCTTTGGAAAGTTTCCCATGTGGGACGAAAAACTAAATTTGCGCCCACACACCTATGGGTCTGCAAGTCCACAAGGGACATGTGGCACTTCTCAAGCCAGTGTGGGGAGAACAGGGCGAAGGGAGACGTTTGGGAAAATTTCCCGCGCGAGGTGAAAAGCAAACATTGCACCCATAGGTTCACAAGCTGCAAGGGACACATGGCATCACCTAAGCTAATGTAGGGAAAGTGGGGTGGTGGGGAGAAATTTTGTTTAACACCTTAAAGGGCTAAGAGGGTAACACTAACCCGTGCCTACGATGACTCCTCATGCCATGTGGCTGCTCCAAATTGGCTGTGGATCCACAAGACGGTGGAGAAAACATGGATAATTTTTCCAAAAATTTTCGAAACACAAAAAGGAAAAATGGGACCCGATCCTCCACCGATGCCTCGTGATGCCATGTGGTATCACCTGATTAGTCGCGGGTCGGTGGGGAAAACTTGGAAAATTTTTCCAAAATTTTTCTGGATGTGCTAAGTTTAAAAAGGGGTTAGCCCCTCTACCAACACCCCATGGTGCCATGTGGCAGCCTCTAATTGGCTATGGCTAGAGGGGTAGTAGGGAAAATTTGGAAAATTTTCTCAAAATTTTTCCTAAGTGCTTAAGGGAAAAATTCAGGCCGTAGGCCCGCTAAGGAAAAATTTCCCATTTTTTGACGCCAAGGAAGAAAAAATTCATAAGGTCATAACTTTTGATAGAGAGCCCAGTTTTGGGAAAACAAGGACTTTTTGGAAATCTCTCGATGTCCTCTTTAGACAAAGATCATTGGTTTTTGATTTTGATAAGGTTTAAGGGGTCAATTTTAAGAAAACGGCCTGTAATCTTTTACAGTGCGAACTGGTAAATTTTAACTTGTGAGATTTATTCAATTTTATCTTCTTTCTCTCTCAACATGTCAAATAGACATGGGGACATGTTCTTAGATGGATTTAAGGAAGGATTCAAGATTCAATTTGTCTAATAGATTTGTAATTTGAACATTTTCATTTCTTGACTGCAAAATGGTTTGAGCCCAATTTTTCCAAGTTTTGAAATATTTCCTCCAAGTGTTTTTGTTTAATTGAGTTTGTTCAAGGCCTAAAACTTTAATTTAATCACTAATTTTTTATTTTATTGTTGCAGGTTCGATCTGTGCTTTTTTTGTTTAGATAATTGCCAGCCTGAAAGAATAAAACAGAGGGAAATTTTTTAAAGGATCTGTTTAATTAATTTCCATCTCCCAAGTGTGGAAATTCATTCTAATCCTAGCCTAATATGTTTAATTGATTCAATCAACCCATCTATGGGCTAAAATGCAAATTCTGATTTCCAATCTTAACATTTTTTTATAACAGAGCATTATATTTTTCCTCACACGCAATTCTTATTTTCAACTTAGATTTCAAAAAATAATGGATGATCAATTTCAATACAACAATACAGATTGAAAAAGGTAATGCAATCCTTTATTGATTCCAAAATACAACATTACAACCTTTCTTCTTTTTATTCCTTCCAAAACATACATTATATATAGAATAAAATAATACATTTTCTTCTCATGTGTTTCACTTTACCACTTTTCAAACAGGGATTTCATAGTGAATGCTAAACACATATTTCCAGTGGAATAACAACATATGGACAAGACAAAACCACTTCCATTAATTTAAATTACCTCTTACAACTTCCTTTCCCTCTGGTTTCAAATTGCAACATACAAAAACACGTATATTTTTTTCACATTCTTTCCAAAACAGAAAAAAAGTATAACTCTTTTATATTTCAATATTCAACTTGTAATTAGTACAACATATTTCCATTGAAATCATTTACAAGTTCATCCACTTTAGGTGGGAAATGTTGCAATGAGATTTCATTTCACAAGGGACTGTCAAACTATCCTTTCTCAGCTCTAGAACAAGAATATGCATACTCCTCATTCTTCTAATTTGATCACAATAGGAGTAGGGGAAAGGAAACAATCTCCACCCAACCAAGCCATCTAATGAAGAGGAGAAGCTATCCTTCTTCATTGGCCCCTAAGCCCCAACCACAATGTAATAAAAGATGTGATCCAACTCATGGAAAAAAAAGAATTCCAAAAACATACAAGCAACATTTTCATAAAGAAACAAAGTTCCAAACAGAATGTAATTTACAACTACATTAAAACATGACAAACAATACAAAGGCTTCATCAAGCAAGCCAAAGGAGCAAGAAGCTATGGGGGATGCTGCTTATGCCTCCCAAAGGGGAAAATAGGTATCACCACCTGATATATATATATATATATATAATTTCAAAACCCTGTCATGTCCTTATGCCTCCCCCAAGTACCCCTTATTCCTCATATTTTCTTATATCTCCCCAACCTCTCATGGCACCCCATTACAAGTAAAGAAATGTAAACTATTTCTTTGTAAGGTGGAATGCAAATCCCAACTCCCTCCATCCTTATACCTTCCTAAAACCACTTGTGCCTCTCAAAAAATAACCCCATAGTATTCTCCTACACCATTCCTAGGCCATCTACCAAACAACCCACAATATATGCCAAAACATTCACACAAGAAAATTTTCATACATACAAGAAGAGCATTTCAAGAGCCAAGCTCCTACCTCTCCATGATGGAGTCGTTCCAATTTCAAAAACAACAAGTTTTATCCCAATGCAAGCAATCCAAAATAGCCAAGCACAAGCATGCAAATATCTTCCAAAACATCTCCAAGCAAGAGCTCCCAAAACAACAAGAAAATTCACTCAAAATCAAGTCTCCAAATGTGAAACAACCCAAAACAAGGCAAACCATTCGAATTTTATAGAAGAGGATGAGGTGGATCCATGTAGGATGCCACATCACACATCCTCAACCCCAACCCCAAAAGTCAACTTCATTCTCCAATCCTTAATAAATAAGTGGGTGAATAATATGACGGTTCACTTACACACTAAAATCCTACCTCCATTCACTCTCCTTACATGTGTGGATGTGATCTCCCAACAACACCAAACTCTTTCTATGCAGAATCTAATTATTTGTTGTCTTCCAATGAATATGTAGTCAGGCGCATGATTTTCTCCAAGATACTTGCCAATTTTGATATGGCAGTAGAATTTTTTTTGATACAATACAAAACAACTTAGGGAAAAACTGGTACCACATAGAGTCATGATGTTCCTTGTCTATGATGCTCAACAGGATGACTGGTTGAGGGTGAGTTCAGAGCATATGTGAGGATCGAACAAACAAGCAACACAACCAAGTGATATTTATTGTTTGTAGCCTCCTAATACATGTGAAACAAATAGATCTTGGAGACAGAAAGGAGTTTAATATGAAATGGAACCATGAAGATAGCAGGCTGCTAGCACGTAGTGTATATGGTGTGTAGGATAACAAGAATATCTTCCAATGATAGGCAAGTAGAACCCAATTCCTTTCCAGTTGGAGCTGAATCACCAAATCTGGCAGAAAATTAACACAGCTCTATAAATCCGAGCTTTAGAGAAACAAACATCAACAAATCTGCAAATGATTCAAGTAAAAAAATACTAATTGAATTTAAATCATGGATTGGGATAGTCAAACAATGTTTGAGTTGCCCCTAATTGCTTCTTCAAAACCTCTCATAAAATTCCATGAATTTTCTTCCCTGATACCACTAATAAGAACTGCAATATAATATAAAAAAATGGAATAATAAAATGTGGAAATTAAAATTCATTCGGGATATATTATCCATGTATGAGATTACAATATATAGAGTTTGATCTCCTTGATTCTAGGAGTCAATAGTCATCCCTCATATCTCTAAAACCCTTCCTAGAATCTCTCAAATCTATCTCTTAATATCTCTCAAACATCCCTAGGATCACTTACACTACAAAATAACAACGTGATTTGTTCTCACAACTCACTCAAATAATTAAACTATTACAACTATATTATTAATATGAGTTACAGAAACTCATTATTAATAATATTACAATTTATTTAATTATTTTACACAATATTTTGGTAACAACCATATCATGAATAAGTTAACCCTCTTGTGCGTAATTTCCCTTGGTACCCTAGTGGGTGGCCAAATCCTCGGAAGATAGTTGTTGGTTGTACCTAAGATTGCTCTCTTGTGAGATCTAAATTATGTTAGTGGAGACTACATCTCGAATAACTTGTTTATTTACCCAAAAATTCAAATAGGTCCTTAGGAGGGATTTTTAATACATAAGATTATTTGGGATATCTCTTTTGCAATATACACTTAATAATGGCATGTTTAAGATCAATGAAATGAGTTATCTTGTATAAGGTCGCACTCCTTGTAGTCTTAAATCCCTAAGTGTTACGTAAGTGTTATAAGAATTACATTTGTTCCAAAATGATGATAATACAATACTAAAGTAACCATGTAAATGTAGTTAGTGAAAGGGTAAATAAGATTAAACTAAGGAATGACTGCTATGAAAAAATGGAACACCATTGAATGACGTGAAAAATAACTAAAATGTCAAATGTGATCATAAAATGAATGTAATAAAGTAGAGCTCCATGACTAATACAACAAGCTAATAAATCGAAAAACCAAATATGATGCAAAATCACATGTTTTGTTTACCTAAATGTGGATTAAACAACGATGCTAATAAAATAATAAAATTCAGCCTTGATAATGGGATAACTTCACCTGTAACCAAGGTCTTGCAAGTTAAGGAAATTGCACTCTAGTTGGACATGTAAAAGTTAGTAGAACCCTTGGCATTGATAGGAATATATTAAACCTAGGATCACTCAAGAAGTAGAATTTATGGCCGAAACATGTAATTAACCCATTGTTATTAGGAGTAAATCCTTAATATGATGAAACAAAAGTAGTTTGAAATGTGAAAATCATCACTTAAATTCAAAGAAAATTTTGTATAATGGGAACACATGTGTAATGTACCCTTACATGCGTAATATGGTTGTGAAAATATGAATTCCTAATTGGAGCAATGAATATTGAATTAAGAATGATACAACTTAATTAGTTAGCCTACATAGTTGGTTGTAATAACTTGAAGATTAAAATAGTGTAGTGTTAGTATTAAACAATACAATGAAATGAACTCGGGATATGTTTTCTATTTATCTAGTAACCTTAACGAGATTATTTTTCCAAATGAAGTAAACATGGATCTCGCAAACAAATCTGTAAGTCAAATATTAGAAGATGCATGTGTGTACATATGTTCCTAATCACAATCATGTTATATAGGTTATTTCCACAAGAGAAACAACTGAATTCTAAAGGAACCACTATAGATGAAATGTTAAACAAAAAACATGTAGCTTAGTTGTAAGGGAACAAAGGGTCCCATGTTATGTGTTCTTCAGACAATTATAGTGAACTAATAAAAATAGGATTGTAATAAATATTTCACCATGCAAAATGATGTGTTGTGGGAAGTACTTGTAAGTGTATATTGTCGTGGGTTGTTGTTATACTTTGTCATTTTTAGAAATATGGCTTTTATTTTCATGTTGTGCTTCATGTTATATATGTGGGTCCATGGTTACACAAATGTCTCATGTGTTATACATTATCCTAAGTGATCCTATGTGGTGTTATGTATCAAGCAATGTAATCAATTTTTTTTTATCCTGTTATTATGTGTATTGTATTTGTGTGTGTAAAATGTGGGTATTACATATGGTATCAAAGCAAAGATTCATTCTCTCAAACCTCTAGGATAGATTGGATTTGTGAAGATCTTGAATGGTGGTGGTGGAGATGTGAAGAGTAATGTGATATATGTTGTGATGAGAACAATGTTGAAATTGTGATATTATGAATGCACGTGTTGTACAAGTCACTTAGTGCATGTATGTTATCATGTGGATGTTCTTGTGATGAAATTATTAACTCTCATTTTTGTGGATTCAATGAGGTGTTCACGTGTGATGTTCCACCTTATTGTGTGTGAAAATAGTGTTATTATGGATTGCAGAGTGTTGGAGTGTTTTCTTATTATGTGATATGAGGGTGTGTAGATTTGTTGTATTACAAAATTGGTGTAGAGTGAATTGGATTGTATAATTATGTCGCCACCATGTTGTGATGAATAATGTGTATCACCGTGTTCTATTACAATTGACTATATGTTGTAATGTTAGACAATATGTTCATTATATGTGTAATTCTTGTAATATGTGATGGTTCATGTCATGAATTAGGGGCATATGGTGATCGTATGACCCCTATTATATAGTGTTTTCACTTTGGGTGCATTATGTGGAAACATGATGTTTGTAACCCATGAAAGTAATGATTTTCTATACCCAATATATACACCATGCGGAATACACTATGGTTAATGTGCATGATTCACCCTCGTGTTAGTAATGTAGTTATATGTTTTATGTTTCTGAACCTTACACTAACCAGCCCTAAGGGAAGAAATTGGTAAAAAGTGAACGTTGGAGAGAGGAAACGAGTACCATTGACTAGTCACTCAAGACAAGTATGAGATAGGAGGTGGAGTATTACATAGACTGATAAATCCACCTCTGTTTATTTTGTACGTATGGTAGATTTCCCAATGGGAACCATATATATTGTGTTTCACGGACACCTTAGGCTCAATAGATGGCAACCTGTACTATTTTCTCTCTCCCTATATGGTTTTCATATAGATGACCTATGTGTATCTTAGCATTGGTGTACCATTGACCATTCACTCGAGCAGAGAATGAGATAGGTATTGGAATCTTACATAGATTGAAAACCCACTTCTATTTGTTTGGTATGCATGGCCACCATGTATATTGTGTTTCACAAACACCTTAGGCTCAATGAATGGAAACCTATACATCCCCCCTCTCAGAATATGTTGAGATTATGTTGAGCCTTTTGGGAGTATGGATGGATGATTCAGACAAAGAGAATGACACTTATATTATTTGACATGTTATTTTGCGAGATGAGGCTTGATATTCAAGTGCCAGCAACTCGATGAGTACCCCTTTGGTGGTCGTATAAGGCCACATAGTGATTGTAATGTGTTATTTCTTTATATGTATTTTATTTGTAAATTGATCATTATCTCTTTTCTTGTCAGAACCAACAATTTTCTTGATTGACGCGTTCTTATATTTTGGGCATTTTATTTGGTTGTTGCACTAACATGCATATTTTTGCACTAAATATGGTTGTTTAGCCTTTTCTTTTTCTTAGTTTTAAAATTTTATTTTCAAGTTTAACTTTTTTAAGCCTAGCCCAAGGCTTGGGATTATTGCCACTTGGCATTTGAAATAGATTTTTTATGTTGGTTCTAATGTCGTAATGTGTTGGAATAGGGTCATAGGATTCACCATGGAGTTGTTGAACCTATGGACCTGCTTCGTTTTATGGGGGTATGATCCAAGGGAGTCATAGAACAATTTAGTTTTTGAACTATATGCTACTATACCACTTGGGTGGGGGTGATAAGGCTCTATGTGCCCAGGGCCATAGGGTGACCTGGCCACATTAAATGGAGAAAGGAGATGGGGATCTCTGGTTGAGTGACCTAATATTCTTGATGGGGCTCTATGGTTGAGTGAAATGATATTCTTGATGGGGCTTTATGGTTGAGTGACCTGATATTCTTTATGGGGCTCTATGGTTGAGTGACCCAACTTGGTTTTGGAACTATGATTCTTTCTCTTTGGGAGGTATATGGAGTTATTTTGTGATGCTTTGGGAGTTATATGGAGTTGTTTTGTGATGATTTGGGAGATATATGGAGTTATTTCGTGATGTTTTGTGATGTGTGGAGTTGGTGTTATGAGTTATGTGTACTCTTGTGAGTCTCATTAGGAATTGTTATGATTGAGGTTTGACACCCCTCTTGGTTGGTAAGTACTATTGGATCTTGTCTTGGGACTATTTGAGTACAATCATGGTTTTTGTGTCATATTTTCCTATGTATCAATGTGATAATTCATTGTTTGTTAGTCACATGTGTGTGTTGGATCTATTTCTGTGACATAATTTTTGAAAGTTATTTGTTATGTCGACTACTCGTTATCTTTCTGTGGTGGAATTACGGGTCTTGTGATGTGATATAATTGTTAAAGTATGTAGCAATATGTCTCATTGGTTGTTTGTGATGTCTTGAGTTTTTTGCGACATCTTGAGGCCAATTACTGTTGGGCACCAACAAACATAAACAAACTGAAATCTTAAACAATAAATATTAAGAGCTTTAGATTAAGAAATAATGTAAAGGAAAATACTAATTGAGTGATAAAGTAAAATATAACTAATTACTAATCTTCAAAAAAAATTAAAATTTAAGATATTATTGAAATTAGTTTGGCTCCTTGTGTTCGCATTGTACCAAAAATTTGTTTTAAATTACATGTGTCCTTACTAACCTTCCTGCCTACATATCCTTCAAGCTTCAACGTTGTGTCGCATCAAGGAAGATGCTCTTATAAGGGGAAGGAGATGTAATGCCCCTTCACTAATTCCTTGAGATTCCTTGGTCAGGGCACCTATCAGTTGACAGAGAATGGAAATGACACATCATATAATCCTTTTTAGACTTGTCATCTTCCTTGCATAATAAAACAAGCACATTGTTTGAGATCCAAAGTGTTAATCATGTGAAACCCCAATTTAACATGGGAAACTTAGCAGTGATTGGATGGTGATAGTAAGTGCAGCCTACGCTGACAATTAAATAAACAAAACTTTATGGGAACTGTGATATAAGAAGATCTACCAATAGTCATCCTCATTCAGTCACACCATGGGTTAAAATAGCCCTATGCCTGGAGTTAAATTTATAACCTAGTATCCCCTCATTTTGCTTTATTCAAATTGATCAACTTGGACCTGTATCTTTCCTTGAGAGGTTTCTTTTGTCCCTTATTTAAAAGGAAACATATTCCTGTCATGGATTAGGTTGTTAGTTTGCAGAGGGAAAATAAGATCGAAGCTATGGAGGCACCTCATTTTGTGTATTGTACAAATGTGTTGATTTTTCTTCTTCTATTTCTTAGCACTTATGTTACGTGTGTTTTGTACTTTGTAGCTATCACTTCATTTATTCCTACTCTTTTTATTTTATTTCGAGTAGTATTTGTTGGGATTTGGACATGGGACATGCCCTTTTCTGCTATTTCATGTATGGTTATGTATATTTGTCTCTTGTACTCTTCCTCTACGTGAATGTCTCAGGTTCTCCATACTCATCTTATTTTATCATTTGTGGGAGAAAGACATGTAATTATTTAGCAAAATTATATGAATAAATACCTTATCTAGGTGTCATCTCATGGAAAACCACGAGTGCAGGTATAATCTGAGTAGATTCATTGAGGAACACTTGGATTTACGGTCTACCTTTGATGAGTGGCAAAAAAATGCTATTGCAATCTAAGCTTCGTAAGAAAGATGCAAATGTGGTTTTAATGTACATAAGTCTACACAACCTTAAAAAAAAATTAAACGAAGCATCTTTTTCAAAATAGTTTATTATCATGGAATTATTTAGTTTTCCAGGTGGCCATGGCGTATGTTTGGCTAGATAGGATGATGCCACTACCATTATACCTAAATCCAAACAATTGTGGTAAAGTGTTGATTTTCCTCAAGAATTAGATGCTCAGTCTGCTATAACTATATCTTCCACAATTTTTTGTTCATATTTTAAGAGACTACAAGAATTTTAATTCAAGTGAAAGGCATAATATGCTGGATATTCCCATTGCAATCTCTTGCGATCAGCAGAGAATGGTTGATAACATTCAAATATTTGATTGAAGATTTGTCATTTGAAAAAAAGAATCACTTGATAGGGATATTAAAATAGAATCATCTGAAGTTACTAAGATAAGAGCTTCAAACCAGGAGTTATCTCAAAATTTGGATTTGCAGACTTAGAGGCTAGAACTTCTAATCACTCAGAACATGGTATATGGAAGTAGTCTGGTGGGGCGACAAAATATTGACACTTTGAATGATGGAATAGGGTTGGGGTAATTATAAATGTCATATGTTGTAGTTGTAAATGCGTTTTTTTTCTATGTGCTAAGAAAGGAAGTATGAGGAATCCTGTAAATTATTGCTGGAATTCCTGAAGTTGATGCAATCTCATTGAATGTGGGAATCATGAGTTCATTAAAAATATATGGTTTTACTCTATTCTCTTTAACTAAATTTCACTTCAAAATTTCCATATTTTTAAAATTAAATGTTTAATGATAGGGAGTATAATTCCAACAAATGACAAAATTATTTCCTTGATGTGAACTCTCGAAACATCAACAACAAAAATAAAAAAATAAAAAAACTCTGATCTTAAACCACAAACTGGAAACTCCTAGCATGACCCCTGGTAATGTGGGATACCATGTGGTTACTTATCCAAGTCATTTGAATTTATTTAGCATCCTTTGAAGTTTAATTTCTAAGCCACTTAGCTTAACACTCACTTGTGTGACGTGTTCATTTTAATAAAATCTTGATCGGTTTCATCGTATGGTTATCGCTTAGTGTGAGAGAAATTGAAAACCCCTACCACCTATCTCTATAATAACAAAAAGAGAATCGTAACCCACATTTATTTCACTAAAAACACCTTCGGAAACTAATTTTGCAAGTGGGTTTTGGGGGCCCACTGGTCCTTATGCAGCAATATTTTTTGATGCAATTAGGATAACTAGCCTCAAAGTTACCCTTTTAACTTGAGCTCCTCTCGTTGTAATAAAATTCCATCAGACACGATGAACTTTATATATATATATATATATATATATATATATATATTGGGGATTAAGTAAGAATCATCTAAATATGTGATTGAAGTTGAAATGAGTGTGTTCGAGACCCTGTTGTAAGCACTTTTGTTGTTTTTGGCAGTTTTCTCAACCTTAGCAAGAATCTTCTTTTTGAGTTTTGTTTGACTTCTAGCCATGCGTGTGACATCGTAATACTATTGCAATGATATGTAGAATATTATTTGATATTTTATCTTGTATAAATGAATTTTGAAATGTATGGTGATTTTCTCTCTCCACCCCCTTCTCTCTCTAGAAATGACTATGATACTTGATTGATTTGAAAATGTAAATGAATTGGGAAATGTGAATTAGTTTGAAATGAAATGATAATAGACATGAAATGAAAATGGTTATGATATTGTGAATGGAATAAAAGGTCTCTTAACTTTCTCTCTCATCCTTTCTCTCTAGCACCAAAATATTAAGTGCAACTGAATGTGAAAGTGTAATTGCATAAGAAATGAAGCTTTTTCTTCTTCCCTCTCCATATCTATATCTCTCTTCTATTTGATTGAAAATGTTAAAAATGATGAATGTGTGGATTTATGCTTGAGTGTAGGGGATTTTCATACTCAGTCCTAGGGCTGACACAACATTGGTTGCACGTACTCTGCATAAAAGAAATTTTCTAGATGTGATATGTTGTAATTAATGAGTTTTCATTGTAAAGTTCTATTCATCTTGCAATACATGTATTACCATAGAATAATGATATGTATTTTTGTATGAAAAAAAAATGTTTGTATATTTTTAAAAGGGAAAACACACGTGGCTATGTTTAGTAGTGTCAAATTGGATGTGAATTTGTGCTCAATGTTGTACCTATGTTATAAATATATTAAACTAATATTTTGTTATGTTAATTATTGGTATATTTCCTTAACACCCACAATGCTAGGTAGAATTTCCTCTCATCTAAACTAACAAAATAAAAGAATGAGTTATAATGATTATTGTACTTCCTCCTCCCATTTGAGTCTTTTCCAGGGTATAAAACATTAATCATGTTAATAAATACTCTGATCTCATTAATAATATTCAGGCTTCACACGTAAGACATCTTATTAAGGACTATGTCCTTGATATTTTATGAGGTGATGTATATATGATGTGAAACCAATCATATTGGGACAAGTGAGGTGATCATGTCTAGGTGTTGTAGGTCTTACCATATCATGAATAAGTTAACCCACTTGTGTGTAATTTCCCTTGGTACCCTAGTGGGTGGCCAAAGCCTTGCAAGACTGATTTTGGAGGATTGCGGAACAAGTAAAACTTGTCTCATACCTCTTAATTTTATTTACCAACCATACCTATGGTTGGAGGGTTGATTTTAGACCCTTTTAATGCATTTTAATAAGTCAAGTTGCATGTTTTAATTGCACTTTCTTCATGTTTTAAATTTGCAGTCCTTATGGGTTGTGGGCTTGGTTGGAGTGTGTAAGTAATTTGTCATATTTCCACCCACCTATTTATTATGCTTGGGGGAATGAATTTGACTTTTGTGTTGGAGTTGAGGATGTGTGATGTGGCATCCTACATGTATCCATATCATCCTTTTTTCTTCCCTCTTCCTTAAATTCGAATTTGTTTGGCTTGTTTTGGGTTATTGAAATTTTGGAATGCTTCCTTGGGGTGAATTTTCCTTGGCTGTTTGGAGCTCTTGTTGATTTTGGAGGAGATTGAACATCATTTCATACTTGGGAATTTCTGGTTTTGGGACTATATTTTTAACATTGAAAGCTTGTTGTGTTGGAACAAAATCTACCATGGAGAGGTAGGAGCTTAGCTCTTCACATATGCTTCTATTTCTTTTTATGTTTGTGTGAATTGTGAATGTTTTATGTGTTTGTTGGTTGGTTAGGTAGATTGCCTAGGAATGGTGTAGGAGAAGGCTATGAGGAATCCATGTGGGGGGCATAAGGGAATGCCAATGGCAACAAAATTCTTGTGGAGGGAGTTTGGGATTGGGATCCACCATGGAAAAGAAATAGCTTGCATTTCTTACTTTGTGGGAGGCATAAGGAAATTTGTTCGGGGCATAAGGAGGGATTGTGGGGGGGCATAAGGATACATGGGAGATGTTTTATATTGGCAGTTTGTTACAGGTGGATACCCAATTCCCATTGTGAGGCATAACCAGCATCCCCCATAGTTCTTGCTCCTTTGGCTTGCATGGTGAAGCCTGAGTTCTGTCTTAATGTTTTAGACTATGTTTTTAATTTGAAATGTGCATGTTAAAATATTGTTGTGTGTTTGTGGAAGCCTGTTGTTGCCATGTGTTGAAATACATTTCTTATTGCATTGTGGTTGGGGCTCAAGGGCCAATGAAGAAGGATGGCTTCTCCTTTTCATTGGATTTCTTGGTTGGGTGGAGAGCGTTGCCTTTTCCCTGCCTTTGTTGTGATCCAAAAGAAGCAATTCATGTTTTTGTTCTGGAGGAG
Source organism: Taxus chinensis (assembly GCA_019776745.2). NCBI lineage: Eukaryota > Viridiplantae > Streptophyta > Pinopsida > Cupressales > Taxaceae > Taxus > Taxus chinensis. The sequence continues at coordinate 186,114,935 of CM034155.1, forward strand.
AGGAGAAAGACAGTTTGACAGTACCTTGTGAAATAAAATCTCATTGTAACCCTTCCCACTTTGAAGTGCATGAGTTTGTAAATGTTTTTAAATGGAAAGAGGTTGTATGGATTATGAAATTTGTAAAGTGAAATGAAAAAGAGTTATGTTATGTATTTAGTTCTTTTATTAGAAAAGAAAGACAGGTATTCTGTACGTTGTATTTTGAAAATATATATGAAAAGAATTGTAAAGGATTCATTGAATCTATGGAAGTTGTCTTACCTTGTTCAGAATCGCATTTTTATATTTAAAATTGTGTATTTGAAATCCTTGGTTGGAAAACTGGAAGAAGCAAATATCTATGAAGAAAATGCATTTTCCTATCTTGTTGATATGAATGATTGGAAAGGAATAGAATATTCATTTTTGTTTCTATATTTTGATTGCAGGAAAGATAACTACTTTAAACAAACATGGAAACAATTCAATGTTGTTATAGTACAGCAAAAGAAATAGACTAATCCTTGTTTTTGAATTGTATAAACTCCATCTTTTATTCCAATGTATACTTGTAAATTTTTATCAAATATTAATTAGAATGACCCTGTAAGCTATAAAAGAAAAATGAAACATTAATTTGAACTTAGTATAACCAAAATGACGTCAAACAAACTAAAAAATCTTAAGAAACCTTTAAGAAACCTTTCAAATTGAACAAAGGAAAATTTTGTAGTCTTTTTTCTATCAAATGTTGGAAAATTTGAATTGGAAATCAATCAAGCAAAATTACCCTTCAAATGCATCCTAAATCCTTCTTAGAATAATTCTCCATGTTTTTTTGGCATGTTGAGTGAAGGAGAAGATCAAATTGAATAAAATTTATAAGTTAAAATTTACCTGTTACTTTTAAAAATCCTGCAAGCCATTTTCTTAAAATTGACCCCTTAAACTTTATGAAAATCTAAAATTAAAGATTCCTATGCAAAGAGGGCATCGAGAGCTTTCTAGAAATTCCTTGTTTTCCCAAAACTGAGCTCTCTACTAAAATTTATGGCCTTCTGAAGTTTTCTTCACTTGGCATTAAAATCTTGGGAAAAATTTCCTTGGTGGGCACATGGACCGAATATTTCCCTTGGGACTTGGGAAATTTTTTTGGGAAAATTGTCAAAATTTTCTACGTCACCCCACAGCCAATCAGAAGCTTTCACATGGCCTCACAAGGCAACGGTGGAGGCACGACACCTTTTTATTCCTTGGCGCTTTTAAATTTTTTTGGAAATTTTTCTTAGTTTCCTCAGCCAGCCTGCAATCCTAAATCCAATTAGGTACTGGCACATGGCATGGTGGAGGGGCGGAACTCTTGAAACTTTATCCTTTTTGAGAAAATTTGTTTTTGGAAATTTTTTGTAATTATCTCCATAGCTCCGCACTCCCACCCTTGCCTTGGAAAAAATCATTTCCGCAGACGCGCGGGCCTGTGCGGGCAACTTACCCCTTTTTACCCCCTTTGGAAAATTTTCCCAAACATCTCTGTCGCCCTGCCTTCCCTCATTTTTCTCCCCCACTTTGGCTTGGAGGGCGCCACGTGTCCCTGGTAGACCTACAGGGGTGTGGAAGAAAAATTGATTTTTCACCCACGCATGGGAAAATTTCAAAAAAATCTCCCCGCGGCCTGCCAACCCACCCTTTTGGGCAAATTTTCACCCCTGGGCCCGCAGGCCCGCTCTTGGGGGAAAATTTTCACCCCAAGGCCCGCCAACCCATAACTTGAGTTTTATGAAGAGTTAGGAGGACTTATTTATATCAATGGAAAGGTGAGGAAATTTCCTATCTAATGGGAATGATTTAGGGAAATTTTGAATGTGTTAAGTGTCCAAAAAATAAATTTGAAGCTTTAAGCCTCTTAGAGAGTGGGTATGGTGAGGAATTACCCTTTGAACCTTATTGAACCTTCTAGCCCTTAATTTTGGACCTTGTGACCTCTGATAGTTGTTAATCAAAGAAAAGTATGTTCTAGTAAATTATAATTGTTCTAAAACTTGCTAGTGACAGTTGTTTCCTTATAACCTGCTTGTAGACTCTTTTAAACAAAAAAATTATTCCATAATTTTCCTAACTACTCCTTGGTAGATTCTTAGGTCTTAAGTGGGTTGTTTTAGCGGGTGTTACAATTGGTTTCAGAGTATTGGTTCAAAAGGTTGGACCATTGGGCACACTAGAACCTTGAGACATGAAATTTAAAACTTAGCACACTTTTAAATCTAGAAAATAGTTTAGTTTGGAATTTTCACATGTTAGTAAATATGGAAACTGAGTAAGACCTTGAATAAGGAACTAACTCTTGTTTTGTTCTGTGCAAGAGGCACAGACAAGATGAGGAGCCTTTTTAAATAGACTTAGGCTACCACCACCAAATATTGTTGTAGTAGCCATCCTATCCCAAATTTTGTAGACTCTTCAGGATCTTAATGCCGCTCTACGCGAAGGATCAGTAGGAGGACGTGATTCCAGACATGATAGGGACATTTCCATTGAGGTTCAGGTATCTCCTCGACCCAATGAGGAGCATAAAGGAGAGAAATCCCATGCAGAGTCAGCTAGGACATAGTCACCACAAAGGGGACAAGGTGACTGAGTTTCAGATCAGAGAGAGAGGTCTCGGAGACCTAGGCTTAGGGATGATCATGCAGAGAGGCCTAAATGCCATCAGACCATAGTCGTAGATCACATCAGGGAGATCCTAAAGATTCATCCATCAAATTACTTAGGTGACACATGTGGATTTCAGGTAGAGGCTTGGCTAGTGAGCTTGAGCGGGTGCTTCAAGCTTTGTACTTGTTCTAGCAACATGAAAGATCATGTTGCAATCCATCTACTGAGGGATGTAGTAGGAGTATGGTGGAGGACAAAGGAGCAAAAGCTCCATATTGATTCTGAGATAGTTACTTGGGAGCTCTTTGAGGAGTGTTTCCGAATAGATATTTTTCACGGAGGCTCATATAGCAAAGGATCGATGAGTTCCATGACCTTCGATAGGCATATCTTTCAGTAGCAGAGTATGAGAGTAGATTTTTGGATCTACTCTAGTATTTTGAGTACATGCATGATGAGCAGGTACGGATCCATAGGTTCATCTAGGGCACCTAAATCTAGGCATTGGAGGTGCAGTGTAGTTCCATTGTCCACAGACATTAGCTGAGGTCGTCGAGATTGCCTATATAATAGAGGAGACTCAGGGGAAGACCCATCAGGCTAGAGACTGAGTCTGGATTTATATACAATAGATGTAAAATAGTAGATCGAGGGGGTCAGTACTTCCTCCTTTTGGTGGCCGGAGTTCTTCACAGTCATCATTTATACCCCAGTAGTAGTAGCAGTAGTAGCAGCACTCCTACCCACCTTATAGAGCTCCATAGAGAGTTAATACACAGAGAGGTTAGAGTATGGGGCCTCCTCCTAGGGGTCCCATTAGGACACAGGGTGGACCTAGAGCTCATTCATCGGGAGCTTGCTAGCAAAGGCCGCAGAAGACCACCACTAGATCATTAGGATCCACAGCACAGACTTACAGATCAACTACTTGAGGTGTTACTCATTGGGGAGGATCATGTGGTTATTTTTCTTGTGGTGCTACTAGAAATTATTGGAGAGATTGCCCATAGAACCTTAACAACAAGGGTAAGACACAGATCTTAGAGCTAACTATTGGTGACATGTGAATTAGCCATAGAATTTACGCAGTAGTCAATAACCACCAAGAAGAGCATCAGAGTATAGTCATTGAGACCACATGTAGCATTGGTGGTATTCCTACCTCCATCTTGTTTGATTCTAGTTCTTCTGATTCTTTCATTGCACCATCTTTAGTAGAGTGATGCAGGCTAGTGGCAGTTAGGCAGGGTCATAGTTGGGATGTTGAGATGGCTTCTAGAGCCAAGATCTCTATAGACTCCTTATTTAAGGAGTGTGTAGTGGATTTGGGACCTTTCACCACTACCTTAGATCTTTGTATCCTTCCTTTGGGCTCGTATGGAGTCATTTTGGGTATGGATTAGTTATCTGCACACAGGGATAGAATGGATAATTACCACAATACTATATCTTATGCAAATGCTCTGGGAGTGGAGTCGATGATTTCAGGGATCAGGAGACCCGTTTCTATTCACACCATCTCCACTATGTACCTTAAGTAGTGTGTGCAACATGGTTTCTAGATGTATGTTATTACAGTCAGTGACAGATCAGAGGATGAGTCTATTGGACCATCGCTAGATGATCACCCAATTTTTAGAGAGTTTGTAGATGTCTTTCTAGGGGAGCTACCGGGGTTACCACCCCCACGTGAGATTGATTTTCATATAGATCTAGTTCCGGGAGAAGAGCCTATCTCACGAGCACCTTATCAGATAACCACACCAAAGCTTTGTGAGCTCAAGTTGCAGCTTGAGGGCCTTTTGGAGAAACGCCTTATCCATCCTAGTGTATCTCCTTGGGCTGCACCGGTGATCTTTGTGAAGAAGAAGGATGGATCCTTGCAGTTGTGTATTGATTACCGCCAACTGAACAAAGTAACAAACAAGAATCGTATCCCCTTCCTCACATTGATGATTTGTTTGATCAGATGATGGGAGCCACAATTTTCTCTAAGATGGATCTTAAGTCAGGCTATCATCGATTGAGGATTATTGAGGTGGATATTCATAAGACCACTTTTCGTATGAGATATGGCCATTATGAGTTCACAATGGTGCCTTTTTGTTTGTCTAATGCCCCCGCAGTGTTTATGAGTTTGATGAATGGGGTATTTAGGACCTTCCTAGATTGCTTCATGCTCATCTTCCTTGATGACATTCTGATTTACTCATGTATGTGTGAGGAGCATGAGGGGCACCTTCACTAGGTTCTTCAGTATCTTCGGTAGAAGCAGCTTTTCAGGAACTTGGAAAAGTGTGCATTATTTCAGATGGAGGTGCAGTATTTGGGTGACATTTTTTTGGGGAAGGTATTTCTGTCAATCCTTCCAAGATTAGATCTAATATGGATTGGCCAGCACCCACTATGGTGACTAAGGTGCATAGCTTCATGGGATTAGTAGACTACTATAGGAGATTTGTTCAGGATTTCTCTCAGATTTTGCACCCTATCACTTCCCTTCAGTAGAAAGGGAAGAAGTTTGTTTTGTTGGAAAAATGTGATCAGGCCTTTAGTACACTAAAGGAGTGCCTCACCATATCACCTATGCATCTTTCGTTTGCAAGGATGCTTCTTTAGTAGGGATTGGAGGCATGTTGATGCAAGAGGGCATATTAGTGGCTTTTCAGTCTTGCAAACTCAAAGATTATGAGCTTAATTATCCGACTCAATATCTTGAGCTTGCGGCAGCTTTGCATGCCTTGGTTCGATGGAGACACTTTTTTCTTGGTTGGAGATTCACACTTAGGACAGATCACCTAAGTCTTCGCCATCCCAATCTCAATGCTCATCAGCGGCGTTGGATGGAGTTGCTTTGTGAGTATGATATGGAGATAGAGCATGTGAAAGGGAAGGAGAATGTGGTGGTAGATGCTCTCAGTAGATGGAGACATGTGGCTATGGCCACCTCAGTGAGCAAAAATTTGCGGAGTAGGATTCTTCAGCAAATTCCTCTTGATAGCTTCTACATTTCAGTTTGAGTAGAAATCGAGTCTCAGAGACCCATCGAGGGGAAGTTTGATGGGTTTTCTTTATAGGAAGATGGTCTTATCAAGCATAGAGGCCGGATTTATGATCCCAGAGATGGAGGCTTGAGGCAGGACATCTTGGCAGAGGCACATCGTGCACCCTATTCAACCCATCCCGGGGTGAAGAAGATGCATGCCACCTTGAGACAAATGTATCATTAGAGAGGACTTCATCGAGACATGGCCCAGTTTGTGTCACGATGTTTAAAGTGCCAGAGAGTTAAGGACGAGCATCAACATCTAGATGGCCTTTTTTTCCCTCATGTTATACCGGAATGGAAGCGGGACACCATTTCTCATGGATTTCATTGTTGGGCTACTGATGTCGAGTTATCACAACGACGCCATCATGGTCATGGTTGATAAATTGACAAAAGTGGCTCAATTTTCTTCGGTGAAGACCACTTATACAACTAGAGGAGTGACATGAGTATATTTGGATGAGATCGTCAAGTTGCACAAGATTTTGCGGAAGATTATTTGTGACCACGATCCTTTGTTTACTTCACATTTCTAGACTACCATGCAGCATGCCCTCAGGACAAAGATCAATTTCAGCACAGCATATCACCCTGAGATAGATGGATAGACTAAGTGGGTGAATCAGATTTTAGAGGACATGCTCAAGATGTATGTGATGGATCAACAGTCTAGATGGGAGGAGTACCTGTACTTAGTGGAGTTTTCCTACAATAATAGTTTTTAGAGTTCTATAGGCATGGCTCCTTTTCAGGCTTTGTATGGTAGAGAGTGTATGAATCCTCTTAGCTAGGATAGGCTAGAGGATAGAGTTTCTCTTGGACCAACTTTGTTGCAGGACTTGGAACAACAGGTGGTGTTGATCAGATAGAGATTGCAGGAGGCACATGACAGGTAGAAGAAGTATGCAGATCAACATAGGACTGACCATATTTTTGATGTGGGCATGAAGGTGTTCCTTCGTGTTAGGCCACAAAATATCCCTATCTATTATGGAAATGGTTCTAAGTTAGCTCCTAGATTCATGGGTCCTTTTGAGATCTTGGAGCGTATAAGCCCTTTGGCCTACCGTCTAGCATTGCCACCCAGCTTGTCTCGCATACATGATGTTTTTCATGTTTCAGTTCTTAGGAGATATGTTGTATATCCTTCTCATGTGTTATATTAGACATCATTGCAGGTGTAGGATCAGGGGCAGGTGATGGTGGAGCTTGTTCACATCCTAGATCACAGGACCCTAGGCCTTCAAGGTAGAGAGGTTGATCAGGTTTGGGTGCAGTGGGATAGATATGATGAGACTGTAGCTACATGGGAGGATGCTACCTTATTACGATTTTAGTTTCCACATTTGTTCTAGTGACTTCCAGGAGGAAGTCGAGTCTAAGGTGAGGGGATGTAGTGCCCACTTCCCTTTGACACCTTTTGATACTGACCATGACACAGTTGATTATATTATGGACATTATTATAGTTTTTATTTAGTATGATGTTAGATGTTGGACCATGGATTATTATTGATCTTGATTTAGTTATGATGCATGATGATTATTAGAGACACTTCATATGTGGATGATGATATACTATTTGACATGGATATATTTTGAATGTTGTTCGGACATGTGATTTTTTGATATTGTGAGTAGACCTAGAAAATGGACATTTTATGATGATGATATAGTTGTTGATATAAATTGAAAGTGATATTGTTGATTGCCTTGATGTGGTTATGATTCATATGTATAGATGCTTTTGTGATTTTATTTATATCATGTTGGATGTTCTGCTATGGCCACGAGGCCGAATGAGGTATTTTTTGTTTTGCAGGTTAAAATATCACAACAAACATCGGGAGATTGGAGACCAACCGCATTGGAATTCTAGATGAATTCAACAAGGTCACCATGGCAACATGTTTTGTGTGTGTGTGTGTTGTTTTTTGTTAGGGATTCCCTTGGGGGGATTACCTTTGAATGTGACCAAGGGCCTTTGTGTATTTTATTAATGTGATTCCCTTTTATTATTTTTTGCATGTGTTTATTTTGTGATGCATTTACCCCTTTCATTATTCTTTTAATTGTGGATAATTAATGTGAGTAATCATATTGTTAAAGTAAATAAATAAATCAAATTTCAGATATAAGAAAGTAATTATAGAAGTTTTTGGATCTCATATTAAATATGGTAAGTGATGTGTAAGTTTGTGTAAGAATTGTGTAAGTCAAATTTTCGAGTATGAAACACTCTGCCTCCTTGGAAATTTGAATTTGTTCTTGGAGGTTGATTTTGGAGGCTTTTGGGACAAGTAAAACTTGTCCCATACCTCTTCATTTTATTTACCAACCATACCTATGGTTGGAGGGTTGATTTTAGACCCTTTTAATGCATTTTTATAAGTCAAGTTGCATGTTTTAATTGCACTTTCTTCATGTTTTAAATTTGCAGTCCTTATGGGGTGTGGGCTTGGTTGGAGTGTGTAAGTAATTTGTCATATTTTCACCCACCTATTTATTATGCTTGAGGGAATGAATTTGACTTTTGTGTTGGAGTTGAGGATGTGTGATGTGGCATCCTACATGGATCCACCTCATCCTCTTCTCTTCCCTCTTCCTTAAATTCAAATTTTCTTGGCTTGTTTTGGGTTGTTGAACTTTTGGAATGCTTCCTTGGGGAAAATTTTCCTTGGCTGTTTGGAGCTCTTGTTGATTTTGGAGGAGATTGGAGAGCATTTCATACTTGGGAATTACTAGTTTTGGGACGGTATTTTTAACATTGAAATCCTTCTATGTTGGAACAAAATCTACCATAGAGAGGTAGGAGATTAGCTCTTCACATATGCTTCTATTTATTTTTATGTTTGTGTGAATGGTGAATGTTTTGTGTGTTTGTTGGCTAGTTGGTTAGATGGCCTAGGAATGGTGTAGGAGAAGGCTATGGGGAATCCATATGGGGGGCTTAAGGGAATGTCAGTGGCATCAGAATTCTTGTGGAGGGAGTTTGGGATTGGGATCCACCATGGAAAATAAATAGCTTACATTTCTTACTTTGTGGTGGGTATAAGGAAATTTGTGGGAGGCATAACAAGGGATTGTGGGAGGAATAATGAGGGGGGGGGGGGCATAAGGATACATGGGAGATGTTTTATATTGGCAATTTATTACAGGTGGATACCTAATTCCCATTGGGAGGCATAAGCATCTTTCCCCATAGTTCTTGCTCCTTTGGCTTGCATGGTGAAGTTTGAGTTATGTCTTAATGTTTCAATGCAGTTGTAAACTGTTGTTTTTTTTTGGACTGCGTTTTTAATTTGAAATGTGCATGTTGAAATATTGTTTTCTATTTGTGGAAGCCTATTATTTCCATGTGTTGAAAAACATTTCTTATTACATTGTGGTTGGGGCTCAGGGGCCATTGAAAAAGGATGGCTTATCCTTTTCATTGGATGTCTTGGTTGGGTGGAGAGCGTTGTCTTTCCCCTACCTTTGTTGTGATCCAAAAGGAGAAATTCATGTTTTTGTTCCGGAGTAGAGGAGAAAGATAGTTTGACAATATCTTGTGAAATAAAATCTCATTGTAACCCTTCCCACTTTGAAGTGCATGATTTTGTAAATGTTTTTAAATGGAAAGAGGTTATATGGATTATGAAATTTGTAAAGTGAAACGAAAAAGTGTTATGCTTTGTATTCAGTTCTGTTATTAGAAAAAAAAAGACATGTATTATGTACGTTGTATTTTGAAAATATATATGAAAAGAATTGTAAATTATTCATTGAATTTATGGAATTTGTCTTACCTTGTTCAAAATGGAATTATTATATTTAAAATTCTATATTTGAAATCCCTGGTTGGAAAAATGGAAGAAGGAAATATGTACGAAGAAAATGCGTTGTCTTGTCTTGTTGAAATGCATGATTAGAAAGGAATAGAATCTACATTTTTGTTTCTATATTTTGATTGAAGGAAAGATAACCACTTTAAATGAGCATTGAATGGATTCAATGTTGTTATAGTATAGCAAAATAAATAGACAAATCCTTGTTTTTGAATTGTATAAACTCCATCTTTTATTCCACTGTATATTTGTAAAATTTTATCAAATATTAATCAGAATGACCCTGCAAGCTATAAAAGACAAATGAAACATTAAGTTGAACTTAGTATGACAAAAATGACTCCAAATAAACTAAAAACTCTTAAGAAACATTTAAAGAACCTTTCAAATTGAACAAAGGCAAATTTTGCAGTCTTTTTTATGTCAAATGTTGGAAAATTTGAATTACAAATCAATCAAGTAAAATTACCCTCCAAATGCATCCTAAATCCTTCTTAGAATAATTCTTCATGTCTATTTGGCATATTGAGTGAAGGAGAAGATCAAATTAAAAAAAATATATAAGTTAAAATTTACCTGTTACTTTTAAAAAGTCTGCAGGCCGTTTTCTTGAAATTGACCCCTTAAAATTTATCAAAATCTAAAATTAATGATTCCTATGCAAAGAGGGCATCGAGAGATTTCGAGAAAGTCCTCATTTTCCCACAAGTAAGATTTCTACCAAAAGTTATGGCCTTCTGAAGTTTCCTCATTTGGCATTAAAATCTTGGGAAAAACTTCCTTGGCGGGCGCATGGCTCGAATGTTTCCCTTGGGAGTTAGGAACATTTTTGGCAAAATTTTCTCCGCCGCCCCGTAGCCAATCAGAAGCTGCCACGTGGCCTCATGAGGCAACGGCGGAGGCGCGGCACCATTTTCTTCCTTAGCGCTTTTTAAAAATTTTGGAATTTTTTCTTAGTTTCCTCCGTCGGCCCGCAATCCTGCATCCAATCAGGTACTGCCACATTTTACAACAAAGGGGCGGAACTCTTGAAACTTTATCCCTTTTGAGAAAATTTGTTTCTGGAAATTTTTTTTAATTATCTCTGTAGCCCCACACTCCCGCCCTTACCTTGGAAAAATCATTTCCATGGATGTGCGGGTCCATGTGTGGAACTTACCCCTTTTTACCCCCTTTGGAAAATTTTCCCAAACATCTCTGCCGCCCCGCCTTCCCTCATTTTTTTCCCTGCTTTGGCTTGGAGGGCACCACGTGTCCCTAGCGGACCAGTGGGGGTGCGGGCGCAAAATTGGTTTTTCGCCCCACATGGGAAAATTTCAAAAAAATGTCCCCGCGGCCCGCCAACCAACCCTTTTGGGAAAATTTTCACCCCTAGGCCCACAAGCCCGCTCTTGGAGAAAAATTTTCACCTTTAGGCCCGCCAGTCCATAACATGAGTTTTATGAGGAGTTAGGATGACTTATTTATATCAATGGAAAGGTGAGGAAATTTCATATCCAATGGGAATGATTTAGGGAAATTTTGAATGTGTTAAGTGTGAGAGAAATCAAGTTGAAGCTTTAACCCTGTTAGAGAGTGGGTATGGTGAGGAATTACCCTCTGAACCTTATTGAACCTTCTAGCCCTTAATTTTGGACCTTGTGACCTTTTCTAATTGTTAACAAAAGAAAAATATGTTCTACTAAATTAGAATTGTTCTGGAACTTGCTAGTGATAGTTGTTGCCTTGTAACCTAGTTGTAGACTGTTTTAAACAAAAAAAATTATTCCATAATTTTCTTAACTACTCCTAGGTAGTTTCTTAGGTCTCAAGTGGGTTTTTTTAGTGGGAATTACACTTACAACATGTGTGAGAAATCTAATAAAGTTTTCAAATAAATGGATTAGAAGAGGATATAAATGGATGTGATAATACTAATGGAGTAGATGCATAGGGATGTAGATGTTGTACGAATGGAGGATGGGTTGGAAGGAAAGAACGTCTGTGTGGAGGAGATGAATTATGTTCTAAATCCATTTTTAGGTTTTTGGTATGTATCTATAGGGGGATTAAATGATTTGTTATTGGGTTGAGTGGTTAGGATGGTAGGATCAACAAGTGCAGTGGTAGGAATCGGTTCTGATGGAGTAGTGGGAGGGACGTTGTTATTTTTATGTTTATAACCAAATCCTAAATGACCTAGATTTCGATGAAGGGGGATGGGTTCATAAATTCCTTCATCATAGATTCCTAATCATTTTCTTTGATGTTTCATTTTATCGAACATCTTTTCGTCTATAGGATATGAAGTGGATGGCTAAGATGATGACATGTAGTCATCATGAGACTACAAGGTTGTAGTTTTTTAATCCCCTAAATCAACCAAATTTAATTTGGTTCCTAGACCACACCTATATCCCAAATCTCCTTCATCCCCAACATATATTGACAAGTAGAATGGCTGAATTTTAGTGTCTAACAAGTGTTCGGGTTCAACACCATTGATAACACAAATGAATACCTTCTTCTCCCTTGGTTATTTAGTATGTGATGAGTGGCGCTCTTGAATTTGTAGTTACTCCACACCTGCTAGATGAAAAAAAGGGAAAAAAGACATTTCTAAAAATGAGTATTTAGGTGGTCTTAATTATATTGCACTCCCAACTCCATTAATTGTACCAGAAGTATAATTTTTATTTTCCCTTAATGAGTAAGGGAAATGAAGAGATCTATTTTTTGTATTACACCTAACTACAAGAGGACTCACCATAGGCTTGGAAATTTCAAACTGTAGAAATCTTAATAGTATCTCTTTTGTGCCTCTGTCTAGAGGACATTTGGCAGTGTGCATCATTTGTGCAAAACTAAACACTCGAATATCTAGCTAGAATGTCTCTCTCCACTTTATTAATAAAAAAAATGATCAAATTGCAGTGCTCAACACATGGATGCTTCCTATGTCCACCATTTCTAGCCCATTACTTGCATTCTATCCCCACTTGGTCTAGCTGGGTATCGTCTTTTCTTATTATGGCTTTCTTGAAAGCCAGCTTAAATATTTTCAATAGTAAAATATTTTACATGATACCTTACATGTAATGACATAAAATATATGAAAAGTCTTCTCTTTTTTGTTATCTACACAAAAAAATAATGCACTTTAAATAGGAGATATAAAAAACATGTAGCCTCATATATAATCTATAGTATTTGGGCATGTTTTATGTGACAAACCACTTCTATTCATTACCATAGGTAGTGTCATTTAGGATTACACTTAGGTGTTATCCACAAAAAAACATCCCGGTTCGGAATCTATAATCAAGGAGTCAAAAATATACTTGGGATTGATAGCAGTAACACCAATGGTGTCATGTTTAGCTAGTCTAACACTTCCAATCAATCTAATAAGTTATAAAGCATGCATAATACACAATAATGCTCGCAAAATTAAAAAAAGTAAATGTGTTGCATTTTATTAGCATAGGTTCACTTGCCTTCCCACTTAATAAATGAATAAAAAATTTCAACCGTCCACCAGTAATGCGTTTGGTTATATAGCCATATATCTGAAATTATGCACCCGAAAGTCTGAAAAATCTGCATTCTGGTGTTTGGACTATGTGGTTGAATTTCATAAATGCTTAGATTTTTTATTAGCATATATTGGCAACTGTACCCAATTGGTGTTTCGCGGTAGTGGTGATATACATGCACATGTATGAAAATTATTTTAAATAATTGAAGTAAGCCGAATAGAAAAACTAATGCGTACCCCACATTTTTAGGTGAATTGTTAGCCCGTACGACTCCTCAAAACTGCCAAATGCATATTTTCCACTAAAATTTACCCTCTTTTGCAATTGTTGATGATCCATGGATGAGAGGACAACTAGGTCACATTTCATGTGAAATCTCCCTATAGTAATTTCGTTGTAAGTTATATCTGATACGCTCCTATGTTGTGCGACAAGCATATTAACAAACAGGTCATCCATGGCCACCGTAAAATTAGTTTGCAACAATTTCAGATGGAAATAACTCCTAATTACAAAATGGGTACAAACTTGGTATGCACAAATTTATTTACAATTGTACATCATGTTCAGATTTTTAATTTCATGTGGGAGAATATATTCCAACCCGCATGTTTAATGGACTAGAACAAGACTACGAGGTTTCAAAGTAATGAGAGTGAAATTTACACATAATAAACAACAAACATGATATTGATAGAAGTTGATAACATAACTAGAAATGTAGGACTCCATTTACATATCTATATTATTTTTAAATGAGATGATTTTAATTGTCTTTAGGTCAGACTCCTTTCTAGAAAGTACCATTCATTTGGGTGGTGTTTTCGAAATTCCAACCGCTTTCTTTATAAAACCTCACTCCCTCTCTTCAATGCAAATCAAATTGGACTAAACAATAACATTCTTTTCATCACCGCCTTTTTAAGAATGTTGCACTATAGTTTCTTTTAATTAGATATCTACTGATAATTTAGCTCAGATTCCAAAGCTTTACATCACATTAAACACTCACCAACCCCACACCCTCCAACAAACACCTGTTTGAACAAGAAACATGTCCACGTAGCCTTGCTCCCCATGGAGCGACCACTAGTATAGAATTGAACAAATAAAAAACTATATGGTAATACCTTATATATAATATATTGTTTAAACGTATATTTATAAAATAAAAAATCTCATATTTATACATAAATTTGAAATGATCACTACATATATAGAAACACTCCCAATATCAAATTCATACATAAAGTTGAAGTGATCACTACATATAGACACACCTTATCCTCGAGAATATCAACAAAATATTCAAAAAGTATATATATATATATATATATATATATATATTACTTTTACGTGTGTATAGTCTAATGCAGTTGTGTATCTAAACACACTATTTTCTACACCCCAATAATTCTGACTTCATTCGTGATGTCATATGTTCACTATTTCTCTCATTCAAAACAAAAAAAATACCTGCAATTATTGAAATAGATAGATGACTACCCGCGAAGCTCCACTTGTATGATCGCTATTCAATTTCATCCTCCAAGAAAATGGAAGGCTGGTCGCCACATTTACCAATTCAAAACACTATGTAAATTTGGTGTGACTTGCAATTTAACAGAAACTCTAACATAACTTAGATATCAAAAATCTGGTGACGCAAAGTTTTGTAATGTTTGGTCAACGAGAAAAGATCAAACAACTCTTGTTTGAATTCATCAAAGCGGACCGCCCCTTCTCCCATTCTCCTCCTTTAAAATGTGATATCTTCTCTGCATCTGGATGCAAAGCAATAAACATAGTATCTTCCAAAATGTTTAAATCATTTGTTATGTGTATGCTTTTTTTCATTCTGGTTTCTGGTGCTGTATTAGAGCAAGTGGAAGCTAGATATGTTCCCAATGACAAGGGAAACTCTACCCACAAGATTCAAGGTAATTGTTTACATTTGTTTCTCAAGAGACGTGACCAGTTTTTAATTTTTAACGGAGACGGTTTACTTGTAATTAATACTTTTATTTGTAAATTTGAGCCTAACTACACATACATGTGTTGCAGAAGCTGCAGAAGTACGGAGATCTTTGCGAGTGAAGAGGTGTTGTCCTGGAGCGTGCTGTGGTGTTCCATCAAACGGACAAAGTTGTTGCGTTGCATCGTAGCCCAACTTGTTCTTTTATGGAGGCGGAAAGGCTGACTAATTCATAAGACATTCATTACGTTGAAGATGCGAGATGTAAAATGCTTCACTGTCACACACAGATGAGATTTGACGCCCATCCCTGACCTTTGATCAGTTTATTATTGTATAAACAAATCAAAATCTGAAAATAAACATTTTAGAAAACTAGTGAAATAGATAAATATGTATATATGTTTTAGGATAATTGTGTTCTCAACAGTGATTGTAAGGCATATGTAACAATAAAAGACTTCAAATAAGTAAACTGCTTTTGTGATCTATTGAGAGAACTTATCAAACTCAAGAATGACTTGAGCCAAAATGTTTAGAGCCAATACTTGA
This sequence comes from Taxus chinensis, assembly GCA_019776745.2. Lineage (NCBI taxonomy): Eukaryota > Viridiplantae > Streptophyta > Pinopsida > Cupressales > Taxaceae > Taxus > Taxus chinensis. Next base: position 186,130,489 of record CM034155.1, read on the forward strand.
AATTCCTAGCATGTAGATCAGAGTGTACATTTGAAGTTCTTAAAAGTGTTACAAACATGTGAAATGTGATTTGAAAAATAAATTTATCATATCATGTTTTATTGATTCCTAGCTTAGACCTTCACATCTTCGCTTAAAATCACTAAAATTAGATTTCTTCTAATAACCCTAATTCGGCTACAAAATTGGGATGTGGTCAAATTTTGTGGTTATTAGAAGACCATCCTTCTTGCCACAAAATCAAAAATAACACATGTAAATTTGTAATAATTTATTTGCCAAAGAAACTCATACAATGTAATGTGAGTCTATTTATATAAAATTCTTTGGTGTTAAAATGAATGTTTGATTCTTTACAATTCTTGTAAATCTGAACTAATTTTTTTTTCTAATTTTCATAAAAAATTTGAATTCCTAAATAAACGATGGATTCTTTCTTATATTTCTATATGCTTAGATGAATTATTATGCTTATTCGTATATTTATAAACAACAAAAATTCAAATTTAACAGAAACGCTAATCTGGCTACGCAATATTTTGTAATGTTTGGTCAACGAGAAAAGATCAAACAACTTTGAATTCATCAAAACGGACCGCCCCTTCTCCCATTCTTCTCCTTTAAAATGTGATATCTTCTCTGCATCTGGATGCAAAGCAATAAACATGGTGTCTTCCAAAATGTTTAAATCATTTGTTATGTGTATGTTTTTTTTCATAATGGTTTCTGGTGCTGTATTAGAGCAAGTGGAAGCTAGATATGTTCCCAATGACAAGGGAAACTCTACCCACAAGATTCAAGGTAATTGTTTACATTTGTTTCTCAAGAGACGTGACCAGTTCTTAATTTTTAGCGGAGACGGTTTACTTGTAATTAATACTTTTATTTGTAAATTTGAGCCTAACTACCCATACATGTGTTGTTGTTGAAATTCCTAGCATGTAGATCAGAGTGTACATTTGAAGTTCTTAAAAGTGTTACAAACATGTGAAATGTGATTTGAAAAATAAATTTATCATATCATGCTTTATTGATTCCTAGCTTAGACCTTCACATCTTCGATTAAAATCACTAAAATTAGATTTCTTCTAATAACCCTAATTGGGCTACAAAATTGGGATCGTATTACGATTTTCTGAGAGATCTATGTTCAATTTTTGTGGTTATTATAAGACCATTCTTCTTGACACAAAATAAAAAATAACACATGCAAACTTTTAATAATTTATTTGCCAAATAAACTCATAGAATGTAATGTGAGTCTATTTATATAAAGTTCTTTGATGTTAAAATGAATGTTTGATTCTCTACAATTCTTCTAAATGTTAAATAAATTTATTTTTTTAATTTTCATAAAAATTTGGAATTCCTAAATAGATGATGGATCCTTTCTTATATTTCTATATGCTTAGATGAACTGCTATGCTTATTTGTATATTTATAAACAACAATAATTCAATTTACAAGAAAAAGGGGAAAAACCCTAACAAAATGCTGCCAGGACCATATACGTTGTTGTTGCGTTGAATCGTAGCCCAGCTTGTTATTTGATGGAGGCAAAAAGGCTGACTAATTCATAAGACATTCATTACGTTGAAGATGCGAGATGTTAAATGCTTCACTATCACACAGAGATGAGATTTGACGCCCATCCCTGACGTTTGATCAGTTTATTATTGTATAAACAAATCAAAATCTGAAAATAAACATCTAAGAAAACTTGTGAAATAGAAAAATATGTATATATGTTTTTAGAATAAGTGTGTTCTCAAGAGTGATTGTAAGGCATATGTAAGAATAAAAGACTTCAAGTAAGTAAACCGCGTTTGTGATCTATTGAGAGAACTTATCAAACTCAAGAGTGACTTGAGCCAAAATGTTTAGAGCCAACACTTGAAATTCCTAGCATGTAGATCAGAGTATACATTTGAAGTTCTTAAAAGTGTTACAAACATGTGAAATGTGATTTGAAAAATAAATTTATCATATCATGTTTTATTGATTCCTAGCTTAGACCTTCACTTAAAATCACTAAAATTAGATTTCTTTTAATAACCCTAATTCGGCTACAAAATTGGGATGTAGAAATAGGATTTTTCTGAGAGATCTATGTTCAATTTTTGTGGTTATTATAAGACCATTCTTCTTGACACAAAATAAAAAATAACACATGCAAATTTGTAATAATTTATTTGCCAAAGAAACTCATACAAAGTAATGTGAGTTATTTATATAAAGTTCTTTGGTGTTAAAATGAATGTTTGATTCTATACAATTCTTGTAAATGTTAAATAAATTTCTTTCTAATTTTCATAAAAAAATTGAATTCCTAAATAGACGATGGATCCTTTCTTATATTTCTATATGCTTAGATGAACTACTAAGTTTATTCGTATATTTATAAACAACAACAATTCAGCTTTTAAAAAAAGGGGAAAAATCCTAACAAAATGTTGCCATGGTCATATACTTCACATTTATGGCATGCTAGAAACACAGATGTATGTTCCAAAAAAATAGAAAGTAAACCACGAAAAATCAAGAATTATGCGAATGAATCCAAGTGTGGACCAATATTTTACGAGACCATTTCTACGAGTGGGAAAAAACACGGAAAAAACTTTTTCTTGCAAAATGAATGAATAAATCATAAGCTTTTAACACTTAGTTTTCTCTACATTGAATAATAAGTAGTGGTTGCTCCATGGGGAGCAAGGCTACGCTGAACTATTTCCTTTTCGAACAGTTCTTTGGTGGAAGGGTGCCGACCTGTTCAATATGTAATGTAATGTTTTAGAATCGAAGGTAGAGTAGAGCAAGTCTGCAAAGCTGGAGGTCGTGAACAAAGTTTGTTTATGGTTTTCTATATCGATCTATGTCAGGAATCAACGCATGCGTCCCTAGATATCGAAAGGTGGCTTGTTAAATAAATCTATAGTGTAACCTTACCAACATGAAGATGATAAAAGCAATGATATTACTATGAATAGCTTTATGTATCTTTGTAAAAGTGTTGAGAGGATAGGAACACATTATTTTAATGTTAGAGCCATTGAGGCACGACAATGGGCTCAAATGGTCGATACTATTTGAAGGAGGAAGAATGAGGTCCTTAGTACTGAGCATATTGGTTAATATTTGTAATGGTGTATGAAGTGTTGTGTTATTTTTTCAGAAGTGTGACATGTATTACAAAGGTACTTGTATACATGTTGAGGGCACACACTATTGAATGGTATGTGAGTGTATGTCTTGTTTAGTTTGATTTTATTTGCAGTGAAGAGTGTTGGTGAGGTTTGTTAAAAGAAAGTGGTTGGAATTTGAAGTAACTTATACAAAGAGTACACAAATTATGTAATTGAGATAAATAACCTTTTTTCCAGATGATATGGTAGAGTAATTATATAGCTGCAGGAAATTAAATAATGTCGATTTCAATTAGCAGCTCAACATGTTACCAATTGAGTTTTTGGATGGAAGAGAAGTTGTAAAATTGTGATTGTAGGCGTGGATGCAATTTATGAGGATAAAACGATGTAGAACTTTTTTGTAGAGTTGTAGATGCACAATGAAATGCCGAAATAATTAAATGGAAGTGGGGAAATTGTTTGGGATGACGTGTGTAAATGTTACCTTTTATATTTTTCATACATTGTGTGTGGACATTGTCTCAATGTATCATTTTTTTTAATTCAGTTTTGTTATGCTTATTGGTAGGTGGGTGCTAATATGTGTTGTTTAATGTAAATGATTTAATTTCATAGAATTGTAAATATATTTACATTTTACAAAATTGTTGGACATGGCATCCCTTGCCATTGTCATTTCCATAGCCCACAAATCCACTCCTAACTATTTGGGAATTTTGACATGAATCAGAATTGCATGGAAGCCAAACATTGTTGATATCAAAAGATCGGTTATGTGGATCATATTTAATAACTGAATGTGAATGTAAATGTAGTGGGGAATTTTACAATTACTATCAAACATTGGTTAGTGAATCCTACCAACAAATTTCTCTTCCTATTGTTGTAGTAGACACGTGGTTCATAGATTGGTTTCAAGGCTGACTAACAACCCTTATCGATGGAAGGCAACGAGCAAGAGAACAAAATATGTAATGTCCCCTTTCCTACACCAAAGGCCCAAGGACCAATTCGATTCCAAGCCTTGGTCATACCCAAGGGGCTATGGATGCAGGGAGCTATTGGGTATGAATATATAGTCTATTTTATTATAATTCTTCATTGACATGAGCTTAAAGTGTTTGGAGGGACTATATATTATGTTTTGTCATTAGGAAGGAGCCACATGACACTTTATGTTCTAATTTTGCATTGGGGGTCACTTTTGGGCCATGGAAACTTAAAAAGGGAAAAGTAACTTAAGTTACATTTCCCTTATTGGCCCATCCTAAGGAAAAATGTGACTTGGGATTTTTGGGGCTCTTTTGCCTTGGGGAAATTTATATAAGGAGTTGGAGGAAAAAAGGAAAGTTCATTCTTGCATACATAATTATGTTCCTTCATGTGCAACTATTGCTTACAAATTTATAGCTTGTGGAGTGAAATCCTATAGGAACCCTAGCTTCGGTGGTGAGAAATCCATCCGTAGCTAGTAGGGCATTCTTCGGTAATGAGAGATCTACCCTAGCTTGTCATTTTGGAGTTGTTTTCAGGGCTGATTTACATAGATATTTTTGGAGGTTTCAAAGGAAGGGTTTTGAGGGTTCTGGAGACTTTTTTTGGAGAAAAATAAAGGGTTTTCATATCAGATTATGGCAGCAATAAGAATAGGGTTTGGCATCCTTTCTAGAGGATTTCCAAATGGTTTTGACCATCTACCAAAGGTGACGACATGTTTTGGAGACTGCAGCTCTTATTTGGAGGGTTTCCGGGTTGCCATTTTCATATCTGAAGGTTGGGGTTTCATTCTCCATATTATTATATGTTATTTCCATAATTTCATAATTTTATAATTTTTATTGGAGAAGTTAGGAATTTTTGAAGTTTTACCCCTGTTTAGGGCTTTCTGTAATTTTTTGGATGCATTATATTATTCCAAAAATTCCAAAATTAGTTTTCTTATGTTATTTATTATATTAGAAAGATATCCTAAACATTTCAAGTGATTTGAGTGTGTATTTTGGGAGATATTAATTTTCTTCAGTTCGCTGCCCTAGCTGTTAAAAATGTGCAAACATCAATATTTTATTTGGCTGCAAATTTTCAATATTTTGTGCATTTTTAAGTGGTATCCCACAAGGGATATTTCAGTGGTATCAAAGCAGTTGTTTCTCTAACCTTTTGGGGTTGAAAGATGGGAGACAGATACAGTGATGATATGGGTGTGGATCTAATGAAACAATTGATCACCAACATGGTAAAGCAGTAGGAGACTACCAATCTCTATTCGAGCCAGCTCACTAAGAGATTATCATAGGGTAGGATTGATTCTCATACAGAGAGAGGAGAAAATAGAAATATGGGACAACATGTTCAAAGAGGTGATGGTGGACATTCAGGGCAGTGGTCTCCCCTTTCTTCTACCAGACCTTTGGGGCTTGACGAACCTTCTTTCGTGAAGGAACTAGAAGTTTCATAGGTACAACAGGCAGTGGATATTTTAGATGAGGAGTCTTGTTGGGAAAGGTACCAGACCTTGAGTGATGGATTTCGTGACAACATGCCATTCCAAGAATATTACAAAATGAAGATTGACAGCAGGCCTAGGAGATATCATTAGATATAGGTACCAGAGTTACAAAGGAGATTGGGACAGATTTCCATTCCACACTTCAATGGTTCTAAGAAGTGTACTGCTTAGTCTTGGGTTCAAAATTTGAAGACATATTTTGAATTGAATCCTATATGTGAGGAAGATCCAATTAATTTTGCCATCTTACATCTTGAGGGAGACGCTCATGATTGGTGGCATTATGGATTGATTACACAGGGACACATACACATTACTACTTATGCAGAGTTCACATAGAGGCCAGTGAGTATATTTGATAGGAGGGACCCTGACAGGTATTTTAGAGAGTTGGATCATTTGAGACAGACCAGTTCCCTAGATTAGTATATCACATATTTTTAGAGATTATTAGTCGTGGTACCTAATGTTATAAAGATGAGGTTGATTTCACTATTCTCAATAGGTTTGATAGATGCTCTTCGCTAGGTTTGTGAAGGCATTTGAAATTTCTTCTTTGCATGAAGATATTAAGAGAGATCCTAACTTGGAGTTATTCATTGCTAATTCAAGGTTTCCACCTCGAGTGCAGCCTAAGGGTTTCCCTTCTAGATTCGACGGATCACAGCTGAAGGTACCTTCACTTAGGTAAGATGTAGCCAGGAGACAATTCGTATCTAGAGAGGATAGAGATGATTTGAAGCAAAATAAACTATGTTTCGATTGCTACACACCTTGGGTTCCAAGACATGATTGCAGGGGTAGAGGGAAGGCCCAATTCATAGTGGTCTTTGAGGAGAGTGATGGTGAAAAGGAGTTGGACACACAAGGATTAGAGGATGAGGCATTGGATAGTGCGGGTGTTGAGTAGGATAGTGAGACTTTCCCCCAGGAGACTATCGCCACTTTGTCTAGTACCCCAAGGTACAAGGCATTCAGAGTTAGGGGATTTTTGCAGGGATAATGAGTAGTGGTACTCATTGATAGTGTGGCAACTCAAAACTTTATTGATGCCTCATTGGTTGAGAGTTGAGGATTACAGACAGAGGAGTTTGATATCTTCAGCGCGGTTGTAGCCAATGTAGATTCTATGAGGTGCACATGGAGGGTTCCCTGATTGAGCATCATGATGGGTAATGATATAGTTACCGATGATTTCTATATTGTCTGTATTGGAGAGACCAACCTAGTGCTTGGAGTACAGTGGCTCCATTCCCTTGGTGAGTTTCGGACTAACTTTCAGACAAATGAGCTGAAGTTTATGTCCAAAGGGAGCAATGTGATTTTGGGGGGCTTATCTTTAGAGGCACCCTAGGTTGTTACAACTAAGAGGATTGAGAGGATTTATAGGAACAATGGGGTGGATTGGGCTGTACATTGTTTGGTTTCGACCAAGAAATTAGATGATGGACAATAGGAGTATCATGTGGATATACAGGGCTTATTGGACAAACATAGTATAATTTTTGGTGGCATACCTCCAGGCATACCTCCAGATAGGGGATTTGAGCATGTGATTGAGCTTGAGGATGTTATACATGTGGTTACTTCTCCTTACCATTATCCCAAATGGTTTAAGGATGACATCAAGAAGAATATGCATGAGCTCATTGATATGGGGCATATTAGACCAAGTTCTAGTCCTTTTGCTTCTTCAGTGGTATTAGTGAAGAAGAAGGATGGGACCATGTGGATGTGTATAGACTATCGTGCCTTGAATAAGAAGACAATAAAGAACAAGCTTCCAGTACCATGCATTTATGAGTTTCTTGATGAGCTACATGGTGCAGTCTATTTTTTAAAAATAGATTTGCGATCTAGATATCATCAGATCAAATTATGTGCATAAGAAAACTTTCAGATGCCATTGCGGTCACATTCTTGGTGAGGCTCCAGCTACATTCCAGTCTTGCATGAATCATGTATTCAACTGCCACCTGTGGAAGTTTGTATTGGTTTTCTTTGATGACATTTTGGTCTACAACAGGACTTGGGAGGACCATATCAGGCATCTTGGTGAGATATTAAGGATATTATAAGCTAATTTGCTATATGCGAAAGTTTCTAAGTGTGATTTTGGCATGACAAAACTTCTATATTTGGGATATGTGATTGGTGGGGGTGAAATGAAGGTAGACAGAGAGAAAATACAGGCAATTCTAGATTGGCCGCCACCTAGGATGCTGACACATTTGAGAGGATTCATGGTGTTATGCACATACTATAGGAGGTTTGTGAATAATTTCTCTCAGTTGACTGCTCCATTGACCAATTTGACCAAGAAGGGGGATTTTTCTTGGTCAGAGGCAGCACAAGAAGTTTTTGATGACCTCAAGGAGGTGATGAGTTCGTGTGTCATTCTTGCATTACTAGATTTCTTTCACCCATTCATTCTAGAGCATGATGCATTAGGAGAGGGTGTTGGAATAGTTCTCATATAGGATAGGCATCCCATTACTTATGAGATTTGAAAATTTAAACTAGTGGAGAGGGTATTAAAATTACGACAAAGAGATGTTTGCCATTATGCATTCTTTGGAAAAATTCAGACAGTACCTTGTGGGCAGAAAATTCGTCGTTCATATGGATAAAAAAAGTTTGAGGTTCTTCTTGGGACAGAAGGATCTCAACGATCTCCAGCAAAGATGGCTAAACAAGGTATAAACCTATGAATTCGACATAGAGTATAATAGAGGTAAGAATAATAATATTGCTGATGCTTTATCTAGGAGGCCTTACCTTACTTCTATGCTTAGTTCTATGTATGAGATTTTAGTGGATTGGAAGGCTCATATACTTGTTGATTATTCCAAAAATCAGTTTGCATGTGAGATCATGAATGGCATTATACAAGATGACCAATATAGAGTGGTGGATGATCTCATTTTCTATAAGGATAGGATTTTCCTTGTTACTAGGGTCTACGATGAGGGAGAATATCCTTTGAGCAGTACATGAGACAACTTTAGTTGGGCATCCTAGGTATTTTAAAACATACAGGTTTATCAGGGATATATTTTCATGGAAGGGGATGAAGGACGATGTCCTTAATCATGTCAGAGAATGTATGGTTTTCCAGCAAACCAAATCCGAGCATTCTTTTCCAACAGGATTACTTTAGCCACTTCCCATACCCGAACAAAAATGGGAGAGCTAATCTATGGAATTTATTACAGGGATTCCCTTGGTGCATGGGAATAGCTTCATTTATGTTGTAGTTGATCGATTAAATAAGTATGCTCATTTATTTTCCCTACCCAAAGGGCATGAGGCGGAAGATGTGGCCCAGATTTTCTATACAGGTATCTTTAGGCTACATGGGTTGCCGAAAAATATTGTCAGTGACCAGGATAAGATATTCATGAGTACCTTTTGGCATGAGATATTTAGGCTAGAAGGTAGAGAGATGACTCCTAGCACTAGATATCACCCACAGACGGATGGGCAAACAGAGATAGTCAATAAGTGGATAGAGGGATATTTGTGGAGTTATGTGTCAGGTCATCAACAGGCATGGATTAGATGGTTACACATGGGAGAGTATTGCTACAATACCACCTATCATATGAGCATAGTGATGGGTGTCATTATTCCCTTCATTTAATCAACTTCTTGTTGATGTCGTATTCACACCAGGGGCATGTCTAAAGCTATATGCAACAAGAGTAATCCTATTGATCTAGTAGTTGACTATAGTAATTTTTTTATTTTCGGGGGGATCTTTTAATGTCTTAAGGACTTCCTGGTAAAAACCTTATTTAAATCATACTATGAAAACTTTGCTGAAAGTAAACACACTGAAAGCTTTGCTGAAAGGAAACACACTTTGCAGAATGGAAATAAACACACTTGTTTGTGGAAGTAAACATACTTGCTTATGGAAATAAACACACATAACTTAGAATGCTTAAAAAATTGTAAGAAAAAATAAGAATCTATCTAGATGCCTACAGGAACAAGTATACAATAGAGTTTAACTAGAAGAGTTGAAAACGATACAGAATTAACAGATCTAAGCTATTTTCTTAGAAAATATAAATACCAAATAGATGAATATCCTAGTCCTTGGGGGTGAAAGGAATGATAACCAGATCGTACCAAGCCAAGAACACAGATGCTAATCAAACACCACGATCAATAAGATGAAAGCAATTCACCAACATAACTTTACATAAAACCTTTGCAAACAAATGAGAAACAATATCATATATTATTATGGAACTCAATGAAATACATTGAGAATGGACCTTGCTTGAATTGGCAAGGAATAACAATGTAAGAACCAGTCAAGTGGTAGATCAAGCCATAAATCAAGGAAATAACTAGTCATCAAAGAACTAGTCAAGACCATAGATTTAGGAGAGAACTAGAAATCAAGGATCTAGTCAATACCATAGATCAAGGAAAGAACTAGTCAATACCATGGATCAAGGAAAGAACTATACCTAACAACTAGATAATATCTCCTAATATCTAAATAAGATAAAAGAAATATCCACACACATAAGTGGGTGAGGATAAATACAATAAAGGTAAATAAAGTACCTAGGTGAACATGAGCTAAGGTAAATTACCTACTCTAACAGGGGGAGTGGGACCTTTCTCCTTTTTGAATCAGGATTTAACAACTTAGAATTCTCTCAAACATGAATGGAATATTTTAAAACATTCAGTATTACAAAACGTACTGGATCTGTGTATTTATTCTATATCTATCTTTTCCGTTCTATCTCTATATATTTATCTATTGCAGGTCTGCTTATATATACATTTACAATCATAGATGGCTCTACGATTCTGATGAAATCAAATAGTGCCCAAAATAGATGCTGACTCGGATTGTAGCTGATCAGATAGTTTTAAGATAACTATCCTTGAATCTGCGTTAAGAAATCTTCTCATCCTTTCTTGATTGAAAGGGTCGTTAATGCAAAATATATGGATGTGGTTAGCATAGATAAAATTCCATTGGTTCCAGAACTTTAGAGAATTTCCATAACCACAGGAAATCATTAAGGATCAAAAATGTGAGAGTTCCGAAGCTATAACCAGGAGTTCGGGAACTAAGTCTGGAAATTTCCGAACTAAATACTATAGTTTAGGAACTAACTCTGAAAGTTCCGGAGCTAGATGATGATTGTGTAATGGAGTTTTGGAACTCACTTGAAAGTTTCGAAACCAATTTGTATTGGAATAGATGTTACTGAAAACATGTTGAACGATACCTACTTCATTTCTTCGGCTTATTAGACCTGCTTTATTAAAAAAATGAATTTCAAACACACACTTCATCAGGAATTTCAGAGCTTTTAAATGTTAGAATCATAATCAATCAAAATATAGAGAATTGCATCCTAACTCATATCGAATCAAATAAAAGTCAAAAAATGCAATCAAACTTAATAAAAAGGAGAGTAAGATGAGATCATATATTATACATTTAACAGGCATAGTTTGGCCTCATCACATAGGCATGAATCCTTTCTGATCCTTGTATGGGTACGATGCTATGACATTTGTGGATTTTGTACTACCAGATAGCCGAGCTCCCAAAGCTCAATATTGGTTACAAGAGAACCAAGATATTTTGAAGGCTCTCAGGGAGAACCTTCAGAAGGAACATAGTTAGCAGAAGGTTAATGTTGATCGGCAAAAGATAGAGATTTTTTTAGGTTGGGGATTTGGTATTCCTATGTTTGCATCCCTATAGGCAGTCCTCGTTGAAGCTGAAGGGTGCAGAGAAATTGAAACCGTGGTTATATGGTCTAAACTGGGTATTTTGACAAGTTGGGGTAGTTACATACAAGCTAGAGCTACCAGAGCATAGTAAGATACATAATGTCTTCCATGTTTCGTGCCTTAAGAAGGCACATGGGAAACATATTGTACCATCTACGGAGTTGCAACCACTGCATGAGGAGGGGAAGACGGTGTTAGAGTGAGAATTAATTATTGAGGTGAGACAGAGGATGATAAGGAACAGAGTGGTCACAAAGTATTTGGTGCGGTGGAAGGGATTGTCACTTGAGGATGCTACTTGGGAGGGAGAATAGAACCATCCTAGATTGCATTTTCTTGAGGACAAGTAAAAATCTGGGAAGGGAAGACTGTAATGTCCCATTTCCTATGCCAAAGGCCTAAGGGCTAAGAGTCCAAGCCTTGGTCATACACAAGGGACTGAATATCTAGTCTGGGTTTCTAGATATTATGTTTTGTTTCTGGCGACTATAAGGAAAAATGTGACTTGGGTTTTTTGGGGATCTTTTGCCTTAGGGAAAATTATACAGTCATATTTACAACTTGTGGAGTGAAATATTTCAGTGGTGAGAGATCTACCCTAGCTTGTCAGAATGGTTTTAAGTGTTTTGGAGACATTTTGTGGGGAAAATAATTTTATATTGCTTATTGGAAAATTTATCTAGAATTTTTGAAGCTCTTATTTTTTACCCTTGTTTAGGGATTTCCATATGTAATTTTCTGGCTTATTGAAAATTTACGAATTGAATTTTTTATTATTCCAAAATTATTCCAAAAATAGTTTTCATATGTTATTTATTATATTATCAAGCTCTCCTAAAAATTTCAAGTTATTTGAGTGTGTATTTTGGGAGATATTAATTTTCTTTAGTTTGCTGCCCTAGCTATTAAAAATCTGCAAAAATCAGTATTTTATTTGGCTGGAAATTTTCAATATTTTGTGCTTTTTTAAGTGGTAGCCCACAAGGGATATTTCAAAATATTGGTCATTCACCTCGTTGGCATAGGTTATTAATGGAACAAAGCAGGTTGGTGAAGCATGGTTGTTTCATTGTTGAGCACGTCCACATAGTAACAAGGTGACAAGGTATGTGATGGGCGTAGCATTGTCACCTAGATTTACTTATTTTTCATAAGTTTAGAATGGTAGGTTATTAGAATAAATGTTAACTAATTTTTGTAACTGTAGGGGTTACTACGATTATTGGTAGTGGTTGGATCTGTGAGATGTGTTTATAGATTTGTTTCTCTACACTTCGTGCTCAGAAATTTTGGCTATATACTAATAATGATATTTTTAGTAACATATATCATATTTTCTATGTACTGATATTTCGATTAGCAATTGTTTCGGAAATTAATTTATGGTATATAGTGCGTATAACATTTTCAGAAGCTATGTTGGTTGTTATCCTTACTAACATGTCATAGTATGTTTTTGATTTCTGCTCTGCCTTGGGTACGTATTTTCTATATATTTAAGAACGATCATGCATGAAAATACTTGTTGGTAATTGATATTGGCTCACTAAGTTGTTATCATTCTTTTGTTGTGAATAATTATCCTTCCATCATTGTAAGTTGGAGTATACACTGGTTCTCCATGTATGCTCATGTAAAATGTGGAGATGATTTGAAGCCACATAAGTTTTAAATACAAGAAAAGTTAAAGTATGTGTATATTGGATCTTTTACATGCTATTTTTAGATAGGTGGGAACTCTTTTTGTTTTGAATAAAAACCTATTTTATAATGTATTTCACACTTGGGCTCTTTACAGCCAACCAAGGTTTTTTTGCAATTAAAAGCTACCCTGCAAGGTGTGTTGAAAATGAGAACTTATCCTGTATTAAATAAAAAAGGCCACATAAGTGTTTAATACCAAAATTGTTGAGCTATAAAGGTTGGTATGGTGACTGTATTGATAATTTTTGTGCATTTTAGAGCTTTCAGATGTCATTTCCAGATAGTAGGTGTAATGCCCCTTCATTAATTCCCTGAGCCGCCTTGGTCAAGGCCCCTATCAATTGACAGAGAATGGAAGTGATGCATCCTAAACTCCTTTTTAGACTTGTCACCTTCCCTGCATAATAAAAAAAGGACATTGTTTGAGATCTGAGGTGTTAATCATGTGAAACCCAAATCTAGCATTGGAAACTTAGCAGTGATTGGATGGTAGTAGTAAGTGGAGCCTGCACTAACAATTAAATAAACAAAACTTTATGGGAACTATGATACAAGGAGCTCTACCAATAGCCATCCTCATTCAGTCCAACCATGGGTTAAATTAGCCCTGCGCTTTGAGTTAGATTTTTAATCTAGTATCCCCTTACTTTTCTTTATTCAAATTGATTGACCTAGACCGGAATATTTTTTGGAGAGGTTTCTTTTGTCCCTTAGTTAAAAGGACACATATTCCTACCATGGTTTAGGTTATTATTTTTCAAATGGAAAAGAAGTTCGATGTTATGAAGGGCATAATTTTGTGTATTGTACAGATGTGTTGATTTTCCTTCTTCTGTTTCTTAGCACTTGTGCTACGTGCGTTATGGCCTTTGTATCTACCAATTCATTTATTCCTTCTCTTTTTATTTTATTTCAAGTAGTATTTGTTGGGATTTAGACATGGGATGTGCCCATTTATGCTATTCCATGTATGGCTATGCAGATTTTTCTCTAGTACTCCTCTTCTGCGTGAATTTATTTGGTTCTCCATACTCATATTATTTTCTCATTTGTGGGAGCAAGACATTTAATTATTTAGAAAAATTCTTTGAATAAATATCATCTCATGGAATTCTAGGAGTATAGGTATAATTTGAGTATATTCATTGAGGAACACTTGGATTTACAGTCTACCTTTGATGAGTTGCAAAAACAAAAGTTAATGCAATTTAAGCTTCCTAAGAAAGATGCAAATGTGGTTTTGATGTACATAAGTCTACAAAACCTTCAAAAAAAATGTAAACGAAGCATCTTCTTTAACATAGTTTATTGGCATTGAATTATTTATTGTTCCAGGTGGTAGTGGCCTATGTTTGGCTAGATAGGATGATGTCACTACCATTATACCTAAATCCCAACAATTGTGGTCAAGTGTTGATCTTCCTCAAGAATTGGATGCTCAGTATGCTATAACTATATCTTCTAAAAAAAATTATTCATATTTTAAGAGACTACAAGTAGTTTGAATTCAAGTGAAAAACATAATATGCCCAACCTTCCCATTACAATCCCCACTGATCAACAGAGAATGGTTGATAACATCAACTATTTGATTGAAGAGTTGTCATTGGAAAAAAAGAATCACTTGCAAGGGCTATTTAAACAAAATCAGTTGAAGTTACTAAGATAACAGTTTCAAACCATAAGTTATCTTAGAAGTTGGAGTCACACACTCAAAGGCTAGAGCTTTTGATTGCTTAGAACATGGCCCATGGCAGTAGAGTGGTGGGGAAATGGAATATTGACACTTTAAATGATGGAATAGGGATGAGGAAATTATAACTGTGACATGTTGTAGTTTTAAATGTATAATTTTTTTGTGTGCTAAGAGAGGAAGTATGAAGAATCTTGCAAATTGTTTCTGGAATGTCTGAAGTTGATGTAATCTTGTCAAATACGGGAATCATGAGTTGATGAAAAATGTATGGTTTTCCGCTTTTCACCTACACAAAATTTCACTTGATCATTTCCATATTTTTAAAATTAAATGTTGAATGATAGGGAGCATAATTCGAACAAATGAAAAAATTATTTCCTTGATGTGAATTCTCAAAACATCAACAACAAAAAATAAACTCTAATCTTGAACGTCAAGCACATGGAGTGCCACACCCAAGTATACCGCAAACCTGAAACTCATAGCATGACCCCTGGTAATGTGAGACACCACGGGGTTACTTATATAAGTCATTTTAATTTATTTAGTTTCCTTGTAAGTCAAATTTCTAACCCAGTTATCTTAACAATCACTTGTGTGACATGTTCCTGTTGTAAATATCTTCCCCCCTGGGTAGATATAGACAAGTCAAAGATTGATATTTATTGCGTCACCAACAGTCATGGCGCAGGTAAGTGGTGCACATAAAAAGATGTCGACATGGAAATGGATGCGCCCTGACGCAGGTAAGTGGCGCACATAAAAAGATGTCGAAATGGAAATAGATGCACCCTGGTGTAGGTAAAATGATGTCGACACAAATATAGATGCACCTATGGCGCACCTTCAGGAGGCGCAACATTTTGAGCACTAACAGGAAGCAGACCCTAACCCAGATATTCAAATGGCCATAAATTTTCACAGAGAGCTCAGATTCACGCAAGGTTGGACTTTTTCGAAAAGCCTACGAGGTCCTCTATCCAACTACGACTGGTTATCTTTAATTGGGTGAGAAAAAATTCTTAAAAATGCAAAATACAGTTCACCAATTTTTGGGTTTGCTAGGGTTCTCACCTACCACCATAATGAGATCAATTAAATGAAACCTAGAGGTGGTTGGGGTAGATTTGGAATTCCTCTCTCTTTTCTCTCTCATTCCTCCTATAAATTGTAAGGAGGGGATTCTTTCTAAAGGTTAGACATTCTTGTTTTGCCCCTCCCTTCTTCTCTTCGGCAGGTGAATTTGTGGAGTTCAAACCTCCCATCTAAAACTGTAATGCAAATTTGCCTCTTGGCATTTTGTAGTGTATTGTATCAATCTTGGAGAAAATAATGCATGTCTGTGGATGATTCTCAACCCTCTCTGTGTTCATTTGCATCCTCTTGCTCTTTCACTGTGAATCTGGTTATCTGTGCATGATCTTGCATTGCGTTTTTTATGGTTTGTGTTTATTGGAAAGACAGGTGTTCTTCATTCCTCGATGCATCACCTTTATTAGTTTAGGTTTTATTTTATGCATCTTCTTACCTTGCCTCATTAGAAAGTTAGATTAGGTTTTTGAATAAACCCTTTGCATTTTTATGTGTGCATTTGAATAGAGGAATAGGAACCAGCCTTCATCTAGAGATCTTTTCCGATTTCGTATGGTCCCACACTTGGGAAAAGATCCATGTTATGCAATCACACTGAGAGGCTCAACCTATCAACTTGCAGATATTCAGGGGGTGTTGTGATTCGCCATCAACAGTTCCTTTTAATAAAAAAGTGATCAGTTTCACTGGATAGTTACCACTTAGTTTGAGCGAAATCAAAAACCCCTACCACCTACCTCTAGACTACCAAACAGAGTATATTAACCCACATTTAGTTCACTGAAAACACCTTTGGAAACTAAATTTACAAGTGGGTTTTGGGGGTGTCACTAGTCCCTGTGCAACAAGAGTTGCTGACGTAATTAGGATAAATGGCCTCGAAGTTGCCCTTGTAACTTGATCTCCTCTCATCGTAATCAACTTCCATTAGACACGATGAATTATATATATATTGGGGAGTAAATAGGAATCATCTAACTATATTATTGAACTCAAAATGAGTGTGTTCAAGACTCTATTGTAAGCACTTTTGATGTTTTGGACAGTTTTCTCAACCTTAACAAGAATCTTCTTTTTGACTATCATTTGACTTCTAGTCACGCGTGTGACCTCGTAATACTATTGCAATGCTATGTAGAATCTTATTTAATATTTTATGGTGATTTTCTCTCACCACCCTCTTCTCTCTCTAGAAACAACTATGATACTTGATTGATTTGAAAATGTAAATGAATTAGGAAATGTGAATTGGTTTTAAATTAAATGATAATAGATAGGAAATGAAAATAGTTATGATATTTTGAATGGAAAAAAGAGTCTCTTAACTTTCTCTCTCATCCTTACTCTCTCTCTAGTACCAAAATATTAAGTGCAACTAAATGTGAAACCGTGAATACATAAGAAACTCTCTCTCTCTCTCTCTCTCTCTCTCTCTCTCTCTCTCTCTCTATTTGAAAATGTTAAAAATGAAGAATGTGTGGATTTATGCTTGAGTGTAGGGGATTTCCATACTCAGTCATAGGACTAAAGCAATGTTGGTTGTAGGTACTTTGCACAAGAGGAATTTTCTAGATATGATATGTTGTAATTAAGGAGTTATCATTGTAAAGTTGTATTCATTTTGAAATACATGTATTACCATAGAATAATTATATGTATTTTTGTTCGAAGAATTGTTCTTTTTATATTTTGAAAAGGGAATACCAAAGTGGCTATACTTTATAGTGTTGAATTGGATGTGAAGTTGTTCTCAATGTTGTACCTATGTTATAAATATATTAAACTAATATTTTATTATGTTAATTATTGGTATATTTCCTTAACACCCACAATGCTAGGTAGAATCTCCTCTCATCAAAACTAACGGAATTAAAAAGAATGAGTTATAATGCCTATTCCACTTCCTCCTCCCATTTGCCTATTTTCCAAGGTATAAAACATTGATCGTGTTAGTAATATACTATGATCTCATTAATCATCTTCATGTTTTGTATCTAAGACATCTTATTAAGGACTATTTCCTTGATATTTTATGAGTTGGCACATATATGTTGTGAAACCCAACATATTGGGATGAGTGAGGTGATCATGTCTAGGTGTTGTAGGTTTAACCATATCATGAATAAGTTAACCCCCTTGTGCGTAATTTCCCTTGGTAGCCTAGTCAGTGGCCAAATCCTTGGAAGATAATAGGTGGTTGTACCTATGATTTATCTCTTGTGAGATCTAAATTATGTGAGTGGAGACTACATTTCAAATTACTTGTGTATTTACCCAAAAATTCAACTAGGTCCTCAGGAGGCTTTTGTAATGCATAATATTATTTGGGATATCTCTCTAGCAATATACACTTAATACTAGCATGTCTAAGATCAACGAAATGAGTTATCTTGTGTGAGGGTGTACTCCTTGTAGTCTTAAATCGCTAAGTGTTATAGGAATTACATTTGTTCCAAAATGATGATAATATAGAACCAAAGTAACCACGTAAATTTAGTTAGTGAAAGGGTAAATAAGATTAAACTAAGGAATGACCGCTAAGAAAAATGGTAAGCTATTCAATGATGTGAAAACTAACTAAAATGTCAAATGTGATCATAAAATGAATGTAATAAAGTAGAGCTCCACGACTAATACAACAACCTAATAAATCGAAAAACCAAATATGATGCATGATCACATGTTTTTTTTACATAAATGTGGACTAAATAATGATGCTAATGAAATAATAAAATGTAGCCTTGAGAATGTGATAGCTTCACCTATAGCCAAGGTCTTGCAAGTTAAGGAAATTTCACTCTAGTTGGAATTATAAAAGTTAGTAGAACCCTTGGCATACATAGGATTATATTAAACCTAGGATAAATCAGGAAGTAGAATTTATGGTCGAAACATGTAATTAACCAGTTTTTATTAGGAGTAAATCCTTAAGATGATGAAACAAAAGTAGTTTGAAATGTGAAATTTGTCACTTATATTAAAAGGAATTTTTCTATAATGGGAAAAAAGGTGTAATGTACCATTACATGAGTAATATGGTTGTGAAAATATGAATTCCTAATTGGAGCAACATATTGTGAATCAAGAATGATAAAACTTAACTAGTTAGCCTACATAGTTGGTTGTAATAACTTGAAGATTAAAAGAGTGTAGTGTTAGTATTAAACAATGCTATGAAATGAACTCAGGATATGTTTTCTATTTATCTAGTAACCTTCCTTTTTCTTCCTGTGAATTTTCCTCGATGTAACGAGAGTACGTTTCCAAACCAAGTAAACATGGATCTCTCAAATAAATCCTTAAGTCAAATATTAGAATATGCATGTGTGTAAATATGTTCCTAATCACAATCATGCTATATAAGTTATTTCCACAAGACAAATGAGAAAATTGTAAAGGAACCACTATAGGTAAAATATTAAACCAAAAACATGCAACCTAGTTGTAAAAGAATGAAGGGTCCCATATTATGTGTTCTTCAGACAATTATAGTCAACTAATAAAAATATGATTTTCATAAATATTTCACCATGCAGAATGATGTGTTGTGGGAAGTTCATGTGAGTAAGTGTATATTGTCTTGGGTCGTTGTTATCCTTTGTCATTTTTTGAAATGTGGCTTTTATTTGCATGATTTGTTTCATTTTATATATGAGGGTCCATGGTTACGAAAATGTCTCATGTGTTATACATTATCGTAAGTGATCCTATGTGATGTTATTTATCAAGCAATGTAATCAGATTTTTTTTTATCCTGTTATTATGTGTGTTGTATTTGTGTGTGTAAAATGTGGGCATTACATATGGTATCAGAGTGGAGGTTCATGTTCTCGAATCTCTGGGTTAGATTGGAGTTGTGATGATCTTGCATGGTGGTGGTGGAGATGGGTAGAGTAATGTGATATATGTTGTGAGGTGAACAATGTTGAAATTGTTATATTATGAACGCATGTGTTGTACAAGTCACTTAGTGTGTATTTGTTATCATGTTGATTTTTTTTTATGAGAGTATTCACTGTCCTTTTCATGAATTTAACGAGGAGTTCACTGTTGATGTGCCACCTTGTTGTGTGTGAAAATAGTGTTATTGTGGATTACAGAGTATTGGAGTGTTTTTTTTTACTGTGATATGAAGGTGTGTTGATGTGTTGCATGACAAAATTGGTGGAGAGTGAATTGGATTGTATCATTATGTCACCACCATGTTGTGATGAATAATGTGTATCACCATGTTTTATTACAATTGGCTATATGCTGTAATGTTAGAAATTGTGTTCATTATATGTATAATTCTTGTAATATGTGATGGTTCATGTCATGAATTAGGGCATATGGTGATTGTATTACCCCTATTGTATAGTGCTTGCACTTTGGGTGCATTATGTAGAAACATGATGTTTTGTAACCCGTGAAAGTAATGATTTTACTATACCCAGTATATATACCATGTGTAAGACGTTATGGTCAATGTGCATGAATCACCATCATGTTAGTAATGTAGTTATGTGTTCTGTTGTGAACCTTATACTAACCAGCCCTAAGGGAAGAAATTGGTAAAAAGTGTATGTTGGAGAGAGGAAATGAGTACCGTTAACTAGTCACTCGAGCCAAGTATGAGATAGGATGTGGAGTCTTACATAGACTAAAACTCCACCTCTATTTGTTTGGTATGTCTGGTATATTTCCCAATGGGCACCATATATGTTGTGTTTTGCAGACACTTTAGGCTCAGTAAATGACAACATGTACTATTTTCTCTCTCCCTATATGGTTTTCATATAGATGACCTATGTGTACCTTAGCATTGGTGTACCATTGACCATTCACTCAAACCGAGTACGAGATAAGTACTGGAATTTTATATAGATTGAAAACCCACATTGATTTGGTATGCATGGCCACCATGTATATTGTGTTTTGCAAACACCTTGGGCTCAATGAATTGAAACCTATACACCCCCCTCTCAGACTATGTTGAGACTCGGTTGAGCCTTGTGGGAGTATGGAGGGATGATTCAGACAAAGAGAATGATAGTTATATTATTTGACATGTTATTTTGCAAGCCGAGGCTCAATATCTGAGTGCCAATAACTCGATGAGTACCCCTTTGGTATTCGTATAAGGCCATATAGTGATTGTAATGTGTTATTTATTTATACATATTTTATTCGTAAATTGATCATTATCTGTTTTCTTGTAAGAACCAACAATTTTCTTGATTGATGTGTTCTTATATTTTGGGCATTTTATTTGGTTGTTGCACTAACATGTAGTTTTTTCCACTAAATATGGATATTTAGGCTTTTGTTTTGCTTATTTTTAAAATTTCCTTTTCAATTTTAATTTTTTTTAGGCTTGCCAAAGGCTTGGGATTATTGCCACTTGGCATTTGAAATAGATTTTTATTTTGGTTCTAATGTCGTAATGTGTTGGAATAGGGTCATGAGATTCACAATGGAGTGGTTGAACATATGGACCCACTTCATTGTGTGGGGGTACATCCCAAAGGGGTCATAACATCATGTATTTTTTGAACTATAGGCTACTACACAACTTGGGTGGGGGTGAGTGGGCTCTATGTTCCCAGGGCCATAGGGTGACCCGGCCACATTAAATGGAGAAACGAGATGGGGATCTCTGGTTAAGTGACTCGATATTCTTGATGGGACTCTATGGTTGAGTGACCTGATATTCTTGATGGGGCTCTATGGTTGTGTGACTCGATATTATTTATGGGGATCTATGGTTGAGTGACCTGATATGGAGAAATAAGGAGATGGGGCTTTATGGTTGAGTGACCCGGCTTGGTTTTGGAACTATGATTCTTTCTCTTTGGGAGGTATATGAATTTGTTTTGTGATGCTTTAATATGTATATGGAGTTATTTTGTGATGATTTGGGAGATATATGGAGTTATTTTGTGATGTGTGGAGTTGGTGTTATGATTTATGTGTACTCTTATGAGTCTCATTAGGCATTATTATGACTGAGGTTTGACACCCCTCTTGGTTGGTAAGTGTTTTGGATTTTGTCTTGACACTATTTGAGTACAGTCATGGTTTTTGGGTCATGTGCTACAATTTCCCTATGTATCAATGTGATTATTCATTATTTTTTAGTCATATGTGTGAGTTAGATCTATGCCTATGACATAATTTTTATAAGTTCTTTATTATGTGGACTACTTGTTATCTTTGCATGGTTGATTTAGAAGTCTTGTGATGTGATAAAATCATTAAAGTATGTCGCAATATGTCTCATGGGTTGTTTGTGATGTCTTGAGCTTTGTGTGACATCTTGAGGCCAATTACTATTGGGCATCCACAAACATAAACAAACTAAAATATTAAACAATGAATATTAAGAGCTTGAGATTAAGAAATAATGTAAAGGAAAAGACTAATTAAGTGATAAAGTAAAATATAACTAATTACTAATCTTCACAGAACATTAAAATTTAAGATATCGTTGAAATTAGTTTTCTTCCTTATGGTCACGTTGTACCAACAAGTTGTTTTGTTAAACTACATGTGTCATTACTAACCTTCCTACCTATGTATCCTTCGAGCTTCGACATTGTGTCACATCAGGGATAATGCTCTTATAATTGGACGGAGATGTATTCCCCTTCATTAATTCCCTGAGCTTCCTTGGTCAGGGCACCTGTCAATTGACAGAGAATGGAAGTGACACATCCTAAAATCCTTTTTAAACCTGTCACCTTCCCTACATAATAAAACAAGTACACTATTTGAGATCTAAGGTGTTAATCATGTGAAACCCAAAGCTAACATGGGAAACTTAGCAGTGATTGGATGGTGGTAGTAAGTGCAGCCTGCACTAACAATTAAATAAACAAAACTTTATGAGAACTGTGATACAAGGAGCTCTTCCAATATCCATCCTCGTTCAGTCCCACCATGGGTTAAAATAGCCCTATGCTTGGAGTTATATTTGTAACCAAGTATCCCGTCATTTTTATCTATTCAAATTGATCAACCTAGACTTGTATCTTACCTGGAGTGGTTTTTTTTTTCCTTGAGTTAAAAGGAAACATCCACCTACTATGGTTTAGGTTGTTAGTTTGCATAGGCAAAAGAAGATCGAGGCTATAGAGGTGCCCCATTTTGTGTATTGTATAGATGTGTTGATTTTTCTTCTTCTGATTCTTAGCACTTTTTCTACGTGCGTTGTGGCCTTAGTAGCCACCACTTCATTTATTCCTTCTCTTTTTCTTTTATTTCAAGTAGTATTTTCTGGGATTTGGACATGGTATGTGTTCTTTTATAATATTCCACGTATGGTTATGCAGATTTGTCTCTTCTACTCTTCCTCTGTGTGAATGTATTTGGTTCTCCACACTCGTCTTATGTTATCATCCCTGGGAGCAGGACGTGTAATTATTTAGCAAAATGATTTGAATAAATAACTCAGTCAAGTGTCATCTCATGGAATACCACAAGTGTAGGTACAATCCGAGTAGATTCATTGAGGAACACTTGGATTTATAGTCTACCTTTGATGAGTGGAAAAAAAAAATCTATTGCAATCTAAGCTTCGTAAGAAAGATGCAAATGTGGTTTTGATGTGCATAAGTCTACAAAACCTTCAAAACAAATTAAACAAACCATATTCTTTAACATAGTTTATTAGAATTAAATTATTTAGTTTTCCACGTAGCATTGGCCTATGTTTGGCTAGACAGGATGATGTCACTACCATTATACCTAAATCCCAACAATTGTGGTCAAGTATTGATGTTCCTCAAGCATTGGATGCTCAGTCTTCTATAACTATATGTTCCACAAATTTTTGTTCATATTTTAAGAGAATACAAGCAGTTTTAATTCAAGTGAAAGGAATAATATTTTGGATCTTCTTGTTGCAGTTCCCAATGATCAACAAAGAATGGTTGATAACATTAACTCTTTGATTGAAGATTTTTCATTAGAAAAACGAATCTCATGCAAGGGATCTTAAAATAGAATCAGCTAAAGTTACTAAGATAAGATCTTAAAAAAGGACTTATCTCAGAAGTTGGATTCGTAGACTCACAGGATAGAGCTTCTGATCTCTCAAAACATGGCCTATAGTAGTAGTGTGGTTCGGCCATGTAATATTGACACTTTGAATGATGGAATAGGGATGGGGAAATTATAACTGTCATATGTTGTAGTTGTAAATGGGTTGTTTTTTTGTGTGCTAAGCGAGGAAGTATAAGGAAGCCCACAAATTATTATTGGAATGCCTGAAGTTGATGCAGTCTCATCAAATATGGGAATCACAAGTTTGTGAAAAAGGTATGGTTTTCCTCTTTTCACTTGCACTAAATTTCACTTCGTCATTGCCAGATTTTTAAAATTAAATTTTGAATGATAGGAAGCATAATTCCAAGAAATGATAAAATTATTTCCTTGACATGAAATCTCAAAACATCAACAACAAAAATAAAAAAAGAAAATAACTCTGATCTTAATATTCAAGTGCATGGAGGGCCACACCCAAGTATACTGCAAACCTGAAACTCCTAGCATGAAACTTGGTAACTTGGGACACCATGGGGTTACTTAGCCATGTCGTTTGAATTTATTTAGCATCCTTGCAAGTATAATTTCTATACCACTTAGCTTAACAGTCACTTGTGTGACATGTTCATTTTAATAAACACGCGATCGGTTTTATCATATGGTTTCTGCTTAGTGTGAGTGAAATTAAAAACCCCTACCACCTACCTCTACAATACCAACAAGATAATACTAACCCACATTCAGTTCACTAAAAAACCTTCGAAAAATAATTTTACAAGAGGGTTTTGGGGGCCCACTGGTCGCTGTGTAACAAGAGATGCTGACATAATTAGGGTAATTGGCCTCGAAGTTTCCCTTGTAACTTGATCTACTCTTGTCATAATCAACTTCCATCAGACACGATGAATTACATATATATATATATATATATATATATTAGAGAGTGAGTAGGAATCATCTAACTATGTGATTGAACTTGACGAGTGTGTTTGAGACCCTGTTGTAAGAACTTTTGTTGTTTTGGGAAGTTTTCTCAACCTTAGCAAGAATCTTCTTTTGTAGTCTCGTTTGACTTCTAGCCACAAGTGTGACCTCGTAATACTATTACAATGCTATGTAGAATATTATTTGATATTTTATCTTGTATAAATGAATATTGAAATGTATGGTGATTTTATCTCTCCACCCTCTTCTCTCTCTAGAAATGACTATGGTACTTGATTGATTTGAAAACGTAAATGAATTGGGAAATGTGATTTGGTTTGAAATGAAATTATAATAGACATGAAATTTAAATGGTTATGATATTGTGAATGGAAAAAATGGCACTTAACTTTCTCTCTCATCCTTACTCTCTCTCTAGTGCCAAAATATTAAGTGCAACTGAATGTGAAAGCATGATTGCATAAGAAATGAAACTATGCCTTCTTCCCTCTCCATATCTCTCTCTCTCTCTCTCTCTCTCTCTCTCTCTCTTCTATTTGATTTAAAATGTTAAAAATGATGAATGTGTGGATTCATGCTTGATTATAGGGGATTTCCATACTGAGTCCTGGGACTGACACATCATTGGTTGAATGTACTCTGCATGAGAGGAATTTTCTAGGTGTGATATGTTGTAATAAATGAGTTATCATTGTAAAGTTGTATTCATCTTGCAATACATGTATTATCATAGAATAATGATATGCATTGTTGTTTGAAGAATTGTTCTTTGTATATTTTGAAAAGGGAAAACCAATGTGGCTATACTTTATATTGTCGAATATGTTATAAAGATATTAAACTAATCTTTTGTTATGTTAATTATTGGTATATTTCCTTAACACCCATAATGCTAGGTAGAATATCCTCTCATCAAAACTAACCAAATTAAAAGAATGAGTTATAATTCCTATTGTACTTCCTCCTCCCATTTGAGTATTTTCTAGGGTATAAAACATTGATCGTGTTGATAAAATACTTTGATCTCATTAATAATCTTCATGCTCTGCACCTAAGACATCTTATTAAGGACTATTTCCTTGATATTTTATGAGGTGGTGTATATATGATGTGAAACATATCATATTAGGATGAGTGAGGTGATCATGTCTAGGTGTTATAGGTCCGACCATATCATGAATAGATCTGACCATATCATGAATAAGTTATAGGTATGATCTTTTTTTTTGTATTTTGATCGTTTTTACTCTTTTTTGGTTTGCTTTTCTGATTTTTACACCATGTTTAAGTATAGAACCACTTAAGGTGCATGACACTCATAGGTTTGTGGATCTCATCACCATTGGGATGGGAAATTTTGTATGCTCTCATACCATATTCGGCCACAATGACGTAAGGTCCTAACCAATGCGGTTAGAACTTTCCTTTCTTCTCTCTTTCCACCCTTGTGTTGAACTAATTTTCTTTCATGACCAAATCTCTGACCTCAAATTGAAGAGGTATGATCCTTTTGTTGTAATTTATGGAGACCCTATTCTGATACATTTTGAGATTGTTAAGGGCATGGATGCACTTTCCATCCAGGAGTTCTAATTCTGCTAGCCTAGCCACTCTGCAATCCTCATCCTTGTCCAGGTAATCCCTGAGATATATTCTCAAGGAAGGAAGCTTGATTTCTAATGGGATGATGGATTCAATTCCAAATACTAGGGAATAGGGTGTCATACCAGTAGGAGTGTGAATGGAGGTCCTATAAGCCCAAAGGGATGTTGAATTTGCAAATGCCAATTGCGACCTATCTTACTCACCATCTTTTAAATGATTAAAACCAATGTTTTGTTAGTGGCTTCAGCCTACCCATTACCTTGTGGATAATATGGCGTATACCACTTCAATTTTATTTGAAATTGATTACAAATTTCCTTCACTATTTAATTCTTGAATGATTTTCCATTGTCAGTAACTATGGCCTCAGGAATGTCATACCTGCAGATAAGGTGATTCATGATAAACTTTGAAATCTGAGCTCCTATAACATAAGTCAAAGGAACAGCCTCCACCCACTTAGTGAAATATTTTGTAGCTGTGATGATGTGAGTATGACCATCAGATGAGGTAGGGGTGAGCTTTCCTATTAAATCCAGTCCCCATTTGGAGAATGGCCATAGGGTTGTGATTGGCTGCAACGACTGTGATGGCAGATGGATGAAATTTCCATACTTTTGACATAGTATGCATTTCCTTACATAGTTATAATAGTTTGTTTCCATAGTAGGCCAATAGTATCCTACTCTTAAAAATTTCTTAGCTACAACCATTCCGTTTGTATGGGCACTGCATACCCCTTCATGTACATCTTTGGTCACTTGGAATGACTCTGCTTCATCTAGACAATGCAACAGACTCCTATCATAGCCATAACAATAGAGTGTATCTCCTAAGAGGGTGTAACGGGCTATCTGGTAGATAAGGCTTTGTTTTTTAGAATGGGAGATGTCTGGAGGGAAGGTGTTGTGTTTAAGATAGGCATAGATGTGTGCATACCATGGGGAATAGGGACCATCAACTTCACAAGACAAAAATTATTCTGGCATGTCATACGCAGGTTGGCGTAGATTCTCAACAAAAAATGGAATATCATTGCTCTCTGGTGGAACTTGTAGCATAGATCCCATGGTTGCCATAGCATTTATGGATCTATTTTATGCTTTTGGAATCTGTACGAATGTAATACGCACAAAATAATATTTCAAAATTTCCACCAATTTATTGTAGACGATGAGTTTCTCATCCTTGACTTTATATTCATCGTTAACTTGCTTGATGATCAATTGTGAATCACCAACAATATTAACATGAAGGATATCCCATTTGATTTCCAACTTCATCCCAATGATGAGTTCCTCATATTCGGCAATATTATTTGTATAAGGAAAACCAAGGTGAAAATCTTGAGGTATAGTGTCACCTGAAGGAGTAATTAATACCACACTTGCCCCTGAACCATTAAAATTAAAAGATCCATCAAAGTGTACTTTCCACATGACAGATTCCTCAATATACATTAATGAAGCCTCTGGAAAATCTAGATTGACAGGCTCTATTCCTGGTAACAGTGCTTATGCTAACTGATCAACGAGTACTTGTATTTTTACCAAATTTTGATTTACATACTCAATGTCAAATTCACTTATTATAATGATCCAATTAGCCATTCTACCTGTAAGGGAGGGTTTTGAAAAAAAGTACTTAAGTGGGTAAACTTTGGATATAAGCTTGGTTTTAGTATTTAACAGGTAATGGCAAAGTTTTTAGAAGCTAAAATCTACAGCGAAACAAGATTATTCAATCCGAGGGTACTATCTCAGTCATACTATCATATTGTAAGGGTGCCTATATGTGTCCCCCTACTGATATAGTTGTTCCTCTTCAATATGAAGACATGGAGTCACTGGTAGATTCAGATTCCTTAACTTCTTTTTCCTATGAGGCTTCTACATCAACTTCTCCTTTTGATTCATGGGAGATGAAGGTTATGGAATACGATTGTGGAGAATATAATGTGCAACAAGCTCTTTTGGTTTTGGACCTATCATTTTCACCTAAAACTAGAGGTTGACCCAACTATCATTTCAGATGGCCTAGAGATGAGCGAACTATTGGGTCATTTTTACCTGGGGTGTTGCTTGCTGAAAATAATTTATTGGACCCACCAACAAATTGGGTCCTCAAAGATACTCAACCAACTTGCTACCAAACCCCTGAATATGAGAAGTCTAACCAGATGATGTATTCCATGGGTTATAAGGTTATAGGATGAGGAAATAATGAGTAAGGACCGAGAGAACTAGTTCCTCTTCCACATTTCAAGATGTAAACATATGGCATCAAAATTCTACCCTATGGATCGTAACCCAATGATCAATATGCCACCTGTTCTGAGTGCAAAGATAGTATTGATTATTTAAACATTGACACAGATTCCCACTATAGAAAATACGAGGATCTTTCCTCCACAAACCTTTTTATGGATACCGTTGTCCTTACCATAACCCCTACTGAACCTAAAATTGAAATTTTTTACCCTTACCTAGTTGAATGGGACCAATAATGTCACATACCACTGGATCTCTTTGAAAATGATGAGGCCATTACGGAATTCATGGGAATTCGAGATACAATTCCAATTGGATACCATAAGAAGGGTTTCTACATTGACTTAGATATATGTGTGTACTTTGGTGAGGAATCTAAGATTCATGGTCAACTAAACTTGAGAAAAATCGAGGGTAAAAGTTCCAATGAAAATCCTTGGCAAAAAAAAAAGTCCAAGTCACACAGTGAAAACCTCTTTAAGGCGCTGACTAACAAACAAGTGAAAAAATAAATGGACAAGAAAAGTGATGACACCAAAGGTTAAAATATCGTACAGAAACCCTTGGAAGAAGATCTCAACCTTCCTCTTGATCCTTTTCGTATGGAGGATTTGTCGAAACTGCTAGTGGAATAAACCATTGATGTGAATATTGGAACAAAATACGATCCAAATATACTCAAACTAGGAGCTTCACTCTCGGAAAGGGAACAAAAACATTCACCATGCTTCTGCAGGAATTTTTAGATGTATTCACATGGTCCTATAAGGATATGTCGGGATTGGATCCAACTTTGGTAGTGCATAACCTATTAGTCCATGCACACACCAAGCCTATCAAACAAAAGCTCAGAAAAATGCATCCACGGGTGGCTCTTCTAGTTAAAGAAGAGCTAGAAATATTACTAGTGGTGGGCTTCATTAGACCTATTGATTACTTAGAATGGATATCAAACATAGTCCTCATATAAAATAAACTTTTCAGGATCATAATCTATATGGATTTTAGATACATCAATAAGGAAAGTGCAAAAGATTATTTCCCATTGCCCAATATTGATATGATTGATGATTCAACTGTAGGATATGAAATGTTATCTCTTATGGATGGATTTCTAGGCTACAATCATATCAAAATCACATATGAGGATTAACACAAGAATACCTTCACAACCCCCTAGGGGACTATCTCTTATTAGGTAATGCCCTTTGGCCTAAAAAACACAGGAGAAAATTATCAAAAGGTAATGACCGTGATTTTCCATGATATGATTCATGACATCATGGAAGACTATGTGGATGATATCCTCAGGAAATCCAAGACAAGAGTATATCACCCTGATATTTTGTGGTGTATCTTTAAATTCCTACGGTAATACAAAGTCAGATTGAATCCAAATAAGCATGTGTTTGGCGTACTATTAGGAAATTTTCTTGGATTCATTGTATCACGAAGAGGGATTGAGGTAGACCCAGATAAATTTAACGTCATTACTAAAATTCCTCCTCCCAAAAACATCAAACAACTACGCAGCTTGCAAGGAAAAATACAAGCCATCCGCCGCTTCATTTCCCAACTTGTAGAAAAGTGTTATTCATTCACCCATCTACTTAAAAAGAATGTTTCCTTTATTTGGGGAACAAAGCAACAGCAGGACGTCGCCTTGCTTAAGAGATACTTAGCCAATCCACCTGTCCTCATGCCTCCAAATCTTGGTGAGCCACTCCTGCTGCATATTTCTACTAATTAATTTGATATTGGTTCATTTCTCGCCCAATATGACCTCTTCCATAAAGTAAAAATTGTGTACTATCTTAGTCGTACTCATCCAATAGTACGAATCCTCATCTCATATGTTGTTAGGATTCCATGAAAATCATCCATAGTAAATAGATTCACATTTTAAGCCTCTTCAATAGCAGAAACTTTGGAATCAAATCTATATGTAAGAGACATCAAAACCTTTTGGACCACAAATTCTTCCTTAACATTTTCACCTAACCCTTTCATGGTGTTAACAACCTTGTCGACTCTAAGAAAGTATGTAGCAATAGGATCATCATCACTCATTTTAATCCCTTTAAACTGATTTCTTAAAGTTTGCAATTGAGAAATCCTTACGTTGGAATATCCTTCATACAATGCCTAAATATTTTCCCACATAGCCTTTTCTGATTTGTAATGCATCACCTTTACAAGTTCAGGTTCAGCTAATCCACACATGATAGCATTGATAGCCCTAAAATTGTCGCTACACAGCTTCTTATTTGCATTAATTGTTGGTGGAGTTTCAAGAGCAATATAAACATCTACCACTAATTTCCAAACATCAAACCATAATGACATGATGTGATTCCTCATCCCTAGATTCTAAAAGGCATATTTTACTCCGTCAAATAATGGTGCATTTCTAGAAGAAGGGCTATCTTGTTGACTTGCCATTTTTTTGCATCAAGGATATCCTTTCAAGTGATCAAAATTCTTGAAAAGGAATTCCTCTGATACAAATTTTTGGAAGCATAATGGACTGAGAGGGGGTGGGGTGAATCAGTCCTTCAAATACCCTTATACAATTTCAAATCATCATTCATACAGCATTAACATTCAACCATGCATTAATTTGATCATAACAATAAGAAACAACCATACATCATAGCATAAACAAGGAGTGCACAATAACATAAGATGTAAGTGGGAAATGTTAAAGGGGAAGAAAAACCAATGAAAATATTTTTTATATTACACATAACAAGATATTTCTTTAATGAGGCACCGACCCCAGAAGGAGCACTAACCCCTAAACCCTTTTTGATAATAGTCACAACAAGAAAGTTGTATGAATATGACTCATCACACAAATATTTTAATAAGAAGATCATTGTGGATATACTACAATAAGTTAGTTGATGGTGATCACAAAATTTGGCTCCAAATTTCGTTTAAAAACTTTTCGAACACACTTCCCAACTCACTCAAAATTGATCAAACATGGACTGATTTTATCTCAAAAACTTGCACACATGCTCTCTAACATTAGCATTTCACACACTTCCTCAACTTTGAACTAATGCCTTCATACATGTTTCTCACTCACACTTGGGTCGCACTTTTTCCCTCTCACTCAGCTAGTTCAAATTTGAACTCAAACATTCATTTTATACCCTTCTCTTCTCATAAACATAAAGGAGGTATGTCATTTATCATTAGTTTGACAAAAACAACTCAAAAATATAACAATAGACACATACAAATTTATAAAATAGACGAATGTAGGTCGGCCATGCTCAAATATACCAAACAAGGTTAAAATGAGCTCAAAACCCCATCATTTGTATGACCAAAAACCAAAAACTTAATAGCCATGATTAGTCAAGATCCATAATTACTCACACATGTCAAATATCACAAAAAAAATCATCCATGGTCAATAATGATCTAGAACCAATCAAATTATCATAACACAATCAAGAAGGTTCATAGCCTTCTCAAAACAGTTATTTCTAGGAACATCTCAACTATGGAATGTAACCACTCATTAGAGTCCCCTGGACCTATAAATAACATCCATAGTTTCTAGAGTTCATGAAAAATCCATATGTGCAAACCATACTAACTTTCCCCTTCACCAAATTGAATTACCCAAAAAGAATTTGTAAAAAACTCAATTGGTTTGCAACATTTCTGCCACTTTAAACACCACCAAAGGTCTTCACTCTCTAACTGATAGCAAGCATAAAATAATCCATCTCATTCCTCTTTTATCTCAATCTTTCAACCTTAGAAAATATCTATTGACAAATGAACACTCTTCTTATTCACAAATCAAGTTGGATGACACATAAAATCTCATCATCATGAGACAAACCATATACCATTAGAAATCCCACTGAATCCTATTTCCATATAATAGTACATTTCCTTCCAATTCCAAGTGAAAGGCCTTCAACCAGATCTATCTCTGAAACTCCTACATAATGACCCCAAAAATGCCTTAGGACCAATCTTCATAAATAGGGCACACTTCACCCTCTAGGAGGTCATGTTATCTCTCGAAAGTGCACCCTGTAGAGAGATGGTTGTAGGTGTTCTAAGATTACAAAATTGATCTCTCTCTTTCATAGATACAATGGAAACACCTTAGGTCTGTGGGTATATCTATTTTGAGGTGAGTCTTTGGTATGAAGTTCGGTTCCTTATTGATGTATCCTAAATTGATTTATGGGGTTTAAGAGTAAAAAATGCCTATAAAATAATTAAAACTAAGGTGATACACCAAATTTTTATGATGGATTTGACTGATTATATGCACAGTTGATATCTGAAAGGATTGTTGATGCACGAACCAACAGTTTTCTGTAGAATGTTAAGGGCAAAACACTTCGAGGTATTGAGGGAAAATATCACAACAATACTACTAAGCTAAACATGCACATTAACATCATGCATAAATTACTGAATTTGTAGTATGGTAAGATAATTAACCAGGGGATTCACATTCACAAGACTAATAGAAACATACACAAGACTACAAATAATTGGAAAGGCAAAAAAACTTCACATTCAGAGGGTAAAACTGGAAAAAATTGCTTCAGTACTCATATATCCCAAAATTCCTCCTTGGCGCTTTGCTACTTGGCACACAATATATAGCAAAAATAATTTACCCTCCCTTCCTAAAAAAAGACTAAGGCTTGTACTCACCCATGCATTCTATTTTTATCCTTTATTTAATAATAGATAAAGGAAAAAAATAGAACATGCAATTATAAATACGAATTAATAGCCTTGATTACATTACAGTCAAATTGAAGTTGACTATTCTATTTTTAAGAAAATAAAGGTGAATAATTTTATAAAAATAAGCTTGCTTGTTGGACTAGTCTATTTCCTTATGCATGTGAATTTGTCTTCTTGTCTGTTTTGTCCCCTAGTGAAAGCCTGCAAAAATAACTCCCTATGTAAGAGAAAAATAATTACAACAATTGTAATATTTGCAAAGTAAAACATCTACTATAGGGACCACTTGTCCATGTGCACATGCTTCCTTTTCTCTCTGTAGTATGTGGGGCCAACATTTCTCCTCACCATTAGTCTTCACTAGTTTGGCCACTCTTGTGGACTTAGAAAATTACCATGGTTTTGAAATAATATAAGGGACTCTGAAAAAGGGGAAAAACATTACATTCGGCCACCTTTGATTATATTACATGGTATATTTTTTCATCTTTTGCAATTTGGATAACACTTGATTTAAATTTTACCTTTTCAGTGATCATAGTTGGCATGTATGGCCGGCTTCGCGTTATTTGAAGCTTAGACTATAGTAGTAAGTCAAAGTTTCAAATAATTTTCAAATAATAAGGTCACGCCCCCCTCGTGATGATGAATCACCCCTTGGAATGTTTTTTGGTGGCTTGTATAACTCATGTTGATTTTCTTTGATAATAGTGATTAATTCTCGAACGTTGATCTCTGTCCTTGATGCATTAGATGCCATTGATATGAAACTATAGTTAGGGTTTCTAACCCTACATTGAATGTGGCCAGTGGCATTTGATCACTGTGGTTTGCATTGAATATTGGGGATTGATCCTTGAGCGTTGATCTGATGTTCTTTAATTTTGCGATCGTTGATCTTTGACCTTGGTTGAGTTTGAACTAACCCAATGCTTGGTTTCGGGCAGTAAAGGAAAGCTCGAACCTAATAATCATTTCATTTTGATTTTCAGTGTATGGGTGAAGCCCTGGGAAAAATTTTGTCGACGCCATTGTTGGTAACTTGAAGCTTGACTCCCATTACAAATTGGTTCTATGAGGCTTCTCTTACATCTGTATTTCATGTTGCTTTTACTTTATTTGAAGCTTATGAGAAAGGTGGTTGTGGATTTTGCCTCCATTTTTGTAATCTCTCTATTTATAGTATGTCCTGGAACCTCGCGAGATACTTTCTTGATTCTTCTCGATGCGGTCACCATTTTTGTGGGTTCGAGCTTATATTTTGATCAAAATATCTATGTGTCTTGTGAATTTCTGTAAGGATTCTGTAGGAGATCTGGTCACCATTTTCATGAATTTCCGAGCTTGGTACATTCTTTCTGAGCAAGATTCGAGCTCATTTTCTATTTTTCTACCTTATGTGGAGCTATGTGATGTTTCTTGGCTCTCAAAACCTTTGCATTGTTTCTAGGATGCTGTTGCTGGTAACTTGAATCTTGAATCCATGTAGCTATCATAATTTTTTATGAGGGAAGGTAAGTATTGACCTCCTTGGGTATTACTATTTCTTCGTTGTTGCCATTTTGATTTTCAAAAAAGATTGATGATCTATTCTTTCTTTGCATTTTATGTATTTCTATGGCTCAACCTGGGTTATTTCGAGTTGAACCTTGTTCTGAGCTTACTCTTCTCTCTCTAAATTCAATGACCTCTTGAGGGTTTACTCAGCTTCAATACCAGTAAGTACTTGTTCTTACTCTGATTTTTGATACCCATTAATGGGTTTTATGATTAAGCTAGGAACTGTGCTTTGTGAGACGTGGGTACTCGTAGATCTGAGTTTTGAGAAATTCTTCAACTCTGTGGTGCCATGTGACCTTTGTCTCCTCTCTATATGAGTTTCTTGTGATTTATCCTCTACAACCATGTGGGTTTTGAATCTTTTATAAATTGTAGAAAATATGTGAAACTGTCTCCATTTTATCATGTTATACATTAGAGATCTATGTTTCTTTTATTCATTTCGTACCTACTTTCACTTGGAAACATAACGTTGCAAAGATTTGTTTCATTTTTTAGCATTGACATTGATGGAGATCTGTTATTGTGTTTTTGAGAGAAGCTTGATTTTCTCTTATTGGTATTTTGATCCTTCATGCTTGTGTATCTCTTGTCTTTTTCACTATTAGAGATTTCTGTGTGAGATGGTTGTGAATGCTTGGCTTATTTTTCGTTTCAAACTCTGTTATTCTATAGCTTGATATGGGCTTTTGAAATCCATCACTAGCACTTTTGAAAACTAGCATTAAACTATGAATTCTATAGGAACTCTGCTTTACAACTAGTGTATCATGCTTGAACAAGTATTTGATGTGTTTATTGAAGACTGTTCCTTTGAGCTAAGTTGTATTCTTTAAAGTGATTATGTGATTATCACCCTATTTGGGCCTTGTACTCGATGAGCTCCACATATTGTATAAGAATTTAAAATCTATTTTGTATCTTTGTACTGGATTATGATATGATTTTTTATTGTATTCTGAATGAGGTCTTTCACTATAGCAGTTTGTATATTATGTTCTTGCTGAGATAATCATAAAATCTGCCTTTCTAAAAGTTGTATTAAATTCCTTTCTGTAGGAATTTTCTTGCTCATTTTTAGTTGTAAAAATGATTTTGAAATTTTTATTCTGAACACTGAAAGCTATAGAAGTTAATCATTTACTTTTATTTGAGAACCTGGAAAGGACATATTATTTCTAGAAATTTCTGTTCACAAATTCCTACATGCTGAACATTGAAATTTTGTTGAGATGTTGTAGTTCCATTTTCTTTTCTTCTTAAATACTGTATTTGAGTTTCATTACATCTTTACATGCATGGTGGAAAAGTCATAAATGTCCATTTTACATGGTGAAGCCCTTTCAAAATTTTCCCAGAATTCTCTTTCTGATTATGTTTCAGTTGTAATCCTTTCTTTCCAGTTAACTTCAGCTTCTTGAAATCTAATTCTTCTTCTTTAGTTGCAATCTGAAACATGTACTTTTTGTTGTCAGTCTCTCTTCTATACTGTAA
This sequence comes from Taxus chinensis, assembly GCA_019776745.2. NCBI lineage: Eukaryota > Viridiplantae > Streptophyta > Pinopsida > Cupressales > Taxaceae > Taxus > Taxus chinensis. The sequence goes on from CM034155.1 coordinate 186,167,056, forward strand.
CTTCTTCCATTTGTAGGATAGTTACTGAACCTGGAGTTGCATTCTTCCTTTATTCCAGCATGTACTTATGACTTATCTATTTTATGCCATAGGATAGGATTCATTGAATTCTACAATCTTTATAAGACATGGTTTATTTCTTCTTGGCTGTAACATGTACCTACACACTTAAGAAAGCAATTAGAAAACTTAGGATTTTTGGCTTCTCTTCTATGCATAGTTTTTATTTTCTTCTTTCTTTTGATCTTCAAGTAATCTATATCTCATGTTGTTAAGATATTCATATGAATGAATTAGGACAATATAGGAATATGGATTGATCCTTGAGCTTGTAAATGATATTTTCCCTCTTTTCTTCTTTTTAGGTACAGTGACTTCTACAACGAAGATGAAGAAGGAAAAAAGTTGGAAATGGAGATATCTCGACCAAAGAATAAATCCCCAAGGAAATGATGGGTTCACTTATACTCCTTTATTTTCTCTTTCATGCATGTGTACCTCTTATTTCAGTAGTTTTACTTTAATTTTTAGTTACATTCCATGGCTTGTATGGGGACATTTGAAATTCCTTATGAATAAAACATTAAATTTTGAAAATGAGTTGTGTATTTTTTTCTGCATTTCAGCTTTCTGTATGGATTGTATGATGAACTAAACAACTCAGTAATATAATTAAATTTCTTAATCATAAGGAAATAAAATTAAAGAAACCTACAACATCTAGTAATGACCTCTGATTTCTGCAATCTACATTTATGTCTGTTGTTCCAAAACCTAGCATTTCATCTATTCTGCAATTGGATGTCTTCATCAAGACAACACAACTGTCCTTTGGGGCCTTGTGTTCTTTTGCTAAAGATAATCATGAAATTATAGACTATGTGATCTGTTACATTTTGTAATAGCATACATAGCTGCAGATTTCATGTAATCATGAATTAATTCAGCAGTAACCATATTCTCTGAAAGAAACTCCCCGAGCTTAGGTATACTTCACCAGTGTTATCCATCATAACGAAGTTTCAAGTTGCCCATTTTTGCACAAGTGAAAAAATTTTCAACATGTCAACCATGCTCTAAAACCATCATGGACATCAAGTAAAATTCCCATACTAAAAACAAATTCAATTTATTTTGTAACTCCTTTGGAAAACCTTTCCTCAAACTATACTTCTTCATAAACTTACATTTTTAGGTGGGTTCCACGAATCACCACATGCTCTATCTTACCTTTCTAGAAATTTGGAGGAGTCTTATACAACCTCCAATCATCATACTAGCATATCCAATCAATTCTAGACAATTACCATGAAGTTCATCTCCATCACTCTTGACCTAGGATTTCAAAGCCATAACAAGCAGTTTACCTTATTAAGGTTTGTTCATAAATATTTGGGCCTCATTTGACCTCATTCCAACTTTGGGATCTTCTTAACTCCATGATCCATCAACCTTGAAATAATTATCTTCCAATGCAAATTATGCACATGCCAACATGAGCATTTCACTCGCTTTTAGCCAAAAATAACATTCTCAAGCACCCTTTTTCACCAAAAACATCATATCATGCAATTTTCTCAACATGGAAACCTGAAATTTTTTCCCACAACATCATGGCACATCCTACTAATATTTCAATCATCAGAATAACTCAAATAGATTTGTATCACTCTAACCACCATGACTTGCATTACTAGCACTTAGGGTTTTGCATGTTATATTCCAAGACCAATTGAACCAACACTAAAAACCAATATGAAAACTCTAAAAAATGCCTCTATATGATGAAAAAAACATGACATACCTTTATTAGTGGTCTTAAGAGATCACACATACCTACAAGTGACTATCATGCCTAATTAAGCCTCCAAACACTAGGATAAGACCTAGTTTGCACCATGAAAAAGTAGACCAAACACATGAATTTGTTTCTAAGAACTTTAAAATGACCTAACACAACTGAGAAAACATGTCTCAAAATTTTTCATTCTTCCATGAGATCATTTACATATGCACCTCATTCTCATACACCATTTGTCCTTCAAGCATCTAGACTAGGTGTAGATGAACACTGACAAATAATGCTCAGACTTGTACCTACACTTCTCCACATCGCTTTACATCTACTAAACCAATAGGACCTTCATAAAATAAAACTAACAAAAACTTTGATCAGACTGTGAAGAAATCATTTCATTCTCTGAAGCAATCAGTTCAGACTCCGAACCAACTAGTATTTCATCTTGCAAACACTTATACAAACCTGAATGTCCATGTCATCATCATGCTAGGAATCTACTTAAAATTCCCCATCATCCTATTTTTCATTAATGGGATTTATAACTCAACATGCCAACATCTATTATTCATGAGGATATTGAGCAACACATGATTTATTTTATGCACCATCTTAGGCATGAAAGACATGAGACTACTTCAGTTAGACATGAGAGTGATGAAACATTTAGAAATGATTCCTCACATGTACCATTTGTGAATATGGAACTAAATCACATGCATGCATCTTCATCAACAATTCATATTCATATAGGATGGACTTAAGATTAGTCATTTATATATCATCAATATTATTTGCATGGGATCTATAGGCGTGGATCCTCTATCATTAAATAAACTACTCGTTCTACCTACTAGTGCTCCCTTTTTAATATGGGGTGAGGTGAAACCTAGTAGAAAACATACTAATGATGATTCTCAATGTGTCATAATAATCAATTCATAATGAAAGAGCTATAAAAATACTAATTTTAGTACAATTTGAAATGTATACAAATTGGCAAACTCTATAAGTGAGATGTATACTACAGAGATCTATCTCTTTATTCAAAACAAGTTGATTTATAGCTACATAAATAGAATAATAAAATAATTGCTAAAAATATAATATGAAGGGTTTCATACGGGAAATAAATTGTCATACCACATAGATATCATTTGTATCCACCTTAGGGATGTATTTAAAAAGATAGAAGTGGAAAAATATGAAATTTGTCATATTATTACTATTATTTTATTTAGTGCCCCTTGTGAAGGTCATATCTCCTAAACCATTAACCCTCTTTGTGAACCAAAAGAACCATTAGAAAGAGCATGAAACAAAATTCACAAGACCAGTTCTAAAAACTATTACATTTTCTTTCATCTCCACTATCATTGAAACTCCATGAATTCTCTAGAGACCCTCAAAATTGGACAATGCTAAATGATGTTGAAACTAATACAAATATATTCTGAGGAGTTTCCAAAAACAGATTTTTGGAAATCCTAGTTTGGATCATTCACTCCTACTTTAAGAATCAAGTATGGAAAGAAATTATCAATTTAGGTCTTTGTGAACCAATTCCCTTGGTATGCCATCTTCCCTGCCTTCACTACTAGATAGAGTTTGATTTGTAACTGATTTCTTTATTGTCATATCAATATTTTGATAAAACTTCATTGGTGTCACACAGTCCTGGTTTAACATTTTTACTATGTAACTATTCACCAATATATGATATATCCAAGCACGGAATAAAGTACATGGGTTGAGTAGCTCAACATTGAAAACTGGATGTGTTGGTCAAATATTTTGTCAACGAAAAAATATATGATTCATCAATGCTCGTGGGATTTAATCCCTCCACTTAGGAATGGGGTGGATCCCATTTATTGAAATATGGAAACTATTTACATTTTACTAATATCCTTGGGTGGGCATAGGTATGAGAATGTGTAGAAACTTCCTTGTTGTAATTACAATATTAGACTAAAGAGAGGAAAAATTGTAGGTAGGGAGAGGAAGAAATGAGAAAGGGACTTGTATTAATAAGGAGATCTCATGTTTTATCAACTAAAATTAATAGGTGATTCTAGTTCAATTGGAGGAAATAGGAAAGCAAAACACAACATCGCAAGATAATGAAATGGATAATTACAAGACAAATACAAAGCTTTATCAAGTTTCATTCATTCCACAAAGAAGACAAAAATTCCTTCAACTTCTTATAAATGACAACATGTTCTCATCTGAGTGACAAGATGAGAATGGAGTTAAATTACAATGCAAGGGAATGGAAGAATACAACTTGCTAGAGAGGGGGAAATAGGTTTTTAGGACTGGAGATAATACTAAAATTTGTAGACAAAGCTCGTGGTTCTACACATTCCCATGTGACTTTTCAATTTACAATATAATCGCTAACAAAGAAATAGAAACATTAAGTGAATTAAGACAATTTTTACAAAAGTTTCTCATCAACAAAGAAATAGAATTCTAGAAAGAGAAGAAGAAAGGAGAGAGAGAAGATAGATGTTGCAAAATGAAGTCTTGCCCTTCCTTCATTGTGGAGATGAATCTATAATTTTTTACCTTTAAAATGATTCTCTTGGGGGATTCGGCCTTCTTACCTTCCATTTACAACAAATTTTAGCACATTTTCAGAATAGATATTCTTTTTCATCTTTGGAAAGACAAAAATAATGCCACTTTTAAAGATATTCCTATAGATAATTTTATTGTTACTAGTAAAGTGGCTATTATTTTCATTGTTATGATCCAAATTTAAAGCCAAACATAGAAATTTCATCTGCAGGTTGAGCACCTCCAACTCTTTCTTGACCTTTGAGGCGTCGCCCCCTATGCAGTCCATCGCATGCCTCCGGATGCCCTTGCCCATCACCGTTTTCCACCTCATTTGTTTCAGTCTCCTTATTTATCTCAGGGTTAGGAGTATTGTAGACGTCGTTCTCAAAGTTGGAGGAGACCTTCTCCTCAATGGAGGTGGTATTCTCTCTCTCAACCCCTTCCCCTGCTCATGGTGGGGTATTTGGTCAACTTGATGATTGTGGTGGCGCTAGTTGGAATGCCCCTCAACAGGGAAAATTTCCATGTCTAGATCTTTTCATTTCTCCCTCTCGGTCATCTATTGAGGTTCTTGAGAAGTAAAAACAACATAAACAACAAGAAATTGGATGGGATCCCATCCCAAACTCGTCTCACCTCTTTGGTTCTAGATGGGGTGAAAAACCCAACATCCCTCTACCTCCTCCTCCCTCCTCCATGTTTGCTAATGTGGCCTAGCTTTTTGGGCACCTTGTTTTTCCTATCTTTTTTTTATTGATTATTGCAATTTTATAGTGGTTTTTTTGTAAACTGACCTCTTTCTCAAATCCTACATAACTCGATGAACTTTATAATATGGAATGACTTTTTCCACCTTTTTTTAATGCAATTAACCATATATATATATATATATATATATATATATTGTAATGACCACTCCTCTTCGAAACTAATTATACTGTGATTTTAATTTTGGTTGATTAGAGACATGGACCTTATTATCACACTCTAGTTAGCATGTTGTTAAGATATGAGGGACATCATGATTATTATTATGTTTTGATTGTTACTTTGGACTATATGGATATATTGTGGGCCTTGATGGACATTTAAGGATATGATGATGATCTAGAATGGCTATTTTATATGTATACTGATGCATTGGATTTAGATACATAAATTTTTTTAGACGATCTAGCTAGTCTTGTGATCTCATTGTTGTCGATGAAATGAAAGAATGGAAATATCTTGAAATTGTAAACAATTGGTGAAATTACTTGATTTTAGTGATGATATAGTTGTTTCAATTGATTATGTGAATTAATATGCATATGTGTGTTTTATTGTGTTGATGTCATTCATATGAATATGAGGCCGAAGAGGTATTGTTATCCAAAATTCACCCCTCAAGGTAATTTTGATAACATGCATCAAATTATTTAGTCCCAATAAAGTAGATTGATTTAAGGCCCGAAATCATGTTTTTGGGGCCCCCTCGGCTTCCTTCTAACTCCCTTGTCCAAGAAGAAAACCCAACAAGTTTTAAAAATGTGAAAAAAATGCAAAAAACAAGCTTGGGGCCGAAAAATGAAGAAAATTGGCTAAGTCCTAGTCCACGCAGCAGTTGGGACGTTGGGATACGTGGGACGTGAAAAGGCAAACCGGCCAAAAAGGGAAAAAATCACCAAGTTTTGTTATCGCGCGGTTTGGGACATCTGGGCCAAAGGTACGCGCGGGACGCGAACCGGCCGAAAATCTGAAGGACAGTCCATTTCGGGCGGTTCGGAAATATTTGTCCCAAGCAGCTCGGAACAGTTGGGACAAAATTACGTGGAGGACGTGAACTGGCCGAATCGACTGAAATAGGATACTTTCGTCCGAGACAGTTTGGGACATCCGGGCCAAAAGTACGTGTGGGACATGAAAAGCCGAAAGAGCTGAGAGCGAATGGAATCTCGCCACGTGTCTTTGCCGCAAAGAGGAACAAGGAATCCCGAATCGGGTGGTTCGGAGATATTTGTCCCATAAATTTTGGGACATCCAAGCCGAAAGTACGCGTGGGACGCGAAAAGCCGAAGCGGCCAAAGGCAGAGAAGAAAAGTCAACATTTGACCCGTGAAACTTCAAACGGCCATAACTTTTGACTCCGAGCTCCGATTTTCATAAAATTTGACTTTCTGGAATGAGCACGATGTCCTCTATGCCAATTAGTTAATGATCATTCCCGTCAAATGACAGAAAATGCCTGCCAGACCCAAAATACCTGCACGCACTTAGAAGGCCATAACTTTTGCATTTCTCAACGAAATCACACAAAATTGGTACCGTTGGAATCGTGGATCCGAGCCCGATGCATAGCAATCAATAAATTGCAGATTTGGTGAGATATCGATGGAGATTTTTTATAAAATGTGGCCGAGTTCATAACGGTGTTGTATTTGGTAGTTGGGAGTGCAATTAACAGGCATGGTCATCATTCTTTCTCTGTTGTAGCACATGGGATAGTATGGGGAGCCTTTTGCAAGTAATATATAATAATTTCACTCAATTTAATGCCTCTTACAAGTGGTTGAAGGATAGATTTCGGGATTTTCATTTTTCCCTTCTCTTTCTCTTATCATTTTTTCTATAAATTGGAGTGTTGGGCTCATTGTAAAGGGGGAGTTTTCAGATAGCAAAGCTCTGTCAAAATTTCTTTGTGAAGCCAATGTGCTATAGGCCCTTGTAGTGGACTCCTTGCATGGTGATCCAGGCCCTTATCTTGTAATAGATTGAACTGTGCATATCATGAAGCAATAAAATATCAGTTTGTGGGTATATCTTCCCTTGTTGTGTTTCCTTGCATTCTTCTTGCCCCTTTAATATTTCTACAAGAATATTGTATCTATTTCTTATGCTCTTGCAGGGATCCATTATCATTGTGCATGTTTGAGATATTTTTGTGAATGTATTTTGCTAGATTGTGGAGAACTGTTATCACCCCTTCCAGTGTGCACTTTGCTTATGTATTTCACGCATTTGGAGAATAATCTCACACCCTCCTTTTCTAGTGTATCACTGCTTTAGAGTAGGATTTCATTTTATGCACTCTCTCTCCCTGGTCTCTTGGAAATTTAGATTAGAATAGTTAGTTTCCCCTCCATTAGAGTAGATTGTGGCAGGTAGTTTAGGAGCAAGAACCAACTTTCTCTGGAGGTCTATCTCAAGTAGCAAGTCCCATAACTTAGAGATAGTACCCATGTTATCCAATCACACCGTGAGTTCAAGTATATGCACTTATATAAACACAGGGGTGTTGTGATTCGGTGATAACAGGTATTGTTTTAATTTTTACAGAAAATTATAACACAAAAAACGAAAGGGGATATGAGACCAACAATGAAATAATTTTGGGTATTGGAAACCAGTCACCTTAGTAACCTGTGGTTTTTGTATGTTGTTATGTTGTTGATATTTTTTAGGAGGTCCCCATTGAGGGGTGGACTAAAATGTGACATGGGTAAATGTGTTGTTTTCCCTTTTCATTTTAATTATTTTGTGATTATGTGATTGTTATCCAAAATTCACCCCCAAGGTAATTTTGATAACATGCATCAAATTCTTTAGTCCCAAGCAATTATATTGATTCAGGGTGAAAAGTCATGTTTCTAGGGTCCCCTCATATTTTTCTAACTCCCCTGTCCCCCAAGAAGAGAGCAAGTTCTGAGAAAATGTAAAAAATTGCAAAAACAAGCTCGGGATAGGAAAAATCACGAAAAATGGCTAAGTCCTAGTCCTCGCAATATAAGGGACATGAGGGACATCTGGACGCGAACTGGCCGAAAGGCCGCAAGGTGGTCTGCGCAGCATTTGGGACATCCGGGCCAAAAGGACGTGCGGGACGTGGAAATCCGAACTGGCTGAAAAATGGGAAAAATTGACTAACTGTTGAAACAGACAGTCTGGGACATCTGGGCAATTAGTACGTGAACCAGCCGGATCGACCGAAATGAGTCAAGGCAGCCTGGAACAGTTTGGCCGAAGGTACGCGAAACGGCCGGATCGGCTGAAATGAGAACTTTCAGTCTGGGACGCACGGGACAAAAGGGCACAAGCCGGCCGAATCGGGAAAATTTATCCCAGACAGTCCGAAAGTAAATGGGACATCTGGGCCGCGAGTACGCGAACCGGCCGGTTCAGACGAAACAGGGAACTTCAGCAAAGGAACAAATGGGACAAAGGGACGTGCGGGACGCGGATAGTCGAAGGAGCCGAAAGCCAATCAGATCACGCCACGTGTCACCGGCAGAAAAGGGACATGGAAGCCCATTTCAGGCGGTTCGGAAGAATTTGTCCCATTCAGAATTGGGAAAATTGGGACAAAGGGACGCATGGGACGCGAAAAGCCGAAGCAGCCGAAGGTAGAGGAGAAAAGTCAACATTTGACCTGTGGAACTTCAAACGGCCATAACTTTTGACTCCGAGCTCCGATTTTCATAAAATTGGAATTTCTGGAACGAGCACGAAATCCTATTAATTTTAATGAGGGTAGATATATTACAATAAAAGAAACATATTCGGCTCTAGTCAGTCAATGCTCATTCCCGTCAAATGACAGAAAACGCCAGCCAGACCCAAAATAGCCGCCCGCACTCAGAAGGCCATAACTTTTGCATTTCTCAACGAAATCGCACAAAATTGGTACCGTTGGAATCATGGTTCCGAGCCCGATGCATAGAAATCAAGAAATTCCATATTTTATCAGAAATTGATTGATATTTTTAAGAAAACGTGGCCGGGTTCATAACAGTGTTTTATTTGGTAGCTGAGAGTGTAATTAAGAGGCATGGTCATTATTATTTCTCTGTTGCAGCACATGGGACAGTATGGGGATCATTTTTCAAGTAATGTATAACCATTTCACTCAATTTAATGCCTCTTATAGGTGGTTGAAGGATAGATTTCGGGATTTCCATTTTCCCTTCTCTTCTCCTTCTCATTTTTTCTATAAATTGGAGTGTTGGGCTCATTGTAAAAGAGAGAGTTTTTGGGTAGCAAAGCTCTGCCAAAATTGTTTTGTGAAGCCAGTGTGTTGCAGGCCCTTGTAGTGGACTCCTTGCATGGTGATCCAGGCCCTTATCTTGTAATAGACTGAACTGTGCATACCAGGAAGCAATAAAATACAAGTTTGTGGATGTATCTTCCCCTGCTGTGTTTTCTTGCATACTTCTTGCCATTTTATCTTTCCACAAGAATATTGTGTCTATTATTATGTTCTTACAGGAATTCATTATCATTGTGTGTGCTTGGAATACTGCTGTGAATGCATTTTGCTAGATTATGATGAACTGTCATCACCTCTTCTAGTGTGCACTTTGCCTCTGTATTTCACACATTTAGAGACTACTCTCCCACCCTCCTTTTCTGGTGTATCACCGCTTTAGTGTAGGCTTTCATTCTATGCATTCTCTCTCCCTGGTCCCTTGGAAATTTAGATTAGAACAGTTAGCTTATCTTGCATTAGAGTAGATTGTGGCAGGTAGTTTAGGAGCAAGAACCAGCTTTCTCTGGAGGTCTATCTCAATTAGCAAGTCCCACAACTTGGAGATAGTACCCATGTTATCCAATCACACTGTGAGTTCAGGTATATGCACAGGGGTGCTGTGATTCGGTGATAACAGTGATTTATATTGTAATGTGTTCTACTTTATTATTGTTAATTAATTTGCTCTTATTTAATTTGATTAATCTTGTTAATTAAAATAATTAGGGGATGTGACCAAGGGGTATTTAATTTTAGTAGATTTTCCTTAATTTTATTATGGATTTTATTGGTTTTGGTGTTCTGTACTCAGCCTTACATATCAAACTCGGATTTTGGCTTAAGGGCTAGTTTTAGAGGCTTGTGAGACAAGTTAAGCTTGTCTCACTCCTCTTAAATTCACCTAATAACTATACATATGGGGTAACAGGTCAAATGTATGCCCCATTATGTGATTTGGAAGGTAAAAAGATAAAATTATTGCATCTTCTTACATGAGCTTTTAAATTTGTCTTTTGGAGTATTGTTAATGGTTTGTATGTGGAAGAAGAAATTGTCACATTCTCACCCGCCAATTTAAGATCTTTGGGCTTTATGTTTGACCATGTGATGTGGAGTGGAGGAGAAGTGATGAGGCATCCTACATTGAGCCACACCACCATTATCTCCTCACTTTTCTATTTATGTATGTTGTTTGAAGTTTTTGGGGTTACATTTTTTTATGTTAACTCTTGCATTTTTGGAGGAGCTTTCTTTTCGGAGTTCTTGGTTACAACTTGGGAGATTGTTTGTGCTTTTTTTTGGACTTAGAAAAGATTGGAGCTTATGCTTGTGGTTTGGATATTTCTTACAATGGCAAGGTAGGGACTTCACCCATGCATTTTTATTTCTATTTTTTGTGTAGATGGCTGTAAATGAATGATTATTGTGTGTTTTGGTTTTGGGGATAGAATGGCCTTAAGGTTGTGTAGGAGAAATAAAATGGGGATCTATTGAGGGAGGGATAAGAGTTTATGTTATGCATTTGGAGGGATTTTTGAGTTGGGTGTCTCACCTTGTGACAATAAGAAATATTTCTTATATTTCTTGATCTGTTTATTGAGGGAGGAATAATAGTTTGAGGGAGACATAAGATAAATTGGGGGAGGCATTAGATTTTAGTTTTGGTTGTTTGAATGAAGTTTTGGAGGCTTTTAAGGTGGGCACTTAACCCATTGGGAGGCATAAGTGATTCCCCATGTTTATTCTCTCCCTTGGCTTGGATTGTAAGCCTTTATGCTTGGGAAAATTTTATGTTCGTTGTGTTGAAATTTTTGTGTGAATGGTGGTTGTTGAAGCCTTGCAAAAGTTGTCATGGTTTCTTTATACCTCTTATTGTTTCATTTTTGGGGATTGGGGGCAAATGAGGAGGATGGATTCTCCTTCTCATTGGATTATGGGTTGGGTGGAGAATGTTTCCTACTCCCCTTTTTGTTGTTGTGTTTGGATATTGAAGAAATGAATGAACTCAAGTTGTCACCTTGGAGAGTGTTGTGTTTAAGAAGATCAATAAAAGAGATAGTTATTTTTGTAAAATTTTGCCATGTTGTTTCCACTTAAGGGGAAGGCTTGTATACTCTTGCATTTTAAAAGAGATTCATGTAGATTTAATTATCAAGTTATGTATTGGAAGTGATTGAAGAAGACTCTTGAAATTTATATTTGTTGAATATGTTTTTCCTTCAAATATGGAATGTATCAAAGTTTTCTTGTGGCTACTTCTTGTAAACTAGTTGTTGTAATGGAAAATATATGTTGAAGTTATAATTTTTTTATTTGAAAATGGATGTCATTTGTATTGAGAAAGGAAAAGAAATTGCACTTAGTAAATGTTGGATTTCCTTTCTCTCTTTTAGAGCTTAAGTGCAATTTTTTTGGAAAGGAAAAATAAATAAACGAGTTTCATTAAAGTATGTTGATATGGTTGTTCCATTTCTCTCATTATTGTAAATTAGACATTTCAATGATCTCTATCAAACCAAGAAGTATGTTCATTTTATTTACTTGCAATTAGTTTAGATGAAAAGGTTAGAAATCCCACTATTTCACATATTTACTATAAACTCGTACAAGTTACTTGTGCTTTGTAAATTGTTGTATAAACAAACTTGGATTGACAAATGGTTTAAAACAAATGAAACAAGAAAAGAAAATAAAAAATTACAGTTGGCCGCTGCCACCACAAAAACATGCGTTGTGTATAAAATAATTCCATCTGAACCTCTAACATTGTAATATTAGCGTGTGTGTGGGTGGGTGGAAGGGCTTAATTAAATAAATGTGCATAGTATTTGTTAATGAATTAAAAAAGGGGGGTTGTAAATAATTAATAGTGAGGTTTAGTTAAATAGATTAAATGGATCATGGGTATTAAACATTTGGGAAATACTCTAATAAAGTAAAGAAATTTAATGAGAGCGTTTTAAACGGTAAAATATTTTGAGAAATAAAATAGTAATATTTAATTATTAAATTGAATTTGATTACATTATGAAGGTGCGAATCGCATGTAATGTTTTCAATCCCTTTTTAAAATAATTTTAAAAAATACCGTAATATTTCCCTAATAAATTAATAGACTTTGGTGTGGTTTTGTGCATAAAAAATGTGGGCGTTACATATACATTGTTCAATCATTTAAAAAACTAATAAAATGATGTCACAATTATGTATTATATATTTATTATGTAGGAACATGTAAACAAAAAGAAACAATAACGGTGGATTTTATGGATGAATGTGGTGATATAAGTGATTATTAGAAACCACACCGCTAAAAGTCAAGATTATGATATAAGTGATTATTTCTATATGTGGAGAAAAACACCATCAAATAAAAGACTTTTCTTACAAAAATGAATGAATAAATCATAAGATCTTAGTATTTAGTTTTCTCCACATTGTATAATATACCTAGCATTCCTCATCCATATATTAATATAAAAATTGTTTTTTATAAAACAAAATTCCAACTTCAATAAATGTAAGTGTTGTTGTCTTTTTTTAATTGTTAATTGTGTAACTAATTAAATTATATGCTATACACACATATAAATATATCAATTCTAATATGTATTAATATGATGTGTTTTGTATGACTACCTAATATATATATAATACTACAATATTAAATATTAAGAAAGATCTAGTTTATTTGGCACATTTTAAATTAACAAGTTGAAGCTATGCGTGTCATATTTTCAACTTACTACATAATTGAGAATTTTGAACTTTTAATAGATGTGACTGTGTTGATGTATCATTTTGTATGTCATTATTAAATACATGAATGCTGTGAAGTTAAGAATAAAACCTTAAAACATTTAATCGCTCGAATCAGTTTTTCTATTTAATTTATTAAGAAAAGTGCAACTTCGAAATTTCTATTGCTGTAGAATTTAAAAATTATATCTTAATACATATAAAATTTTAAATCTAATTTTATGAATTTTAAAATATACTGTCATTTTGGTGAGAAAATTGTGTCAGCATGTCATAGTTGAATCATTTATAATTTTAAAAACTATTTTAGAAGTTTTCGTTCCACCATCGTACCTCTCTCATCTTTTACTTTGACCAAGAATTTGTGAATATGAAGCAGAATATTATTAAATGTATACGCGAAGAAACTCACAATAGTTTATAAATGATTTGAACTGTTCAATCATTTGAATTGGTACTTTGAACAGTTCCTCCATGATTCCATAGGAATCATTTAAATATATGACATAATCATTTGTTATGAATGGAAAGCTTCAAAACATGGCATCCTGTAAAAATCTGGTTCTGTGCATATTTATTTTGTTCTTGCTTTCTTCTTATGTACAAGCTACATACATTCCCAATCACCAGGGAGAGAACACCCTCAAGATGGAAGGTAGTTGCTTGCATTTATTTCAAAAAGAAAATATCTTCAGATCTGCAAATAGTCTTTATTTTTACTTTTTTGGGTACTGTTCAGTTTTAATTAGTTTGTGTGTAACTGACTGTAACATATGCAGCAGCTGCAGGTGTGAGGAGATCTTTGGAGCCGAGAATAAAGAAGTGTTGTCCAGGGGCATGCTGTGCTGTTCCAGGGGCAGACGGGAAGAGTTGTTGCCATTGAAGAAGCAGATATCTGGTTAACTACTACATAACTTGGTAATAAAGAGAGGAATATGCTTGAAGGAAATGAAGAATTATCTAAGCAGGTGTTGTTGTTGTTGTTAAAAGAGCACTGTTATAATAAGTTGGCGGAGGCCTCGGTTAGAAATCTGTCAATAAAACTCTCAATTAGCTATGAAAATGTAAAAGAAAACTCTTAATAAATGAAATATTCCTTTTTATTATTAGATACAACATTCCTCTCAATTAAATATAATGAGAAATATTAAATGCCAAGTTAAAACAACCTAGACAGGGGATTAATAAATGTCTCTCAATCCTTCTCCTTCTATGTGTTTCCTAAATTATATATATATATATATATATATATTCAAAAACATTTTTTTATCATACAACATTTCTTTCAATTAACATAATGAAAAATGAAGAGGGAATTAATAAATGTCAATCAATCCATCTCCTTTTATGAGTTTCATAACTAGTAATTGCACTTGAGGTGCAAGAAACATCGGAACGGATGCAAATGCAATGTTCTTATGCATTTGTTCTATCATGCAGTCGGCGACACTTAACATCTACGGTAGTAGTGTTGTCTGTTTGTGCAAGAGAATGGATTAGATGAATGCCTAAAATAGTCATTGTAAAATGTCGTAGTGAAGGAAAGCTATATGTTTTGGAGATTTGGAGGAAGGACTCTCACAATTGCTCAAATACTCCTTTGAGTGAGGAACGATAAACAACAAGCTTTTGAAGGGTTCGCTATCATTTTTTTTGCAAATGCAAGAACATTACCCCACTTAGATAGTTTCCTATTGGTATGTCCCTTTCTTGGTCTCATTTTCGTCAATCTCAACACCATCGTTAGTAACTATCTTTGGGTATTGAGCCAAAAATATGAGCGTAACAAAAATATTGTCCACATCGGTAAACACTAAAATGATTTTTTTAATGAAAACTTCATTTTCAAAAATCTAAGTGCAATACATGAATGTGAATACGTGAGAAAGAGATCATGATCAAACATTGAAGGAAAAAAATAAAATAGAATACATATTATCAATTGATTACTGAATTATCAATGATTACTACCTTTGTCAAGATGTTGGGAGGATGCTGGAAAAGTTTGTGGAGCTTGGCTTTGCACTTGTCAATTGCATTTGCTTGAAAGTTTCAAAGTTATTTTCAACTAACCCATTGTTTTGCACATCCAGCAATCATTACAATTCGTTAGACCACATACCTTTTAGGCATTTTGTTGAACAATTCACATGCTTGCACATTTTGCATATATATTTGTCAGGGTGCTTGAAACTAAAACATCTGACCAAATCCCCTCTCCATAATGATTTAGTGGATGTCCACACACTATTTCAATAGTCATGTTTTATTAGAGGTTAGGAGTATGCTAGAAAAGGTGAATCGATCAGCATGGACACCTGTTGGTTACATTCGGTGAAGCAACGTCCATGTTGTGTCAGGATGTCCTTGTCTTCTATTAGCTACAAATATGGTATTCCATGATACACCCCCGTGTGTGAAAAAAGGGATCTTTCAAACAGGTTATTTTATGGTGCTTCCAATAGCTAGGTGTTTACTATGCCAGTGGACAAAAAGATAAGTTGGCGATCTGAAAAATATACCTTCTATATAATATACTTTGGCGAATGTTCACACTCTGTTTCAACGATCCTATTTTGGCACAGGCTGGGAGTATGCTAACAAAGGTGAACTGTTCAAATTGGAGACCTATTGAATGCATTTGGAAAAAAAATGTCAATACTTCATGAGGATGTCCATTACTTGAAATTGAAGGGAAAGTTTCCCAGGACTCCAACATTCTGGTTTTGAATCTAAATCTCTCTTCTAGAGATTTTCTCTATCATTTGTTTCCCTCCTCTTCATTACACCACGGCTTCCTTCCATATACCAATTGAGACCTCTCCCATCAAATGTTGCAAAAGACACCCTAAACAGTGACAATACTAATAAATATAGAGGAAAAAATGAAGGAAAATGTCGATAAGAAAGTTCATATAATATTTCAATATTTATAAAATTGGATTTTCAATGTCTCTCGAAGATCTATAAAACATGTGTACACATATGCACTTCCCCAAGAACTTACATAAATATTGTTTTAGCCAAACAATAAATAAATATCTAAGCGTTTACACTATTATATGCTTTAATAATATAAACAAAAACTATAAACAAAATAAAAATAGAAAATACTTAAGAGCAATAAAAAGTGTGGTATATTAAGAATAAATTTCAACATATTGAAAGGGTCATAGCAAACTTGATAACTTTAAATACTATTAATAAGATACACATTGAATAGATTAGAATATAGGGGATATTAATTCCTAACACACAAGCAATA
Organism: Taxus chinensis; assembly: GCA_019776745.2. Classification (NCBI taxonomy): domain Eukaryota; kingdom Viridiplantae; phylum Streptophyta; class Pinopsida; order Cupressales; family Taxaceae; genus Taxus; species Taxus chinensis. The sequence goes on from CM034155.1 coordinate 186,183,448, forward strand.
AAACCAATATTTACGAAATTGAATCTTCAACATTACTCTAAGATTTTTAAGACAAAATGGTAATATAAAAACATATAAAAAGCGATAATTGATTGAAAAAAAAAACTCAAATGAAAAATTTAATTATCCAAGTTACCACTAATTGTTTCCTAAGGCTATATATATATATATATATATATATATATATATATATATATAATTACGTTGTCATCCACCTTATTAATGTCACTCAAAATAGTTATTTCTTACTATAATGAAAGAAATATATCTTGTTAAAAGTATCACTATTTATACTTACCTTAAATATTACTATTTGCATTGATTTAATATGGACCTTAAATATTGCTTTTTGCATTGATTTTAAATCAAATATTTATGCTTTTCTCATAGGTAAGCCTAGCATTTTTAACAAACGGCCTTCCTCTTTGTTAATCCAAACTTTTTTCTTTCCCAAACAAAGTAAATATTAGGTGCAGAAAGGTAAAAGTGAATCGAATGGATGCTTATTCCTCTACTGCTAAGAAAAAAACTATTCTACAGTAGCACACCATCATTTTTTAAGGTAAGTAAACTTTTATTTTATACAATATATTTGTTCACATCACATGTGTATAGAGAAGGTGTGCATAATCTCATTCATCTAATATGGACACAATACACAATCATAGTCATACACACAACACACAAGTATAGTTTCAATCAACAACATCCAATCACCTGTAACCTGACATTCCTCTTCTGCACACAATTTCTATAGCTATTAAAACTAAGAAGAATGGAGATTGATAATCTACAGTGTTGTGCTATGTACCAGATTCATCTATAATAGGTGATTAAATTTAATATGGTTATTCCAATTTCTCAACGCTACAACTTACACAATTATCCTCATTGAAGTTCCTACTTGTGCTACCTCACCTCTCATAAATAATGATGAGAATTGTTCCTAATAGGCACAAGGTTTGCATCTCAATAATATCATAACCATAATAGAGTAGGAACATTCCGAGTTGTCAGTCATGCAAGCCAAAAATATTACAACTACAGGCGAGCACATGTTGGGTTTCTCTCGCTTCTCTTCATTTGCAACAAGAGTAAATAGCTTATATGCAGACAATGCTGTGGACCCCACCATTCAGTGATATTTCGCACAAAGATGCTTACTTCCTCGTGTCTAAGAGCAAACCAATCTGAGTTCTCAGTATGCATTCAACCAGTCATTTACAAGTTTAAGAACTTACATATCTTATATCTCTAAAGATTTCTTCACATCACTTGTGTATAGAGAAGGTGTGCATAATCTCATTACATAGGGAAGCTTTGACACAAGACACAAGCATATGTGTGGACACACACCATTCAGCCAATATTTTGCACAAAGTCTACTTCTTTAGTGTCCAAGTAGCAATACCTAATGTGAGTTGAGGAGCATTTGCCTGTATTTACGCATTCAACTAGTAATGTGCTTCGCCAAAGTTTGATTCATCTCTATATGAATTTATAATATGTGTAAATATCACATCGAATTCTAAAGATTTGCTTCGAATCAATTTTTATTGCAGTAAAGGGAATGCTACATCAATTATAAAACTGGGAACAACTGAATTTACACAAGAAATAGTGCGCAATAGACAAGGGATAATGGCTGTGGAAATCTGCAGTCATATTATTATAGCTCAAATGAATTGGTAAGACCTTCATCATTCTTCATTTTTTTTTTGTTGTTGAATCTTACTCTCGCTTCTCTTAAGTTGTTTGACTACAAAGTGTGTGATTTGAAACACATGTTTGTTAAGGTATTACATCTAGAAATATTTTATACATAGAATTTTGCAATCAATACTACTTCTTGTGTGTAATTCCAATGCATTGAATGCCAGTGTGATTTGTTTTAAAAGAGATGACGAGTTTTCTTTAGCAAGTAGGTAATTGCATTTTTTTTTCTCTGTCGTCCTCGCGAGTGATGTAAGAGTCCTGGGCGCATTAGGTGAAGAGGGTGTACAATTACCAATCTATCTGTTCTAATGCAGTATGGTTCACCTTCAGAATTTTTCATATTGCACTGTAATGTTTCTTTTTTTTTTTTTTATTTCTTTCCAAATGCCCAAAAATAAAATGCTTTGACAAACGGCCCTGCCGACATAGCGACTAGGCAACAGCAAGCAACCCCTAAAATAAAAATTAGAAAATTGTTATCAGTTCAAATCTATAAACAAGAAAAACAAATATGTTTTGTTGTCCCAGCACTCCTATTGGGAGAGGTAAAATTATATATGCTCTATTATGATGCCACTCCCAGCAAAGTGAGGAGGCATAGGGTCAGATTTAATAATATTGCCAATATGGGGACAAGCCCTTCATTGAATGTTTAAGTATTTGTTTACGAACATAGATGGGTACGAGTCCTATTAATAGAATGGAGAATTTTTATAGTTTAAGATTTTTGCAGCAATAAATTCATGAATAAATATCCTGTTTCAAACTCCATTAAAAAACTTAAGTTTTTCCAACAAGTATACAAGGAGGGGTATTATTTCAGCATATATATAAACAGACTAAATAGATTTGTTACTCATGTAGTAAGAAGGAGATTCAGATAAGCTAGAAAAACCAATCAAAATGGACACCTGTTGGAGTTTTAACAAGTCCATTCGGTGAACCATTATGACTGAAAAATACATGGAGATTATCAACAAGAAGGTTCCAAAACTCCAAGGTGCATCCATGCTCCAACAAGTGGTAGGGGGAGAGGCAACAATAATGGAGAAGATATACCAAAATAGTCTCAACAACAATAATAACAATGCTTTCTAGGCTTTCATCCAAGCCAACAAGAGAAGGAGCTATGGGAATGTTTTGCATGCCTCCCTATTGAAATTTGACAGGAAACACTCTTGCCGGACCCCTTTTTCCTCCCAATCTTGACAAAGACAAGGTAAGAATGTAAACTACCCAAGATTCCAGCAAAGAGTCCCACAATATCCTTCTATGCCTCCCTCAAGTATGCTAGAAAACACGGTATCAACATGGAACCTGTTCTCCATTCGGTGAAATTCTGTCCAAGTGAAGAGTAATAATCTTTTTCTCTTTCTCCCAATTCTTTTTTTTTTCCCCAAAATCACAAAAGAGAACTCTTCAACCAAACCAATCGAAATTTGACGCTTTCCAACAAGGTCATCCACTCTTGTCCAAAGGAGAAATGCACTCTTCCCTTGTAAATTCCCACAATAGGGGTATTTACACACACTTGTCCCACAAGTATTGCCCAAAATCTCAAATTCGAGATTCTGGAGTGTCAACACACACACCAAACATTCAATAAATGAGGCCTATCAAACACAATTGATCACATCCACACACACACATTTTCAAGTTTACTCTTTCAACAAGTAGTAAAACACGTACAACGGGAGTCAATCTCCATATTTGTAGTCAAAACTAAGAGGCCCAATTTACTTGGTACATCACACACTTAATTATGTTTTCCTAGAACACATTTTCATTTGTTTTACTCAGTGTAGGTCATACTGAAAACAAAATCCAATTCCCAAAATACTTCACAAAACATCCTGCTAATCAACGTATAAGTCATGTCCATATCCAAAGTCTGCATGTCATGATAATCAACTAAATTTGTAGTAACTAAGAGGCCCAATTTACTTGGTGTTTTCCTATTTTAAAATTTCCCAAAATACCTGCTCAGAATCTAAATCACAATAATATCTTATGGCTGCCTATCCTTGTTACACAATTTAAATGTGATTTCAAATATTATCTCTTAAAATCCAAAAAGAGTTTTGTTATTTATATATTATTAATTAAATATAACAATATTATTATGTCGAGAGCATTCTAAAATGGTAGATAAAGTTGTAATGTAGTGAGTTGTTCACTTTTATTATCGATATTAAATTTGATGTTCGTTTGAGTGTCATGTAAAAATTCATTCATAATATCCCTTAAATAATATTGTTTCTTTTTTCTTGGATAACTCAATCAAAACATAGTAATATCTTAGTCATATAGTAATGTTAAGGTCTTTTTTTTAATAGATATTTTTGAGACTGACACAATTGGAAAGCTAAATGATTCAATTTACCACAAATAAACAGAAAATTGATAAAGAAGTTAATGAAATTTTTTATTAAAGAGGTATGTAAAAAATCAAACCCAAAAACCTTGAAATTGATATTTGTTGATGTATTTCATATAGATGTATTTATTACTAGCAATCGCACATGAGGTGTGCAATGTTAACGCCGAAATCGAAATATTATTAAGGTGGATAAGTAACTGAAAAACACAACAAAAAAATATGATATTTCTAGGTAGTAAATGAAAAACAAAATGAAGTAGTGAAAAGTGGAGAAGTAGAAAAGATTCAGGTCCAGAAGAAGTGGAGTATCTTGAAAGGGAAGGTCCACCGTTGAATAAGAGGGGATTGTTAAGGATAGGGAATGAAGACTGGATTCCTCTTATAAGCGTGATTGCAAAATTGCTGCTAAGAAAATTTGACATAGCAAGTGAGTGGAAAAAGGGGCAAGATCTGATAGGTAGAAAAGGAGGGAACAATCGATTTAGTTGTGAAGGAAAGTCGTTGTGTTTCCATGCCCCCAATTTCAATAGTGGTTCTCTTCAAAGTAAAGCCTTGGGTTATTTGGATTGAAAACAATCAAGCCAAGTGAATTGGTAATTGCATTCAACGACCTCTGGAAATTATGGTAGTTGGATAATGGGAGGGGTTTTTCGTAAGGGCCCTGTATATCGATTGAATCAGACAATGACTAATAAAATCAAATATGGCCAACAAAAGAAGTTGACGTAAACAATTTTGATGATATAGTTGTGACGTAAACATACTTTATTCATATGACATGTGATAGTCACTCTCCAACGACTGTGAGCCACGTGTACAGTAGATGAATGTTTGTGATTCACCAACCAAATACATCATAAGCATCAATGTCTATAACAGTTGCCAAAAATGGAGGAGGCTTGTAGCCGTAATTACTTTTCTTACGATTACAAGGTAACTCAAGCTAAAGTATATGTCAATTTCATAATGAATGATGATAATATGACTTCCAAAAAAAAATTTAAAAATCCCTAAAATGTTTTAGAACAATCATTATTTCTTAGCTAACACAAATTATAATATCAATTCATCTTACTCCGTAATTAGTAATTACCATGGCTTTGCATCCATTATGTTAGCCCAACAAGACTAGTTCTAACATTGATCTTGGTAAAGACGGATAATTGACTGTTATATGTTCTTCTTTTCCATTAGTTAACATGTTCAATTTTAAAGATACAAAATTGCCGTTGGCAGAGTAGAATGTTGAAGGCCTCAAAACAATTCTGGTTATCTGACATGTGACAAGTTGTCTCCAACCACTGCACGCCATGTGTACGACTGATAAATGTTAGTGCTTCGGTAACCAGATAAAATGTAATTGTTCATGTCTCTTTCAGTTGTCAGAGGGGGAAGAGGTTTCCACTTGTGGAAACACCTTTCAAGATAATAACTTGAGCTTAATAAAAACATGAAAAACATATCATCAACAAAAATATTCAAAATACAATATATAAAACATTATTTATGTTTTATATAAATATATACAAATATAATTTATTATGTATATATTGAATACCATGTGCACTTGTGCTCAAATTTTTCTATATTCATATATCACTCTTGATTCTTAATGTCTTTATAATACAATTTAGTCAAGTTATGGTTAAATGTTGGGGGGGAACATTTTCCTCTCATCTTGTTGCCTCCAAGACCTCTAGTTTTCAGGGGGTACATGTACCCGCATAACATTGCTTTATGGAAATATTTGTCCATGCATGCATTTAAAATTATCTTTAGACAAGTTAGGGAATATATTTGATGGAACGCTATCATGTGTAGAGGTCTTGGGGGTTTTGTGATATTCCATCATTCGTAGGCAGTTCAAAGTAGCACATATGGTGACCCCACTAAAGAATTAAAACTCCAACAAACTTAACGTTGTTATCATCTCTGGTGTAATTTGATGGGCCTCCTTGGTTGACCTTTTATGGACATAGTCTTTCCAAACTTTTCCTTATTCTTCTTCTTCTTCTTCTTACCCTCCTATTGTAGTTGTTGGGTATTCAACCCCTGGCTCTTGTTGTTGTTTTCCAGTGCAGAGAAATCAGTAGCCTGGCCTTTCACAGTATGGTTGAGCAGAGGATATCTTTTACTAATGATCATCTTATGCTCTGGAGATGCCACATGTGGCCTTTGCTAGCCTGCTACCAGCCTGTGCAAAAAATACAAGCTTCGAAATAGGTTATGGGTATCTGCTGAAGCCTTATGGAGAAGGGACGTTTTGGTAGATGTTGAAGTTATGAAAATATTTTTTTTGTAATGGATCCTATGTTTGGAGGCTATATCAGTGTATGTAATGAGCATTGAAAAAAATTATAACTTCCCCAAGTGATATAAAACAAGTCGGCATCTAGAAATCTAATTTAGAGAACCTCTTAAATCTGAAAATTACATTAGTTGTAACAGATGGAAGAAAAATAGACAAAGCTGGAGACTTTGGGCAGGGAACATTTTTGGATGGCTAAACCCCTTTCAAATAATATTTTTTGAATAAATTCATCATTATTGGAATTTGTAGCTTATGAACATGAAAGAGTAATGGTGTACTTTGGAATTGTCAGAGAAGTTTGTCTTCCTAGAAACTACTATGTCTGTTGGATATTATATGTCTTATGTGAGAAAATTCTATGTTATTTGGAGTGCTTTTTGTTTCACTTTAAGTTTATATAGCTAAAAGAAAAAGAACCTAAAGGAGACTAATGATTTGCAGCACAACCATCCTTATTTTCTACTAAAGAACTTTCAATTTTGAAATGTTCACTACCTTATTGAAGATCGTTCCAAAAATTTATTGCTTCCTGCTGCAACAACGTATAATAATTTCCATATTCCTCAAAATAAACTTGTTTCGACTTTGGCTGTGATGGTTAAAACACTTTCATTCCTATGGTGATAGTGTCTTGCGAATGAGCTAAGAGAAGAGGCCAAAAAAAACCTTGGATTTTTTTAGAATTTTCAGATTTTCGTATGTCTAGCTCAATATATTTCAAGAAATCATGATAGTGATTTAAGAAAAATTGAAGTAGATGTCAAATCTAGAATCCTAAAAGACTTTTCTAGCTTGAGAGTCTTTTATTCCTCTATAAAATGAAATCAATTTCATTTGAAGGAGTGAACAGCTACTAATCTATTTCACAGTGTCCATTTCTAACCTACATCTATCACTTGTTCATTACAGCCATTGTTTTTTGGGTTATGTGATTGCATACCCAAAGGTCACAAGTCTCAAGTATTACCCAACAACAAGGATTTACGAGTTCACTTTAACCTCATGACGTATAGCTGGTTTGCATTGCATGCATCCTTTTGAACTTCCAAATGGCATTATAATTTGGGAGAAAATTCTCTCTAATGTTTTAAGGCAAAGGATGCTACATTTTCACAAAGATATAGATGCAAATATTTTAGCATCCATAACATATTTGAGCTTTGTAGATTCAATATCAGATAACAGGGCAATATAGGGGTTGTATCTGGCACAGACCTGCTGGAAAGAAGAATTTCTTTAATTATGTTTTTGCTTTTTAAAATCAAACTTGGACCTGCAAAATTAAAACATCATAAAAGAAGGGATAAATGCAAAAAAGAGTTGTTGATTTAAGTTAACCTGATTGAATCTATCAAAATTAAAAACAAAAAAATATGGGATTGAAACTATTACACCAAAACAAATGACTAAAACATATTAAACAAACTATCTCATGGCGTATCACTTACTATCCTCTTTGTGATGATAGATCCTGTCATCAAAAATATGATTCCAAATGTAATAAAAACAACATAACACTTTTTTACCTTTGCAAAAGTTGGGCAAGTTAAAAAGGGAGATTGAAAGATAATATAAAATCTTAGATCAAAACTAAGGTAGCAACTTTGTATTTAGAGTTTTAAAAAAAAAAACCCAACACAATATAGAAATCATAGATGCCATAAGAGAATTTAAACACTTCAATAAGACAATAGTCTCATTTATATAGGGTAAATTTTATATGAATTCAAGTTATTTGGTAACAACGAGATTCAAAACAATGAAAGAAAGATTATAAAAACTGGAAAAATATGCCATACAAGGAAAGAAATGTTCTATTTTCTCGGTCCGTGTGAGAAGAGGTTGTTCTCGTGAGTTTTTCTCTAGTATTCTCTATGAATCAGATTAAATAGGCTACCTGTATATTAAACATATAAAGTAATCTACCTATCCCACCCTACAAGATACACCATCTGAAGAATCAGGTGCAGACATTGTCCAGAAAAATAAATTCCTCACTCCTAAAACACACTGGAAAATTCTACTCGATGCCATCCAACACACATAGAACTAAATCCTTTTGAATTTTAAGTTCATGGAAAGAAAATATGAAAGACAAGAAAAGTTAAAAACAAAATGTTTGAATCCTATTCTGTAGTTGACTTAGACAGAAAAAAATCTTCATGGCATTGTATATCAAAGCTTCGCGGAAAAAGATATTCCTCTTTTTTGTCTCCTGTACACATGCCCGTTATGGCTCTCGCTACCGTACAAAACCGATTGTTTCTAATCAATGAAAGATGACATGAACTAGGGGCAGCATTCATATTCCTAACCAGGCCGACCTGGGTAATCCTTGCGGCATGATCTGAAGACAAATACAAAAGGGGATTCAGATTTCAATAAAACACCATAAAAATAATTTCTTTATATTTCTATTTGATATTTTTTCTCAATCACTACATCTATAAGAGAAATTCAAACCTGCAAATAATCTGGCAATCCCGAAGTGATTCTACCTAAGAATCCAAAAGATGAGAGAGAAAAAGCTCTTCCTTCAACAAGTCACGCAGGTAAGGAGCAACAGCTACAGAGAGAGACAACTGAGAGCACTTGGAGAAGAAATGTTTTGTTTTTGGGTCATTTCTAATGGCAGAGCAGGGACGAGAACAGTCACATGTTGAAGATGAAGACCATCGGACATGTCCACCATTGTTGACAGGTGCCATGTCTTTTTCCTCCTTCATGTATGGTTCACAGATAGAATTTATTATGCCCATAACAAATAAATCATATGAGATAGCTTGCCACGTGAATGGCACATGTAAATCCGTACGTGGTCGACCACTAAACTCATTTGCTGATAGCTCTATCATTGTCAAAGGGGGGTGGGCTTTCTCCCAAAGAACACGGCTTTCAGCGCAACAAGCCAGCTCATATCCAACGTCCAGAATTTGTTCGTACATCGTCAACCAATCAATCCTGGTTGTTGATTTCGATATTAATGTCAGAGCCACAACATGCTTTCCCTATTGTAGAAACGCCTTTCGGTGTAATAATATATTTATAATATTTTTTTTTAATCTTTTTTGGTATACTTATACTAGACTTACATAATTAAATAGGTGTGTTATAATTAATATCCCTTGATGTATTTTAGATACATGTATTTAAGATATCTATACTAGTTTTAACTATATTTAATATAGTTTACATATAAATATTTCAAAAAATAATAGCTATATTTTATATATACAAGTTGCATGTAATAATTATTTCAAATAAATCCTTAAAAATGTTTAAACTATCATCAAATTTAACCTATGATAACATGTATTTGAATGTTTATACTCAAAACTAAGGGTTCCATTTTCAATTTCAAAAAATTATATGGTTATAATCTAAAACAAGAAAATCAAATTGTGTTGTTTAATTTTGACTTATAATGTGTTTGGTATTTTTAACTGTAAAGAATTTGTAAAATTTTAAAATTGTCACATCTTTCAACTTACAAATTTGAAATAAGATTATTATTTTCTATATAATTATAATAATATGTATATTTGTTATTAAAATAAAATAAAATTATCAATATTATATTTAAAATATTTTCTTATATATTTTATAAAATAATATTAAAAGTATTTAAACTTGTCGCGGCAGCTCCTAGGATTTCTACTTTTTCTTGCATGTCATTCTGCGGCCACCCTAGGCTCTGAATGATAGTATACTTCTTGCTAGATTCTAGGGTGTTCTTACCTTTAGGCTTGTAGCCTATATAATGCCCCCCTCCACTTTAAGCTCATTTATTGATGTCGAGGCTGGAGTTGGTGAAGCTGCAAACAATGGCGCCACCACAAAAATGCCCTCAGAATTTTTCCCCCAAATTGTTACATGAGGTAATATTTCTCTCCATGATGTTATGTTGTTTGTTTCTAAATTCAATGATGCATGTCAATGACTTGAATAATTTTCTCTTATCATATACTTTGTCAATCGAATCCCTTCTAAAATTATTCTCAAATCTTAGGTTAGTTTGGTGTGGACTGCACACGACATCAGGCTTGACAACATTAAAAACTTGACCAAAGGGTTCTTTCTAGGGAAAATTTTAGTGGCAAATTTTTGTAAACTCACGAAAATTTAGGATTATAGAAATCCAAATTGGCAAATATTACATGGTTTGTAGCTGACTTATTCGCCAATTTTTTTTTACCGATATGTCCTTATACTATTCGTTTCGCCTAGATTTTACACATATCTAAGAGCTTATGATTGTAATTTGCCATAATTTCGAATCATATCATGCACATATTTGCCAAAGTAAACATAAGAAAATTCAAAATCTTCCACTACCTACGTAGAAATCTGAGTCATCCAACCACAAACCATCCAACTTTGAGCCGTCCAAACCTGAGTCATCCAACCCTAACCCGTATAACTCTAAAATCTAAGCTATCCAACCTCTTATCCGTCTAACTCTGATTTGACCAAATTTGATCCGTCCAACACTGATCCATCCAAATCTGATCCATATAACTCTAATCTGTCCAAATCTGATCCGTCCAACTCTGACCTATCCAACTCTGATACGTCCAACTTTGATCTATCCAACTCTTATCCATCCAATGTTGATCTGTCCAACTCTGATCCATCCTTCTATTTTTCTAACACCTAGCCATCCAACCCATTAGCCATCCAACTGTTATCTGTCCAAACCCAAGTTGTCCAAGCCTGAGCAGTCCAACCCCTTAGTCGTCCAACCTTGAGCCGTCTAACCCATAAGGCTTAAGCTATCCAATAACTTAGGAATCCAACCCCTCTGTTGTGATCCATCAAACCCTAGACCATCCAACCAATACCATTTACCCTTAAACCTTCCATTCCTAGAGCCTTTGAACATAAGATCCAACCCTAAGGGCCTAAGTAGTAAGCAGTCATGGATACTAGAAATAGGGGCCAGAAGATTACAAATTCAGCTAGTTCAAAAAAGGGTGCAAATAATTTTCTTGGCTATTTTGGAAAATAACAAAAAATGAAGTCAGTTTTTGCATCAGCTAAAAATATCAATATGTGGCACTTGCTAATTACTGGTTATTTAATCTTACATAATTTAATAATTTTGTTTATCATACTGTTCTTAGAAATCTTTGTACTCTATAAAAAATTAACTATATATAAAATTAATACTAAATAAGTAACAATTTTATAGAATTATTTGCATACATTCTAGAAACCTTGACAGAATAATCAATTCAAAGATATCGATGATCCATTATATGTTGAGGAAAACATTTCATCCCTTGATGAGTTAGAAGTACAAGATAATTCATCGAATTCTCAAAGTACACCAACAGAGGAAGCTTCTACTCCAAGTTCTATTTCCAGGAAAAGGAGACATGAGAATCAAAATATTCCTGCTAATAGCTCAGATGCAGAAGTTAAATCCTAAGAGAAAAAAAGAAAATATGTCAGAAGAAAGAGGAAAAACCGGAAAATTGGAAGAAAATTCTAGTTCGAATGGGTTATAAAATATCCTTTTCTTGAACCTGTGTACATGGAGATTTGTAATGGTGTTACAACATAGTTTCGATGAAAAATATGTGGTTATAAATAGGGGAAGGAGCACAATATGCAGCTCAAATTGGACACAATTGAAAAGCACTATGGGAAAATATACATTTCCCAAAATCTAAAGGATGGCAGCATAGTCAGAACACATAAATGAAAAGATGCAAAAGATTGTCTACATGTCAAATACACATAAGAGTATGAAAAGGAACAAAAATATATCAAATATATAAATGAAAAAGGTGGGACCATAGTAGCCAGATTGAGCAAAGTTACGGAGGCAGAAATGCAAGCAAAAGGCATTTAGTTTGTTACCGTATTTCATATAATGAAAAGGGGAAGACTGATGTTAGATTTTAGAGAAAATAAAATGTTGTATCAACTTATTGGTCTACAAAATGTTCCTCAATCTCATTGGTCAGATACTAGTGATTGGGAGATTGCAAAATGTCTATCTATGGTAGAGAAGGAGGATCTAAAATTGTGTGTTCAAAAGGCAAAATATATTTCCCTTTCATTAGATGAGGTTACTGCAGTTGATAATAATTCATGGATATGTATTCATGTTTACACATTTGCTAGTGAAATAAGGACTTCACACCTCTTAACAATTCATAAAATGACTGAGAATTACAATTATGAAAAAATATATAAATTGGTTGTGTCAAATATGAAGGATATCACCGGAATGGACGACTTTTCCATTGGAACAAAATTAGTTTGTGTAGGAACCAATGGTGCAGTTGTAATGCAAGGAGCCAAAAATGGTCTGTTTGTTAGACTTCAGATAATTATTTCTTTGTATATGGTTGTTGTCCACTACATGGCTCACAGAATGAATCTCGCCTACAAAATTGTGAGCACATTTGAAAATGTAGCTAAAGTGGAGGAATTAATACGTGATCTGCATGCCTATTATTCTAGCAGTCTGAAGATATTTTTAGAATTTCAAAAAATTTCTATTGGACTGATAGAGGGAATTTTTTTTTTCAAAGATGTAGATACCAGATGGATATCTATGTATGAACCTACGTGTAGAATATTTGATGAATATCCTTCACTGACATGATTTATGTTTAAATACCGCAGGGATGTAGATAAAGCTAAAGATCTATTGTGCCATCTAACTAACATAGAAACTTTAATCACACTTTGTGGTATTTCACACATGTTAAGGGAGCTTAATATTTTAAAAAAGCATGCACAAGATTGTTCTTTCTACATTACAGACTTCATAAGACTCAAAAGACATGTTTGCTGGAGTTTAGAAAGTTTATATATTTCTGATGTGAGTTTTCAGGGTGCTACTTTTGAAAACTGGAATGCATTGACAGATTTTAAAATTTCTAGTTGCTTCTTAAAATATAATATACATGATCATCTGTGTATAACATCACATGGAAGAGAGATTCCACTTCATGCGTTCCAAAAAAGAGTTGATATGGATAACTTACAAATAGAATAATTACATGTGACATAAAATTTATATGATGCAGTATTAATGGAAACTAGGAATAAGTTGAGAAATATCTCTGAATCTTTAGCTAAAGAGATCTGAGAAAGATTCAAAAATGTTAAATACTTAAAGCAATGGGAGTCGTAAATATGCAGTTTTGGAATTTTTTAGGGGGAAAACCATACACATCTATTAATCCTTTCTTTATAAAAAACATGGGTGATCTAACTGATCATTTCTCTAAGACTGGAGAAATAAATGGAGTTTCTTTAGAAGGTATTTTGAAAATAAAACTACTTAGTCCATACTCAATGGATATTGCTAAGACTATGATACGACAAGTTCAACTTCTACAAAACCCACAGGATTACAATGTCATGAAAAGGATTTGGAAGGATATCTATTCCAGGAGTATTCTAAGTGAAGATTTGAGTGAGTATAATAAGTTGTATGAGCTCTGCAAAACAATGATCTAGGTTTAGTGGAAGATGAGATGGTTTTTTAGTGTATTATCATTTTTAAATTCTAAAGTTTGAAATAGATTGGATAGGAATCTAGAAAGATGTCTCAGATTACATGTTTCACGTTACTTAGTGGATTCTTTTCCTTATGATAGAGCACTGGCATTATGCAATTCACTAGTAGAAATAAGAGGAGTTAGTAATATTATGCCTGACCTAGGGGATCGAGACACATCAACAAATCATGCTACAATTGATTTCCAAGACATAAATGAAAGCGTTGCTCCAAGACTGTTCCAATTCACATAGATTACAACTTTGCTATTAGAATAATGTCATTATATGTTTAAATTATCCCATTTTTGTTTTATATTTGGTTTTCAAATTCAGACTGAAATGAGTACACATTTATCTTTTATATCTGTTAATTGATTTATTTTACATCTGTAACAAATCAGAAACATAAATATTTAAAATAAACAAAATCAAGTAAATTTAAGAAACTTTCAATAAATTTAAATATTGATGTATTTCATATAGAGATTACAACTTTCAATAAATGCAATATTATATTTGTCTTTATTTGATCCTTTTCCATTTGAACAATGTCATTATATGTTTCAGTCATCCCATTTGTTTTTTATATTTGGTTTTCAAATTTAGACTGAAATAAGGAGACATTTGTATTTTATATTTGTTAATTGATTTATTTTACATCTGCAACAAATCAGAAATGTAAATATTTTAAAGAAACAAAATCAAGTAAATTTAAGAAACATATTTTGTATTAACAACATATAGTAACATTGTACAATTCTAATTTCCAAATTTTTTTTGAAATCGATCTCTCATGTGGTGGATTACTTTATGAAGAAAAGTACAAATTCATAAAGCATTGTCAGTCAATACCATTCCAAAAAGAGGGTTGTCATCACATATCAAAGCTTCTGGACAAGTTCTGTCATATGATTCAAAGTCATAGTTGTCCTTATGTTTGCCACATGGAATAAAAACTAAAAAGGGCTGGCCATTATATTTTAACTCCTATGCTAGTTTCGGAATTGTGACAACACACCTGTCACATTGTGAACTTTACTAACATATCTTATTTTATGTTGTAGGTGAGGATTTTTCCTTTTCTTGTGTCGAAGGTGGAGGATTCTATTGCATCTTTGTAAAGCTATTTGCTATAACTCCTGATGCCTGTAGATCTCATGTTGCGGTATTGATATTCTCTAGAATATTAAGCTCCTCCCTCACTACATCTCCTGCAGACAAAAGTGTTGCATCTACATCTATATTTTCCTTCAGTAAGACTTATGGATCCATCTTATGCTCCTTTATTATCCTTCTCAATGTATTATTATTTTTATTTATAAAAATGAGTTTTTCCTTCAATTGTGCCAATGAATTCTGGATTTTGTGGGCATTCTTCAAATGTTCTTCAAAAACAACTGCCTCTCTCTTTAAATTTTCCTATTTTTCCTACAAAATAGAAATATTTAATTTTTAGTCTATTAGATAAAATGAAAAATTATATTGCAGTGTTTATAAGATAAGGATTTTCTATTAAGACATTTCTCTTGTCTTTAGCCCATTTACTGTAGTAAGCCTATGCTTTAGCATTGAGATTCTCCAACATGTTTAGTATTATGTCTATAATTTCATCATTGTAGTCATTACTATATGAAATAGTCCCTGACTGAGATTTTTTTAGAAAAACATCTTGCCATGTTGGTTGGCTCTCTACAATAGTGAATAGTGTGCCTTTGAGCGTGATTATGGTATCGTGTATTTATTTCTTTTATCAAAATTTTTAATCTCCTCTCCCAAGACCACACCAAATCCACATCAGACATTACAACCTCTTGAATTGTTGCCCCCATACTATCTGATATCATATTTTCTAAAATAAAATATGTCTTTTCATCATTAGTTTGTGGAGCATTTCTTAGAGGAGGAGGAGGAGAGTCACTTCACTGTATTACATGCACATTTTGATGTGGCTGAGGGGGAGTAGAATGAATCATACTATGGGTGTCAAAATAGTTACCTTTATTTGCATCACAACTTTCGAAGCCCAAATACTCCTCACCAAGGGAGATGTTGTTGAAAATTTGTGCGGTTGTTACATTTAAAACACCACCTAGTGACATTATAGGAAATTTTGTGGTAGCAAGATGAATTGTTCTTGTTGACTCTGCAGGATACCTTATATTATTTCTTGCAATTCTTCTTTTTGTTTGGACTATACATGTTGGAGGTATTGGTGGCCTCCTTACAAGAGGAACATGCCTAGAAGCCACATTACCTGCATGAAGAAAACAATAAATTTCAAAATATTACAGTTGTGCTTTGTAAATGTTAAAAAACTGTAAGGAAAAAAAACATGCTATATATTATACATTACAATATAACTTCCATAGACAGAGACACAATCGTGACCTTTCGATCTTCAAACTTGGAATGAGTATGATCTTCATCATCAAACTCAGTAGTTTCTGAATAGAATAAATGCATAAAATAACAATAGAAATATTAAAATACAGTAGTACATACATACTCTATATTAATTGTTTGAATTAGTTAGTTATAAAAAAGAAAATGTTATACTTGAAGTTAAATGTGATGGTAAATGTGATGCGCATATCGACCCACGAGGTCTCTTTTTATAAGGAGGTATTACAGGTGTTGATTTTGTTGAATCCATGTTAGAATCAACAAAGACCTCTGTAGGGGCTTTACCTCTAGCAATTGCCTACTTACGAGATGTTGCAGCTATAATTTTTCTCTGCAAAATAAAATCGCACATTTATTATTTTATCCAAAAATATTGAATTTCAAATCCTTAGAACAAGTAAAAAATAAAAGTAACTATTGAAAACTTACTTGTTGTTCTTCGAGAGTAAGACCAATCATTTGATCATTGATTGCAGTTGGAATTTTATCTTACATAATTTTTTCGTGCGCTACATAATAAAAAGAAAGAATATAATTGTAATAAGACAATACAGTCCTAGATTTATCAGATTGATTGGATTTGTGGGCATGGGAGAAATTCGTTTTTATTTTGTTGGAAAAATAACTACACCAATAGAATTATTGCCCTGGTAATGTCTGCAATAAATATTGAGCTACACAATACAGAATGTCTACTGATCTTCCCTGTAAGACAATCCTTTCCTTGAAAAGTGACGCAACTACAATAAAGATTTTTTTTGCAATACCTTGTAGAAGAATGCCTCTTAATGAACGATTAAGAGGAGCTGCAATAACAGAGAAGAAACATTAGAGCTTTGGGTGGTCCAGTAATGTTAAGAACAAAATCATCTAAAAACAATAAACTTACCATCAACCTATGCATTGTAATGAGACTCCAAAAAAAAATTATCTTCATTTGTAAGAACAACCTTTGTAGTAATGGCCAAATTATTTTCGAATGATAAACCTGTTAATCGATGTAACTCCTTGGGTTTAATTGAGAAAGCAATTTGATGACTATTATCTCTATTTTTCCCCTAGCAAAATTGATCAAACACGACCCCGTGCAGGAAAGAAATTCAAAGAACGGTTCCGTTGAACGAACCCACACTTCAAGTCCAACAAACAGGTTCAAGGCAGGCTCTAAAATGGAGTAGTAGTGTTGAGGAAGGGAGAAAACAATGTCAAAGAAATGGAGAAGGCTTGAAGTATTCGGGCTCTGCAAATGATTCAGAATGAGCCCAAAAATTGGCTAAGTATGCAGGAATCAGCGGAAGCCTCCATTTTCCTCATTGGCACATCTCCCAAGATGAAACTCAAAAGGCAGATCCAAATGAGCACAGAGCTTCCACGTGTCCTAGGCACAAAAAATTATAGAGCCAGCCGTTGAAAATTCCAAACAAGTGGAAGGAAACACGCGTTAGCTCAGTGTAATTTTAAGATGGGAGCCTAAGGTGGAGACTCAAACTTGCACCAGCCCTCCACTTGGCCAATGGTCAATAGAGGTAAAATTCAAAAGTGAGCCTAAATTGGTTAAGTATAAGAGTGCAGATGGAAGGTGCCACATGTCTTAATGATGCTCCTTCAAAGGTAAAATCTTGAGCGGGTTTCCAAATGAGTGTGAACCATCCACATGTCCTAAGTCCAAAAAGGGATAGGGTTGAGGTTGAATAGTCAAAGCAGAGACATGCCAGGGGAGGGAGCCAAGTGTCAGCACAGTGCTACTTCAAAATTAAATTGGGGGGGGGGGGGGGGGTTTCCAAACAAGCACCAAGCCTCCACGTGTCCCTGGTCAGATGTATGGCCCCATCGAGAAAAAGGACTTAGCAAAAAAATAAGGAAACTTAACAAGCCGTGGAAGATGCCAAGTGTCAATCCAGTGAAAATTCAAAAGAAAAATCCAAAAGCGGCCCCCACACATGCGCCAACCCTCCACCTGTCCAATTTCCAAAAGACCCATTTTAATAACTAGTTTCCACCATTTTTGTATGGGCCTGATTCAAATATTCAAATGGGCATATATTTTGATTCAGTGCTTGAAATCTGAAAATTTTGGCACTGTTGGAAAGATCTCGACCTCGTCTACGCCATGAAGATCTAAAACTTTAATTTTGAAGAAGTTAGGTGGGAAAAAATGAAAAAAACATCTTCATGCCATTAATATAAGATCTATTTACTCCAATAACCAGATCAGATTTGATTTGATCTTCTATTCTTCCTCCTTCAACGTGCCGAACAAGTAATCAATGCATGCAAGAAATATTTGTGACAAATTTGTAGGAGGCATTTATGGCTAATAGCTAAGCCTCGAATTAATTTTCCTACCTCTCTCTCCTTCTTCTCTTTGTGTTGAATCTATAAAGAAAGGGTCGGAGTTCATTGTAAAGGGTTGGAAATATTTGTTTTGCGCTCGTCCTTCTTCTTTTGTTTGCAATTGAATTTTTGGATCTTTAAAACCTCCCATTCGAGTTGTAGTACAAATTTTTCTTACATCTTAGCCATTGTAATGCATTGTATCGACTCTAGAACAATAATATATGTTTATGGGTGATTTCTAACCCTTTTATGTGTTCATTGTTTCCTTTCTGATCTTTCATTGAATTTTGGTGACATGTGCATGGTGTTGTATTACATTCTTGTGGTTTTTGTTAAGTTACAGAATGGGTGTCTAACATTCCTTTAGTGCATCACCTCTTTAACTTAGGTTTATTTTCTTGTATCTCCTCAACCTTATCTCCTTGGTAAAATAGAGTAGATTTAGAACAAATCCTCTATAATTTATTTGTGTGCACTTGGACAGAGGAATAGGAACTGTCCTAATCTGGAGAGCTCTCACAACTTATAAGGTCCCACACCCTGAGAGATGCTCCATGTTGTACAATCACACTAAGATTCTTAACCCATCCGACTGCATAAATTCAGGGGTGTTGTGATTGTGCACTAATAGTTTTGGCACACCCGGTGGGACAAGAAGTCTCCATCTTTATTGTAGTAAAATTGATGTGCAGTTGCTATAGTTTTAGCTTTTAATAAGATTTTAAATTACACATCTAGAAACTCCAAAAATAATAAGAATATACTAGTTTCAATAGGCCAACCTTTTCCAGTTTATGAGAAGAATACAAACAAGGTCAAGAACTAGAGAGGAGGGACTATTTGTCTATCTACACTTGTCCCCAGACAGAAGGGGAAGAGGGAGAAGAACTCAGAGCTCTCCATCTCCACCAAATAGAACCTTGTCAACACACCCCCTGTTATCCAAAATTCACCCCTCAAGGTAATTTTGATAACATGCATCAAATTCTTTAGTCCCAAGCAATTATATTGATTCAAGGCAAAAAATCGTGTTTCTGGGGTCCCCTCGGCTTCTTTCTAACTCTCCTGTCCAAGAGGAAAACCTAGCAAGTTTTAAAAATGTGAAAAAGTTGAAGAAAACAAGCTTGGGCTAGAAAAAATCATGAAAAATGGCTAAGTCCTAGTCCTCGCAACAGTCGGGACATGAGGGACATCTGGGCCCGAATCAGCCGAAAGGCCGCCAGGCAGTCTGCAGAGCAAAGGGGCATCCAGGACGTCGGGACATGAAAAGCTGAACGGCTGAAAAGTGGAAAAAATCGACTAAGTGTTGTTTTTTGCGCAGTTGGGACAGTTGGGACAAAGGTACGCGAAAGACGTGGATCGGCCGGTTTGGCGCAAGTCAGTCCATTTCGGGCGGTTCGGAGAAATTTGTCCCAGGTAGCCCAGGATAGTTGGGACAAAAGTGCACGGAGGATGCAAACCGGCTGGTTCGGCCAAATCAGGGGACTTTCGTACTGGGACATCTAGGCCAAAAGTACGCGGAGGACGCGAAAAGCCGAAAGAGCCGAGAGCGAATGGAATCTCGCCACGTGTCTTCACAGCAAAAGAGGGACAAGGAAGCCCGAATCGGTCAAAGTAGGAGATTTTCATCTGAGACAGTTGGGAAAAAGGTACGCGTGGGATGCGAAAACCTAAAGCGGCCGAAGGCAAAGAAGAAAAGTCAACGTTTGACCCGTGAAACTTCAAACGGCCAGAACTTTTGACTCCGAGCTCCGATTTTCACAAAATTGGACTTTCTGGAATGAGCACGACGTCCTCTACGCCACATATTTTTAATGAGGGTAGATATATTTAAATAAGAGAAACATATTCGGATCCAGTTAGTTAATTCTCATTCCCGTCAAATGACAGAAAACACCTGCCAGACCCCAAATAGCTGCCCGCACTCAGAAGGCCATAACTTTTGCATTTCTCAACGAAATCGCACAAAATTAGTACCGTTGGAATCATGGCTCTGAGACCGATGCAAAAAAATAAAGAAATTATAAATTTGGTGAGAGATAAATGGATATTTTTTATAATACGTGGCCCAGTTCATAATAGTGTTTCATTTGGTGGTTGGGAGTGCAATTAAGAGGCATGGTCATCATTCTTTCTCTGCTGCAGCACATGGGACAATATGGGGAGCCTTTT
This sequence comes from Taxus chinensis, assembly GCA_019776745.2. NCBI lineage: Eukaryota > Viridiplantae > Streptophyta > Pinopsida > Cupressales > Taxaceae > Taxus > Taxus chinensis. The sequence goes on from CM034155.1 coordinate 186,204,291, forward strand.
GCAAGTAATATATAATCATTTTAATCCATTTAATGCCTCTTACAAGTGGTTGAAGCACAGATTTCGGGATTTCCATTTTCCCTTCTCTTTGCCTTCTCATTTTTTCTATAAATTGGAGTGTTGGGATCATTGTAAGAGGGAAGAGTTTTAGATAGCAAAGCTCTGTCAAAATTACTTTGTGAAGCCAATGTGTTGCAGGCCTTTGTAGTGGACTCCTTACATGGTGATCCAGGCCCTTATCTTGTAATAGATTGAACTGTGCATATCATGAAGCAATAAAATATCAGTTTGTGGATGTATCTTCCCCCGCTGTGTTTTCTTGCATTCTTCTTGCCCCTTTAATCTTTCTACAAGCATATTGTGTCTATTATTATGTACTTGCAAGGATTCATTATCATTGTGTATGCTTGGAATATTGTTGTGAATGTATTTTGCTAGATTATGGAGAACTGTCATCACCTCTTCTAGTGTGCACTTTGCCTCTATATTTCACACATTTGGGGACTACTCTCACACCCTCCTTTTTTGGTGTATCACCACTTTAGTGTAGGCTTTCATTTTATGCATTTTCTCTCTCTGGTCCCTTGGAATTTTTGATTAGAATAGTTAGTTTCCCCTGCATTAGAGTAGATTGTGGCAGGTAGTTTAGGAGCAAGAACCAGCTTTCTCTGGAGGTCTATCTCTAGTAGAAAGTGCCACAGCTTGGAGATAGTACCCATGTTATCCAATCACACCATGAGTTCAAGTATATACACTTGTATAAACACAGGGGTGCTGTGATTTGGTGATAACACCCCCCTGGTAGGCCGTTCATTCAATCAAAAAGGGTTCTCAGACCAATCAGAATGGCACAGCCAAATCCTTTTGTCAATTTCACTTGAAGCATCCCACTCGCCCTCAATGCACAAAATCCAGTCCTAATGGTAGCATTAAAGAGCATCCCATATTTCACTAGAGAAAACCAAACTTCTCCTAGTGACCACATCCAAGACATTGCAAATTTCTGTGAAATTCATGAGATCACTAAGATGGACATCATAGTCAAGTTACTAACCTCTTCACTCAAGGGTAAAGCTTCATAATGGTTTAGGAGTCTAACAATAGGCTCTATTACAACTTGGGACCATCTTTGCAGAGCTCTTCATGATCAATTTGGAGAGAAGGGAGATAATCTATCCTTGTTGGAGTAACTGACAACAATCAAGAGGGCCCCTAGTGAGTAGTTGACAAATTTCGACCTCATATTTCAAAGGACATGGGATAGGATTCCATTAGCTATAAGGCCCATAGATGAAGGTGTTTTCTTATAATTTCTTAGAGCTCTAAATTCTTATATTGCTTTAATGATTCAATCAATGGGAGGCACCACATTACCTACAACCTATAGCATTTCCATAATAACTTAAAATTGTTTAATTCATGCTGGAAAATTTTCTCCTAGGCCACCCATGCCTCTATACCTAGAACTAGGAGATCCAAGTGCTAGCTAAACACCCACATTAGCTCTTATACCTACTCCTAGGAATCAGATTTCAGCTAAAGCCTCCACCTCATCCTCCAGCACTTCAAAAGAGATTCAAGAAGTTATGAAATAGTTGTCGAACCTAGGGAATGAGTTAGTAACTATCAAGAGGCAACAAGCTTAGAGTTCTAGGCCATATTAGCCTCAAGCCCAGTATCAAGCTAGACCCCCGTATCAGCAAAATAGGCCACCAGCTCAGGCTGCAAATTAGAAGTCAAAACCAATGACAACCTCAAGCTGCTAGACCTTTCAGGTCATATGATCCAAACACAACAACATCAAGGGCATTGGTTCCAGCTCAAAACAACATGGCCCAATATTATAAGCAGTGTTTCCCATGCAATCAGCCTCATAACTAATCAATGTGCTTTAATGGTGCACTAAACTAGGCCTTGATGGTAAAAACCATTATTGTGTTACAAGAGTCTAACCAAGAATAAAATAAGTAACAAGGAGCTCAGGAAGAGGCACCTCTAAGTGAAATTGTGCTTATCAATTGGCAAGCTGAAGATTTTTGTGGGATGAATCAAGCCCCTTCCTAAAGTGTAGTTGTCAATAAACAGTCCAAGAAAAGGAATATCGGATAAGGATAATCACCAAACTTAGGTAATCCTCAATCCTCCATTACTCTACAAGGTATTGGCACTCAGAATAAAACTCCCAATATGAAGATCCAGTTCAAGCCACCTTCGAAACCCACTCAGGCACCGGTTGTAACAACCCATGTGCAAGAGAAAAATGTACCAAGAAAGGGGAAGAAAAATGTAGCTGATTTAACATCATTGAACAAATGAAGAAGACAAATGTGAAAATTTAAATGTGGGAGTCACTGTCCATTCTAAGACAGAGAGATCTATTGCAGACTGCTATGGCCAATTAGTTGAGCTCAAATCAGCCCCCTAACTAGTAAGAGAAAGTGTTTACCAATACAACCCAAACTGGTGGAAACCATGGAGGACAACAAGGTAAAAATTTGAAACCCCATCCATTCTATGTTTCATTTATCATTGGGGAAAATTTGGTACATAATTGCATGATTGATTTTGGGGAAAGTAATTCTATAATGCCAAAACATATATCCGATCAACTAGGTCTTCAATATGAAATAATCTCCAGAGGTGTAGTGAAATTGGATGGGACAAAAATGACAACTGTTGGAGTCATCAAATATTTTTTGAGCCTCACATTGCATGCTTTCCCCAATGTGACTATTTTACAAAATGTATCAGTCATAGACTTGCCACCACATTTTGCATTGTGTTGTCAAAAGAATTCACTACTAAGATTGGGGGCTACCTGTTTGCTGATTGGTTTCACATGCTCTTTAGAACAAGGTATGGAGTTAAGGCCACAATCATATCTAAGCCCATTGTAGATTACCATATTGATTGTTATGTACCCAGCCCGATCAATGCCAATTGTTTAGCCTTTAATTAGGAGGACCTCCCAAGAACTTGTGAAGTAGATACCAAGGTGGGGTGTATCCCAGACTTGACCCTTGATGAGTGGGAAAACAAGAGCCATGATTTTGACCCCTATAAGGAGATGGAGGAATTTGAGCTAGGAGTCTACTGTTTGTATGAGGAGAATCACCCTCTTCCTAAAATCATGAAGCGAGACCACAAAGTTGACAATGAAGTATGGCAATTATTCTTTGATGGCTCAAGAAATAGGCAAGGATTCAGAGGAGGAGCTATGCTTGTTTCCCCCAAAGATATGAAATACTACTCATCTTTCCATTTCCAATTTTACTACTCAAACAACACAACAGAGTATGAGGCTTTGGTCCATGGACTGCATTGTGCAAGGAAAAGGATTATAAAAAACTTGCAAATGTTTAGTGACAGTGAACTACTTGCTAATCAGGTACAAGGAAAAAATGCTGCAAAGAATGACATGTTAAAGAGCTATAAGAACTTGGTATGGGACCTCATCGAGGATTTTGAAGCATTCATCATCAATTCCATCCCAAGGAAGAAGAATGAAGCAGCAGGTAGATTGGCAGAAATTGGGGCAGCATTTGATGTCATAGAGAGTATCAAGAGTGATAAGCATCAGCCCCATATCTAGTTAGTTATGAGGCCAGGTATCCCAGACAATAAGACAGGTTGGCAAGTCTTTGAAAATGATCAACAAATTGTTAACTTTCTACAAGAAGAAGCTGAGTTCTCCTCCACGAATCAAGACAAATTAGAGTAGCATTATGGCGATCAAGTGGTATAGTTGAGGACCAACAAACTACCAAAGGGTCTTGTCACTTTGGAATCAATCTTCAACCCAAATGACCAATTCTAAAAGGAGAAGGTGAATATTTAGGTAAAGGGTGAAGATTCAGAGTCCATTTTCATAGAAGAAGGAAAAATGTTGCAAGTTGGCAAGGTAAGCACTCAATAAGAAAAATCTGAGTTTATTCAACTTTGTCGAGAATTCCCAGACATCCTTACCTGGATTTACAAAGATTTAAGAGGTTTTAACCCAAATCTGGCACATCACACCATCGAGTTGGATCAAGGAGATAATCCTTTCATACAAAAGCAAAGGCCAATAAATTCCCACATTAAGCCTCTCATGAGAAAAGAATTGAACAAGCTAATTGAGGCCAGTATCATCTTTCCTATCAACCATTTGAGTTGGGTTACTAAATTGGTACCTGTGAGAAATAAAAATGGAGAAATCAGGCTATGTGTGGACTTTCATGATCTAAACAGAGCATCACTTAAGGATCACTACCCACTTCCATCAATGGAATAGATCTTACAAGTTATAACTATTTCTAAGAGGTTTTCATTGTTAGATGGGTATTCAGGCTATAACCAAATAATGGTAAAAGAGGAAGATCAATTCAAGGCATCGTTCACCACCAAATGGGGTACATATGCTTATAAGAAAATGCCATTTAGACTATCAAAAGCCTGAGAAAAGTTTCAGTGAGCTATGGACATGGAATTCAAAGACCTAATCAACAATATTGTCTAGGTGTATCTAGATGATATCACCGTCTTCTCAAATAATGCTACAGACCATCTCTTCCACCTCAAGCTAGTGTTTTAGATGTGTAGAAGGTTTGGGGTATCATTGAACCCAAAGAAGTGTGTGTTCCTAGATCATGAGGGGAAATTTTTGGGCCACATTGTCTCTAGAGAGGGATTGGCAATTGATCCTAAAAGGGTTGAAGCCATCCGGACACTTCCATTGCCACAACATAAAAAGTTTCTCCAAAGCTTCTTGGGGAGGATAAACTTCGTTCATAGGTTTCTACCTATTTTTTCCACTCTTGTGAAGACTTTAACAATGATGTTAAAGAAGAGTCTTTCATTTAAATGGACAACACAAGGAAAAAAGAGTTTTGAGGCCATCAAGATCACAATATCATAGGCTCCAACTCTCATTAATCTAGGATTATCAAAAGACTTCATGATATATGATTTTGGAAGGTCAGACACCATCTCAGCCATCTTGTTTCAGCCCAACAATGAAGGTTTAGAGAAACCCATAGCCTTCTTCACCCAGAGCTTGGAGGACTACGAGGTAAAATACTCTTTCATTGAAAAACATGTCCTTGCTATTATTAAGAGATTTAAAAAGTTCAAGCACTTGGTCTCGAATAACAAGATCCAACTGCTAGTGTCCCATGTCAGTGTCAAGGGTTTTCTCTTGAACAAGGACTTGAATGAGAAGAGAGCTGGTTAGATCACTCGGGTAATAGAATATGACATTAAGATTAAGGTGACTAAACTGGTTTGAGACAAGGGCCTATCTAAAAATATCACCTCTAAGTAACAGGCTAAGTCAGTGGATGATAAAGAGTCTTCCCTATTTCTACAGAATGATCAAGAACAACTAGCTAATGATGCACCTGCTCCATATTAGACCCAAGACTTGGTGCATTACCTTCAAACAGGTTTATGTCCTCTAGAATGGAACAAAGCAAGGAGAATATAGTTTAGACTATAAGCCATCCCATATGTGCTTGTTGGTGGTGTCTTGTTTAATAAGGATATCAATAGTGTTCTATTGAGGTGCATTAGGATAAGCCAAATTGAGAGAGTGTTGCATGAGTTCCATGATGGAGAATTAGGAGGTCACTCTACCCCTCGAGAAACAGCTCTCAAGATCATGAAAGCTTGTTATTATTGGCCTACAGTGTTCAGGGACTAGTATTCATGGGTTAAGAAGTGTAAAAAATGTGCATTCTTCATAGGAAAGGAGAAGTTAGCAGCCCTGCCCCTTCATCCCATTTCAGTGGATCAGCCATTCATGCAATGGGGACTAGACTTCATTGGGGTGATTAACCCAAATTTAAGCTAAGGTCACAAGTGGATACTTACTGCAATAGATTATTTCACCAAGTGGACTGAAGTAGTGGCACTAAAAGAAGAAAATGAATCCAACATCTTGGATTTTTATGAAGGAATAGCTTCAAGGTTTTGAGTCCCTACCACTATTATATCAGATAATGCATTGGCACTCCTTGGTACAAGGATCACTAAATGGGAAGTTAATAATGGTGTGTATATCAACACCTCATCAAATTATTACCCTCAAGGTAATGGCCAAGAAGATTCCATGAATAATAACCTATTAAATATTATCAGAAGGAATCTTGATGAAAATCAGAGGACTTGGCATACAAAGCTCAAATCAGCTCTATGGGCTGATAGGATCACATCCAAAAGATCGACATGTAGCTCACCATACAAGCTTGTATATGGAAAAGAGGTAGTATTGCCCATCTCATTGGATTTTCTCATTCTGGAGCTCATGAAATAGTTGGAGTTGGCCGAGTTTAAACCTATGAAAATCATGTATGTAGAGATAATGGAGGTGGGGAAGGCAAGAGAGAATGCAATGCAAGTCATGGAAAAGGACCAAGCATTGATAAAAAAAAATTTTGACAAGAAAGCAAGAATGAGCACCTTTCAAGAAGGGGACTTAGTTCTAAAGTGGGATGTAGATCGGGAAAAGCCAGGAAATCACTCCGAATTTGATGCCATCTGGAGTGGCCCTTACATGATCACAAAGTGCAAGAGTAGCAATGCCTTCTAGCTAGCTAAATTTAGATGGTGAAGAATTGCAGATCCTAGTGAATGGGATTTATCTCAAACACTTCCACTGAAAGGAAAAATTTCTCTTCCCTATAAATATTAGCATAGGAATTTAATTTCCCTAAGTGTGTATGCACATTATTTTGTTGTAGTATAGGTTTTATTTACGTAAGTGCTCTAGCACAGTTTTTTTGCTCCAGGTTTTTGTTTTTATATAGTTTAATGTGCCTCCAAATGAATGTGTTATTCCCTTCAACATTTGCAGTAGGGAGACACATAGTTTCCATGTCAGTTTCTCATTTTCTAATCGAACAAATACAAAGCAACTCAAATCAGGCTCCAAAAGGTCCATTTTTAGAAGAACAGTATCAACTTCGGGTTGCCAATCACGACTCCATGTGTAATGGATATAACAAGGCAATGAGTCTCTTCATCTAGTAGGTAGATGCCCCTGTGAGTCACTAAATTGTTATCTCTATTTTTCCCCCCTATAAAATTGATCAAACACGACCTCGTGCAGGAAAGAAATTGAAAGAATGATTCTGTCGAATGAACCCATGCTTCAAGTAAAAAAAAAGGTTCAAGGTGGGCTCTAAAATCGAGTAGCAGGGTCAGGGAAGGGAGAAAATAGTGTCAAAGAAATGGAGAAGGCTCAAAGTCTTCGGGCTCTACAAATTATTCCGAATGAGCCCCCAAATTGGCTAAGTATGGAGGAATTAACAGAAGCCTCCACGTGCCTCATTAGCGCATGTCCAAATATTAAACTCAAAAGGAAAATCCAAATGAGCACGGAGCTTCCATGTGTCCCAGGCTTGAAAAAGGATAGAGCCGACCATTGAAAATTCCAAACAAGTGGAAGGAAACATGTGTTAGCTCGGTGCAATTTCAAGATGGGATCCCAAGGTGGAGACTCAAACTTGTGTCAGCCATCCACATGGCCAATGGTCAATAGAGGTAAAATTCAAAATTGGGCATAAATTGGTTAAGTATAAGAGTATAGGTGGAAGACACCACGTGTCTTAACGAAGCTCATTCAAAGGTAAAATCCTGAGTGGGTTTCTAAATGAGCGTAGACCTTCCACGTGTCCCAGGTCCAAAAAGGGACAGGGTCAGGGTTGAATAGTCAAAGCAGAGATAGGCCAGCAGAGGGAGCCAAGTGTTAGCATGGTGATACTTAAAAAGTAAAATTTAGGGGGTGGGGGGTTCGAAACAAGCGTCAAGCCTCCATGTGTCCCTAGTTAGATGGATGGCCCCGCTGAGCAAAAGGACTTAGCCAAAACATGATGAAATTGAGAAAGCCACAGAAAATGCCACATGTCATCCTGACGTAACTTTAAAAGAAAAATCCAAAAGTGTGCCCCAAACATATGCCAACCCTCCACATGTCTAGTTTCCAAAAGACCTGTTTTGATAACTAGTTTCCACCATTTGTGTACAGGCCTGATTCGAATATTCAAATGGGCATATCTTTTGATTCAGTGCTCAAAATCTGAAAAAATCGGCACCGTTGGAAAGATCTCGACCTCATCTATGCCATAGAGATATGAAACTTTAATTTTGAATAATTTAGGTGCAGAAAAATCAAAATAAACGTCTTTGTGCCATTAATATAAGATTTATTTGATCCAACAACTAGATCAGATTTGATCTGATCCGTCATTCTTCCTCCTTCAACATGCCGAACAAGTAATCGATGTAGACATGATAGATTTGGGGTGGATTTGTAGGAGGCATTGATGGCCAGTAGCTAAGACTCAAATTAATTTTCCCGCCTCTCTCTCCTTCTTCTTTATGTGTTGAATCTATAAGGGAAGGGTCGAGGCTCATTGTAAAGGGTTGGACATATCTGTTTTTCACTCTCCCTTCTTCTTTTGTTCATAAGTGAATTTTTGGAGCTTTAAAACCTCCCATTCAAGTTGTAATAAAAAAATTTCTTGCCTCTTGGCCACTGTAATGCATTGTATCGACTCTTGAACAATAATATATGTCTTTGGGTGATTTCCAACCCTTTCATGTATTCATTGTTGCCTTTCTAATCTTTCATTGCATTCTGGTTACCTATGTATGGTGTTGTATTACATTATTGTGGTTTGTGTTAAGTTACAGAACGAGTGTCTAACATTCCTTTAGTGCATCACCTCTTTAGCTTAGGTTTATTTTCTTGCATCTCCTCAACCCTGTCTCCTTAATAAACTAGAGTAGATTTAGAACAGATCCTTTGTGATTTATTTTTGTGCACCTGAACAGAGGAATGGGAACCATCCTTAATCCATAGATCTCTCTCAACTCGCAAGGTCCATACCCTGAGAGATGCTCCATGTCATGTAATCCCACTGAGAGTCTCAACCCATTTGGCTGCAGACATTCAGGGTTGTTGTGATTATGCACTAATAATGACATCTCGGATGCATGAGTAGAATAGAAAAATTATCATCACTCTCATTGTAAGAGGCGAGAATGTAATCAAGGATTGAAGTATCAATATTGAATTGGGGCATGTCCACAAGCCTGATAAATTATGAGTTTTCAATCCAATCCTTTCGTGCATCTTTTTCTCTTAATAGAGCTAAAATTTGTGGGAACATGAGGTGTTTGTATTGAAATTTGGATGTAGTGCTGGCCATTGCCAAAATTTGAGAGAATTTTGAATATTGGAGAGCTTGGAGAGTCAAAGCACTGAAATTTTTCATAGAAAAGTGAATAATTGAACCTTGAAGGGCTATTTATAGGGGTCTGTATGGTTTAAATAACATGTGGTGGCAAAGTATTGGTTAGTAGTGGTGGCCCAACCCTTACTCGCGCAACCCACGCAACCAAACATTAACCGTCTAACCCACCCACACAACCCTTACGTGTCTAACCATATACCATCCAACCATTAGCCGACTAATGCTTTATCATCCACCACACCTGTCCAACCCTTGGCCATCCAACACCTCAAGGCTCAACTGTAAAAACCCCCACCCGACCAACCCACTCGTCTAACCCTAAGTCATCCAACCCACTCATCATCCAACCCTTAGCTGTCCAAACCCTAGTCTGTCCAAACACTAGTCTATCCAACCCACAACTGACCAACCCTCAACCGTCCAACCCTCATCCATCCAACTACTCAGCTGTTCAACCCATCATCCAACCCTTAGCCATCTAACCCTCACTCATCCAACCCTTATCTGTCCAAACCCTCACCCTGTCCAACCCACTGTCCAACCCTTAGCTGTCTAACCCTCACCCATCAAACCCTTAGTCATCTAACCCCTTGCACATCCTACCCACCTCCCAACCCTTAGTCATCCAACCCTTAGCCGTCCAACCCTTAGTTGTCCAACCCCTAGTCATCCAACCCTTAGCCATCCAACCCTTAACTGTCAAACCATCATCCAACCCTTGCCCACCCAACCCTTAGTCATCCAACCTCTCACCCATCCATCCCTCCCGCCCAACCCCTCACTCATTCAACCCCACCCCTCCAATAGTCACCCAGCCTCTCACCCTTCCAACCCACCCGCCTAACCCTTGGTCATCTAACCCTGACCCGCCTAAACCCTCAACTGCCCAACCCCCTACCAACCTATCCAACCAACATCCCACCCAACAGAAAATCCCAACCAACCTACCTGAATAACTTTGCAAAATGAGGAAAAAATGCTCTCTACAAAATTTCCTTTACCACGAAACATTTTTTTAGATATTCGCCAATGATTCGAAAGTTGATTTTTGAGATTCGCCAATGTTTTGAAAGTAATTTTTTGGAGGGCTATTCTTAAAATGAACCATGGTTATTTCTTTTTTGGTTCTTCGACCCTTCACATTCATCATCCATTTTGAATAGGTTAGCAACCTAGTATGTTCAAAACTCATTGTTAATTCTCTTCCCTAGATGTACGAATCATCTCTAAATTTACAGCCCTCAATGTTCTCGTCTATATTGAATTTTTAGGCCTGTCACCCCCTTATGTGTACTTCTTACACCAAATCACATCTTCCATTATGTGTGTTGTATACATCAAGTCACAACTTTTTTACGATGCTCGACCCCAAAAATAGGTATGTGTTGAGGTTGACCTCTCATAGGAGTTAAAAGAATTTGTAGAGATTCAGATGGGTTATACTTTCTATGCTAAGTGAGTTTTGTATATCAACATACCTAGTAGTTTCTTTCACTTTAAGGTTACTGATGGAAAGATAAAATACTTTCCATTGTATGTGTTGTATGATCCCCCCACCACCAAAATGGTTGCTAAGACCTCTAAATCCTAGCTAGAGGAAGTGTGACAAACTGTAGGGGGAAAAAACAAGCATAAGGTCACTCAAGGCAAAGTGATGCCCAACAATTATCCTAAATAGCCAAATGTTAAGGAACATACTTTGGTCACCCAACACACCCCAGAGTGTGCTTCTATAAATACTCTAGTGATGTTGGCTAAATTCTCTAGCACACCAAGACTGGATATCATCCTCATGGACCCTTTAAACTACTTCTGAATTCCATCAAGACTTCCTACATTCCAGTCACTCTTGGAATCTAACTCATAATGACCTTCTAAATGGGCTCGTAGCCCTATAAGATACCCCATGTCAAGTCATGAGCTTAGCCCCACATGAAGTGTGGAGTCAATGGAGGATGCATATAATATTTAATTTCCAAAAGAAGGAAAGTGGAATTACATGATTTATTGAAGCACAATAATGGTCAATTATTATAAAACTATTTTGATGCCTTGGATGGCTTAGATTATGACGATATGGCCCTTGACTCACATCTCTCATGAATTGTATATTGTAGAATATGAGGGGTCTTATTGACTCCAATCACAAATATATCGTTAGAGATGCTTGAAAAAAGTTTGCAAACTTGGATATTTTGTGCTTGTAGGAAGTAAAGGAGACATGTTGTCAACACTCTCTAGTTTGTAAAACCATTTAGCTTGATAGCCTTGCAATTACTAGAAATCATGATGTGGGACGTCGGGGATTTATTATTTTAATTACCCCAAAATGGCATCCCTTCTTCTTGGATCATGGCATAGACCCCACCAATAGGGGCATCTAGGCCCTCTTCACTATTGAAAGTTGTCATTTCGGGGTCATCAAAATTTATGCTTTGAATGATGTGGCAGAAAGAGTAGGTTATAGAGGTGGATCACTAATGATTTTTTTATGTGTAATGGGTCATTTGCAATGATTTTAATATGGTTTAGTCTCCCATGGATAAATGTGGACAGTTACCCATGCGATGGACAATTTGAAAAAGAAAGGCTTGGTTCTTTATTCATAATAAATTTAGATTTTATGGTCAGAACGTCATATACAGGCCTACCTTTGAGGCCTAGTTTACCTGGTCTACTCTTTTATATGGATTGGATCAGGTTTTAAATGACTCGACAGGGATATGTTTTTCACTTAAGACTTTTTTGATTTTGATAATATTTATTCCATGCCTGTTGAAGTGGTGTCATATTTTTTCCTATCTGACCATGTTCCCATAAGATTTCACATCACCTTGCAATATTAATGCCATTTTTGTCATAAGTCTCAATTCTTCCTCAACACGGTCTTGATGAAATATGGGCCCATGCTCAACCATATCAAGAAGGTATGGAACTTGTCACCTAGAACACGTCACATCCACATTCAACATCCTTCGTTGCTATTCAATTAGACCCATTGGTGGTCTGATGTGATGACTATGACATCCTACTTCCTCAAAATTTATGGGTGAAAGCTCGGAAGTATCACGCACCACTCCTATTCTGCCACCTCTTTCATGCTCATTCGGGTAGTGGTGGAACTTGAATGAAACTGTTTATTTGAATCCTTGAAATTGTAACTTGCTGAGCTTAGATAGAATATTAAAATTTCCAATCATTATAATTCTTACGGTGGACAAATCCATCCCTAGATTCATTAGCTTAAATTAAGGGATTGAGTCTCGAAGTAATTCTTTCAAATTCTCAAAGCCAAATGTTCCTCCTAGAAAATCGAGGCCATCCACAATGGCAGAACACGACTCAGTGATTCTCACATTATGCTCTAGGAGTTCGTTAATCACTACAGACAAGTATTCAAATCCCTAACCCCCTTGTTTAAGTGTAACACCGCCATGGAACACTGCTTGATAGTTGTGCCATTTATATTCTCTCCTATACGATTTTCTGTCACACCAAAAGCTCGAACTAGTAGTGGAGAGGGATCTCATCGTGTTAACTAGCTGTTATGTCAACACACCCTCGCATGATGGATCTGGATACAACCATGTGAGCTCTGGGCCCACCATGTATACACCTAATTATGCCCAATGGCATTATGAGGAAATGACATTGGGACTTCCCAAGAGGTCACCCATCCTAGTACTACTCTAGGTTAGAAGTGCTTAACTTCCTAGCTCTGATACCATGTACGATTTGTCGTCACACCAAAAGATCAAACTAGTGTGGAGAGGGATCTCATTGTGTTAACTAGCTTCTATGCCAACATCTCTGGCACAAAGAATTATTTATGATCGTCTACTCTCCATTGAGGATTTTACAAAAGGGTCTATAAAAAAGGCCAATGATAAGGTTCCCCAATGTGATAAATACTCCTATGAGTTCTACTAGGATATTTGGTATACTTTTTGTCTAGACATTCATTAGGTTTACATGGAAGAATTCTAGGTCCAGACCTTGATCCCCATATCAACAAAGGGAATATAAATTTTATCCCTAAACTAGGTGATCCTAAGTTAATTAGTAATTGGTGGCCAATCACCCTGTCATAAATTTCATACAATATCATAGCCAAAGTGCTTGTCAAAACCTCAAATAGTGAAATGTGAGAGAGAGAGAGACAAGAAATTAGAACCAAATAATTTCTTTAAGATTATGCATGAAAGATAAGGTAACTCTCTAAATTTTCATCTTCTAGGTCGTAGTTGGAGCTTAGTAGGTTAAGAAACATCATTTACATTGTATTTAGAAGCAACCTTAGGATCGTTATATTTTCCTTTCAAAGTGAATCATTGATGTTCTTATTAGAACCTTGTTTGAGTTTGGAAATTTGCACATAATATATTTGATCCCTAGTTTTGATTGAAGTTTATACCGAAAAATTGATTTTCCAATGTAGTAAAAGAGTGCAGCTAATATATGGGGAGAATATAAAACCATTGTAAAGGAAATTCCTTGAGGATATTGGGGAATAGATTAGTAAGCAATATATCATGAGATGCATTTTCAAATAAAGAAACATGGAATGATCTAAGACGATCTTTGGGATCATCATTTTCATTATAGATAGAAAGCTTAGGCAAAATAAAGTAAATAGTAAAAGAGAATGAAATAGCTTCATGTATGATTGCATTATGCAACAACTTAGAAGATTTCATAGAATTAGAATTATGAGAGACATCTCGTTGTAATTATAAGATTTATGCTTCGAAAGAATAATCAAGGGACTCAAGATCCTATGTGCTAGGAAAATATGCATGTGAGCCATTAGGGTGATAGATAGGATTATTTTTTGATAAATGGTAAAATAGGGTTGAGGGGGTCATTCCCCATAACAACATGATCCAATGGAGAAAAATATATATCAATGAGGAACGAAGAGATTTTAATCTTCTAGCAGAAAAGAGGACACTAAAATCATAACTAAACAAACAACACAAAAAAACATGAAAGTAAAAAAATGATCAGCTTATCCCTGAGGCACCTTCCCATGGGATCATAAATGCATCTTGAGGGCATCATTAATTTTTTTTCCTTTCTTATTTTCTCTCATAGTAGTCCAACCAACACCTATGTTTGAATTTACATTTTCATAATTGTGAATGAGTATGATAATTTCAATAACCTCTTTATCCATCTGAGTTTGAAAGTCCATTGAAACAAGAGGATGTGAATTGATTCCCGCATTCAATTCAAAACTCATGAGTGAAACATACTCCACAGGAGTAGATGAATGAGTGTCCTCCTTGTTATTAGATACGACATCATCCCCACTCTTTGAATCTTCTTCTGAATAACTATCCAAGTGACCTTTAACAACCAAGTGACTAGGATCTGAATTCCTCCACCAAGAGGTTTTAATTTTAACTTGTTTCTTCCCTATCTGATAACTTGAAGCTGATTGAATAGGATAAAAACATGTCCTGTATCTAAATTGGAACCCTTCATAGTCTAAAATTTGATTTTATATTATGTCCTCAACTTTTAGCTCAATTTCACTTGAAAAATCAACACACGTGTTCATGTCAACCAATATGTGTGTATATGTGGTATACTCATATAAGGTTTTTTGTGGGTCAATAATGAAGAATTTACCTAATGTATCCCAAAATTAAAGTAAGAAATTATCACCACAAAATTGGAGGGGAATATATGGCACCAAACAAGTATGACATAGAAAGTATAAAACACGGTATTAAATAGAAGGAACCGGGACTTCATAAGCAAAAGGTGAGACTAAAAATAAATTTTTTTTGCAAAAATAAGATTTTTATAAGAGGTTTTATCATAAAAAATAATGAAAAAACCTTTATATATAGGTTAAATGTCAATTTTACCTTCGGCAATGAGTCAAAATCCATTTGTAAAGTTCTAGACGACCCAAGAAGAAATTATTAAATCCACAAGTAAGGCCATTTTTCTGAAAATAAGCTTCAGATTTGAGAACCTCTTCTGTAAAACAAATACAAGGTGACAGATTAGCGTAAGCCACAGGTTTAGAATAATTTCATTAAAAAGACCTAACAAATTTAAAAACATTTATATTTTCCCTTTAGATAGACTCCTTTGATTGGTCTAAAATAAGAATTCCCAGATCCGACCCCTCAATTTCATTGATAGATAGGAAATGTAATAGAAATAGTGGATACATTAATAGGCATAGATACAATTTTCCATGCGGGTGTGAAGTTCCCCAAAGATGATAGGCACAACAGATGGGGGTATAGAAGAAGTTTTTATATAAACATTTTTTATTTGATCTCTGCATCATATAGAAGGATATCGATGTGTTTAGGATTTTCATTTAAGAAATGATGTAAATGTTTTTCTTCATCCTCATGAAATTATTGCGTATGATTTTCAAACTTAGTATTTGAATAATGACCTTGGATATGATCAATGTGAAGATTGATAATAACATTAGAAAAGAGATCGGCAATAAAACATTATGGCTTATAAACATCATCCTCATATACATCCTGATCATAACCAAATTGAGAAACCGTAGATAATTGTTATAAATCATCATATAAGTATGGGATAGGACTAGGGTTATATTGTTTTATGGAAGAATAGATAAAAGGGAGAACATGATAATACATTGATGACCAAAAAAATAGATTAGATGAAATCATAGAGCCACTAGGGTTTGAGATATGATATTTTATTAAAGATTGGGATCACCAAATGATTTAACTTTTTTATGAATTCCTATTTCATTCAATTTTAATTTTTAATGTTCTTTTAATTAAAATACACAAAAATGAAATAACAATATTTACGTACTCATAATTCTTTGATCTTTGACACGCGTTCAAAATTGGTGTAACCATGTATGGCGTGAATTTTGCAAATATTTGAGCTTCTTTCCTCTTCACTTAACTCATTTATACCATGGAAGTTGACTCGGTGCTTGGAACCTTAGTCATCATATTGAACCTTGGCTCGAACATAACTATCTTTATTATGATCTATGTTATGTGGGAAGGATTGGTGGAGGAGCTTGTCTACATTTCTTTAAAACTTTAAAAATAATGTACCCCATTGTATTTGGTTTCTGAAAAAACTTTCTCGAATCAATATAATTCATTCATGGTCCTTTTAAACACTGTGATCCATGCTTTTATTCACGACTGATCATTGAGATTGGTTTTGAACATTGAAACTTGTGCCTTTATCTTTTAATCTTCATTTACTTATTTGTGACAAGTGGCTAAGATTGGTATACCAATTTTCCTAAAGGGTTAAACTCGTTCATTTAAATTTGACATCCACATATCAGTAGGAAATTTAGTAGTTTCCATCAACTACACACTTTTATACTAATTTAAGCTAAAAAAAACAACCAAATATTTTCATATTTTTAACATGGGTTAAGATACACATTAAAAAAACACCGTAATATACCATCAAAATACATTTTTATTGACAAAATTGCATGAAGTAGTTAAAAAAAATTAAAATTAAAATTAAGAATTAGAAGATATTTTAATTTTATGAATGAGTTAAATTTTTTGATTTCGTGGGTCTATGGTTTTATATATTGTCATTCACCATAAAGATAGTTTCAAGGATCTATTGACACTGTATACCTATGTTTTATAACTAGAAAAATTGGAGGCTCATTCTGACTAAAATAGGGAGTGATGGTTATCATAAATGGAGACTGTTATGGGAAAAAAATTGAGTATTAGGTTTTTTAGTTTCTTAATGAATTTGTTGTATCAAGGAAAAATAGTTTTTTTTTGAGTAAATTTCAAAACTATTTTTGTTTCTCACTTCTAGATTTATTATGCCAACAAATTTCCAAGACAAATAATTTGTGTTATATTAATTCATTCTTATTTAAAACTTTAAAATGAGATAATCCAAACTATTTAGAACATGCAACTCCATCATATAAAGTTTTCTAGCTAGGAGTCTATAGTCATAACAAAAAAACTTTTGGCTTCTACTTAAATCCTTGCTCCATTGTAAGCTAGTTGTTCATATCCATGGTGGAGATTTCTCAAATCACTCATTTGTAGAATATTTTTCATAAATTTTTAATGTAATGAAGAGGATATTTACTTTTCATTTTCATCTTATTTATCTTAATTTATAATTTAATATAATATATGGTGCAGCGAACACATTTTAACCCAATGATAATACAATATAAGATAAGTGTAGAAAACTCTTTCATCTATTTTGTTTTCAGAAGTTTTATAATTTGAAAGTTCTTATGAATCTCTTGGTATGAAAGATTTATTATGTCATCAAAAATTACATTGAATAAAATTTATTTTTAATCATAAACATCATTTCTCCTAATTACTTCCAAATACAAGGAAACTTTTTTGAGTTCCTAATTATGTTAGGAATTAGTTAGTGTCCTCAATATATTATATAATTTGTAAAAGAGTTGTTTAATGTAAAAACTTGTTTTATTTCTGGGTGTGTGATCTTGCTATCTAGAAAGATAGAATAAAGAGGTTTTAAGTTATCACGAAACTCTTAATATATAGGATTACAATATTGTGCTTATGTAATTAGATCTAGAATAATTTTAGAGTTGTAATGCCCACTCCTGTTTGACACTTATCCACTTTGATTTTTAATATTGTTGATCAGCGACATTGACATTATGATTATTATATTTTGATTAATAGATGATAGACTATATAGACATTTGGAATATTGATATGTTGTGATTCATATTTTGGATTATGATATGCTAGCTAACATTGGTGGGCAATTTTATACATGTAAATTTGCATTGTTCTAATTTTATACTGACGCATTATATTTGTGATGGATTGCCTATGATTGGATGTTTAGAATATTCTTGTTATCTCATTTTATGTTAGTAAAATGGTATAATAAAATTATTTAGAAATTGTAGACAATTGATAGAATTGCTTAGTTTTGATGATGATTATTGATCGATATGTGTGTGTTATTTCTCGATGTCATTGATGTGGCCTTTAGGAAGAAGAGGTATTGTTGTTTTTCATTTCAAGAAAATGATATCACTATACACCGGAAGGGGCTAGGGGACCCACCCTAGAAGAATGTTGGGTGTTTTCAAATAGGCCAATTTAACAACTTGTGTTCTATTTGTATGTTGCTTAATTGTTATACTTGATTACGAGGTTTCCTGGGGATGACCTCATGTGTGTGGCCATCGATTGTGATGTTTCCCTCTTTTAATCATGGGTATATAGTTTTTGGTGCATATATCTCATTATTTGTTAAATCTGTTCACTTTATTAGTACTTGTTGATATACTTTTAATTAGTTAATTTAACTTAATTAGTAAAATAAAATGAATATGTGAGAAATTGGGCATTTAATAGGGTAGATGGTCCTTGATATCTGCTTGATGTTTAATATATTTAATTGAATTTTAAACTGTGTACTCTTCCTCCTTTCCCTATCTTGAATTTTGACTTAGTGGCCACTTTTTTAGACTTGTGGGATAAGTTAACCTTGTCCCTTGCCTTCCAAACTGACAAACCAAACATACTTATGTAGTATGGAGTCAATTTTAGCCTTAATAATGCATATGTTGGGTGCAAATGAAAAATAAAGTCACTTTTTTAGCTTACCTCATTTAATATGTCCTTGGAAGTATGGAGTGCATGTTGGAGTGTATACTTGTGCATGTTATAGCCTTACTTACTCATTTATTAGCATTGGTCTTTGTGTGTTGACTTATTGAGTTGGAATTGAGGAAAGATGAAGTGGAATCCTACATAGATCCACCCCATCATCCCAACCTCCTTTTATATTTATTGAAGTTAATTTGGAGTATTTGAGGTAACTTGTTCTCATTCCTACTATTGCAAGTTTTGGAATTTTGACTTTTGGTCCTTGCTTGGAGCATTTGGGGAGTTGATTTTGAGTAATATTTCTTGGATTTAAGCTTGAAATGGAAAGGTAGGGTCTTACCACATTTTTTTATTTATATATATGTTTTGATTGAGAAATATGTGATTTTATGAGTATATGTTTTGTGTGTTGTGAATGTATTATGCTGGAATGCGTAGCTTTCCTTTAAGAGAGGTGTGGGATACATAAATTGAGTTCTTTTGTGGAGGAAAAAGGGACTTAGTGAGGAAAATGTGGAGGGAGTATTGGAGAGGTGCTCCATCTATGTGGAGGAAAGAGGTTTATATGTTATTCTTATATTTAAATAGGGAGAAATAAGGTGTTGTGTGTGATTTTGATTATGCACTTTGGAGGTATTGGGTGGACCCTCTTCCCACATGGGAGAAATAAGGAGAAGACTCCATATTCATTTCTACTTTTGGATTAATATTAATCCTTTGTGATTGTGAGGAAAATTTGAAACTTTCTTTTTGCTTGTTTTGGAAAAGAATGTAAAATTACCCTTTGTTGAACTTGCTTGAAGGATTGATTGAGTGTTAAATATATTGCATGAGTGTTGAAAATATATATGTGTGTGTTATTGTGGAAGCCATTATAATTATGGAGTTGTAAAAGTTGTAAACATTCCCTATTGTTCTATGGTTGGGGCTCGGGGGCCAATACAAAGGATGGATTCTCCTCCTTTTTGGAATAAATGTTAGCCAGAGAGCATCACCTACTCCCCCTTCCTTGTATTGTGATTCGAAAATGATGAGATAAAAGAGTGCAAATTTCAAGCTCGGAGGAGTTACATTATGTAGAAGACAAGAAGATTTTATTTCACAAAATTCACCCTATTGTATCAAAATGGAAAGTTGGTAATCCTTGTAATGTATTATGGAAATCTAATTTTGCTATTTATTTAAGAAGTAGAAATGTTGGAAAGAGGAATGTGAAGATTGATTCTTGTATCTCCTTAAAACTCAAAATCTTATCATATGTGCATTGATTTATCAATGGAAATTATCTTTATTAAAATGGAAGTACAAAAGAATATTTTTTGGATTTCTTCTTTTAAAAAAAAAAATGATCTTAACATATTTCATTGTATTCTAAAAGAGAAGAAGTTTAGAATTGATTGAGTTCTCATTGTTATCTTCACTCTTTTAGTATTGCTTTAAATAGTGAGATTATATCATTTTTGCATCATTATAGAGTATGTCAAACACAACTATTAATGCATCTAGTTACTCCTTAACAATAACAAAATATTTTCACTTCCTTACTTGGATTGGTTGAATGAAAAGAATAATAACTACCTCATATATATGGGTATATATATAACTATAAATAACTACCTTTGCCTCTATATGTTGGTATACAAATAAACTTGAATTTGATAGATTGTTTAAAATAAAATAAAACAAAAAATATACAATTTGAAATATATATAATTATATAAATTTATTTACTTATATAAACTATAATTTATACATTTAATAAAATATTTATTTTATATATATAAGAGAAAATTGTATTTTTGTAATAACAATGGAGGCCCATAGGGGCCGCGATCAACCATGTTTTAATCAAATAAATAGAGTGGGGTGGGGGTGCCACCCCCCCCCCCCCCCCTCGGGTGCCCCCCACCATATAAACCCTAAAATCTAAATACAACGGCCCAACTCTTTTAATATGGCAGTCATATTATAGGCCGAGCCATTATGTTTTCAAAATTGATAAACAATTAAATTATATATACACCATATAAACCCTAAAATCTAAATACAACGGCCCAACTCTTTTAATATGGCAGTCATATTATAGGTCGAGCCATTTTGTTTTCAAAATTAATAAACAATTAAATTATATATATTTAATTGTTTATTAATTTTGAAAACAAAATGGCTCGGCCTATAATATGACTGCCATATTAAAAGAGTTGGGCCGTTGTATTTAGATTTTAGGGTTTATATGGTGGGGGGCACCCGAAGGGGGGGGGGGGGGGTGGCGCCCCCACCCCACTCTATTTATTTGATTAAAACATGGTTGATCGCGGCCCCTATGGGCCTCCATTGTTATTAAAACAATACAATTTTCTCTTATATATATAAAATAAATATTTTATATATATAAGAGAAAATATATATAAATATTTTATATATATATATATGTTATTTCATTTTTAAAAAATATATAGAGTTTTATGTGTATTTTTCTCTCCCAGGCCATGGTTATACACATAAAACTCAATATATATTTTTAAAATGAAATCACACACACACACACACACATGCATGTATATATATTTATATATGTATGTATGTATATGAAAAGATATACAAACCTACAAATATATAAATATCTAGCAAAAAATGAGGTGGTAAATGAAAAACCATAACCATAATATATGGGAGAAACTCAAAAATATATCTATACTAAATACATGGAAAACCCTACGAAAGGGATGCAAGAGAAACATTCAAACTTGTGTGTATCCATCCAACATGCAAATACATAAACAACTAAATCTATGTAATCTCTCCTTGGATCCATGGCCTCCATTCTCA
Source organism: Taxus chinensis (assembly GCA_019776745.2). NCBI lineage: Eukaryota > Viridiplantae > Streptophyta > Pinopsida > Cupressales > Taxaceae > Taxus > Taxus chinensis. The sequence goes on from CM034155.1 coordinate 186,225,988, forward strand.
CAAACCTTCAAAACAAAAAATTGCAAATGAAAAGAAATTAGGGAAAATGGGAATAAGAAGGAAATCGTTAGGATTTTAGGGAAATCTTGATGAAAGGGTTCTAATAGATTTAATCCTAGGATTAGGAATGAATGCTACAACACTTTAAGTGATGGATTTTCATGGGAATGGGTTCGAAATAAAATGTAGGGGTAAGTAATTAATGGGGCCACTCAATGGGTTAGGTCAAGTTGTGTTCCTTTATTATGGGTTAATAAATAAATGAGAAATATCTAGTTTGAGTTAAATAATTTAGTATTTGTGCATGGGTCTATTAGATAAAGGGATTTTAAATAATTAAAAGTAGGTGGATTGTTAATTTAATAAATGGGTTATGCTTATTATGGTTTTAGGGAAAATTACTAAGGTCAGCTTAGGAGATGCCTTTCATTAAATTTAAAGGAAACTAAGTGGATTTAACAATGGAATTGATTTGGAAAATATTTGCATAATGTAAGGGAACTTAAAAGAAGGATTATTAAATCATAAAATATTTTAGGAAATAAATCAATAATATCTAATTATTAATTTGAATTTGATTAGATTATGAAGGTGTAGAAATTATTCATGAGAACCTAATAGTTTGGAACTAATGGCTATATCCCTTTTAAAAAAATCATAATTCTTCCTTAACAATTGTTGGGCTTTATCATAGTATTGGTGTTTAACAATTGTGGACCTGTTACACTTGGTATCAGAACTATGGGTTCGACACTTGGCCCTAGGCTAACACGAAACACAACAAGTAAACCTAATAAAACCTATACCTAGGACACACTTCATATTTTAAAATGTATAAAATGTAGTAAACCAAAAACAAACCTAGATGATGATGAACTAAATCTTGCCTTGGTTTGTACAAGAGGTCTAAACCAGATGATGGGTTCCTTCACATGGATTGATATCTATAAATCTCGAAGCAGGAAATCATGGTTATATTACCACAGACAATACAAACCTTACTTGAAGTGAATACCACTATATGAGGAGGATCATTAGTGGGATGACCTAGCCAGCATGGAAGAGAGACATCAGTGGAGGCTAGTGCCTCTTCACGATACAGTGAGGAGTATAAGGAAGAGAACTCCCATGTGGAGAAAGTTAGACCAAATTCACCACATGAAGAGATCAAGGAGCCCTAGACAGGGAGATGAATGTGAGGAGAGCCCTAGAGGAAGTCAAACGAGACTGGTAGATCATCTCTGAGAGATACTAAAGCTTCACCCACCTCATTTTTTCATAGACACAGGAGGATTCCAGGTGGAGGATTGGTTATTTATATCTAGTCGATACTTCAAGCTATGTCCATGTACTAGAAACACGAAGGCTTGTTTCATTATTCATATTTTGTGAGATGGTGGAAGAGTGTGGTGGAGGAAAGAGGAGGAAAATCTCCACGTATATTTAGATATTATAACTTGAAAGCTCTTCGAGGAGCAGTTTAGGTGTAGATACATATCTAATTTTTTCATCCACCAACAAATTTATGGGTTTCATGATCTACGATAGGATAACATGACAGTAGTTGAGTATGAGAGAAGATTCTTTGATTTACTTCAATATGTGGAGTACATGTAGGATAAGCATGTTAGGATACACATGTTCATCACTTTCCTGAATATATATCTTAGAGGGGGAGTGCGCATACATTATCCATAGACTTTACCCGAGGCCATTGAGAAGGCCTACATATTAGAGGATAACAGAGGGAAGACCCAACAAGAAAGACATATAGTGAGGAGCCGCATCAAATAGTTATAGGATAATAGGGTGAAGGGGGTGACCCCTCCCCCTCATGATGGACATGGATCTATGTATTCCTCCTTTCAATTGCATCATCAAGCATAATGGTAGTAGCGGAATAGACCAAATTTTAGAACTCCAAAGTGCCATGATGCACAAAGAGGGTGCACTATGGGGACTTTAGCTAGGGGACCCATTATGACATAGGCTCCACCTCGAGCTACGTCAATAAGAGTACATCCACCAAAACAATAGTAGTGTGTAGTAGGATCAAAAAAATCTATATCATGGAAAGTTAGGGGACCTAGAGGGGTTTCTTCCCATTAGAGGGTACTTGGTAGTTTTTACGGATGTAGGGTACATGCACACCATTGGAGGGATTGTCCACAGAACCCTTTTAATTAGGATAGGGTACCTACTTCAGAGCCTAAAGTTGGTGATATGTTATGGCACCATCATATTTATGTAGTGGCCGAGAACCACCATGCAGAGCATTAGGGTACAGTAATAGAGACTACAAGTATTATTGGTTGTATCCCTACCTCTATGTTATTTGATTTTGGATCTTCTTATTTATTTATTGAACCATCATTAGTAGAGAGATGCAGGCTGGTGGGACATATGCATGGCCATAGTTAAGACATTGAGATGGACTCCTTATTTAAGGAGTGTGTAGTGTAGCTAGGACCCTTCACCACGATATTGGATCTTCGTACCCTTTCCTTGGGTTCGTATGGAGTTATCTTGTGTAATTCCCACTCCTCTTCAACAATGATTGAACTAGGTTTTAAATTTTGAATATGATTATAATATTGAACCTTTCTATTTGTATGGAGTTATCTTTTGTAATGCATGGGACATCATGATTACTATTGTGTTATGGTTGTAGTGTGGACTTTGCTGTACATTACTGTATATGATTTGTTTAGCATGATGTGAGACAATAGAGTTATTGTGAGTACTGATATGTTGTGAATCTTAATACCATTCATATGGATTCTTAGAGACATGGATAGACATTCAGTATGGAAGACAATGATGTGTTGTTAGCCTAGATATATATACATTCTAAATTTTCTTCATGTTGATCATATTAAGATGTTATAATTTATTTTGTGATTTCTATGATATTGAATAAATAATGGAATTGGAAATATGTACGGAATTGTAAACGAGTGATAACATTGCTTAGTTTAGATGGTGTTGATTTTGTGATACGATGATGTTTACTGATAGATGTACATATATGTTATCATTGATGTATTTGATGTGGCCACCAAGCTGAAGGAGGTATTGTTTGATTTTGCAGGTAATTATATCGCAAACAAAAGGGGGATAAGAGACCAACAAAGAAGGAATTTGGGGTATTGAAAACAGATCACCATGGTAACTCGTGTAAATTGTATGTT